>OZ023215.1:50739129-50993156 GCA_963995525.1 Escarpia spicata
TAAATCGTGCCTGTACATATATCTCGAAGAACGAAACAATTTGAGTTGGGACTTTACTTTAGAGAACGTTTAACCAAGTGTTCCGTAAAGCACATTCGTTTGATAAGTTTGTTATTTAACCCTATACTTTACCAACCAGGAGTAATGGCATTTCAGTAAAGGTTGAGCAAAGCCATTTTTCTCTGTATGCATTAATCCACCGTGTGGCGCCACTTGTACACAGCATATGAATAGAAGTGATTCGCATTGCGTGTTGTGTGATTAAATCAGATTTGAATAATATTATACCAACGCCTTGTCTCCCGCACAAAAATAATTTCACGGCGTGATACTTATTGAAAGAGAAACAAAACGCAATCATTTAAGCCTACTCACCTAGCGTTAATACACAATATAATACTTCACGACTAGTGGTTTACTCGGAACGTATTTTCAAAGTGGGTGATTCTGGTGAAATCTCACAGTTCCCGACGGCTGAATTAATTATTATCGAGACACGTGCCGATGTTTGACCACTGACCGACTGGAGCCCCTGTCTTCCGATGTCATGATCCGACAGCGAAGTCGCTCTGAAGCTCGGCCCACCCACTATTCACTTCGTCCCTGCGCCAGTAGAGGTTTTTGGCGAGCCTCAAAGATGCAATTGGAGGTTTTCTGGCCCTCAGACGACTCTCTCTGGATCAGCCCCTGTGTCTACTTAAGACCACGAAAGTGCTGGGTGCCTATGCCCCACGAATGTCTTAAATCGCCACTGTTGGTGACGTAATGTTTTCTATCATAATGGTGCTGTCCGAGCAATTCAATTGATCTGCTTTCAACAAGGTTATCAATGTTTTACCAAACTGCAATGCTGGCATAATATGCTTGATTGTAGATACGAATGTTTAGTTTTTTTATTAACACTTATAGAGGCAGTCCCACAAAATGCGTTTTGTTTCCCTTTAACTTAAAATATACTATAAATACAAACACTGTCACTCAGTCTATGTCTAGAACTACTGTGTTCTCACATTAATTATAATGTTGGAATGATATGTTCGGATGGCGGCGGCTTAACTAGCAACCAAGTTATACCCATTCTAAGTTGAACCTCCTACTGTTCCGACATCAACTTCAATGTTGGCCTTTTGTCGGGACAATGTGTCCTGACGGCGGCGGCTTTTATAGTAATAAAGTCGCTAAATTCGTCCGTCTTCACGGTGTTCTTCAACAGTCTCAGTATTTGTGGCAGGGCACTCTGTAGCAGTTTCTGACAGTAATGGTTTGTCTCTCAGTGGTTACCCAGTAGACTCTACACTACTACACAGTCCCGGGGTTGTCAGTCCGGTCTGTGCTACCAAACATCGCCGGCCTGTCTGTTTCTTACACAGCTCCAGATTCTTCGGCTTGCTCTACACACAGCTCCTTCACAGTGCCCGGCTGCTTTCAACTACAACCAGGCTAGATTATAGTTAGTTATCCATACACACTCACAAACACATATCTGCGTCGCTCTCCCGTGCTCTGGGATTGCACGCATGATGGACGCCTCAATCTGCGCTACTCGAGTGTCGTCGACTTATCTCTGTGTCTCGTCCTCGCCTCCGTCATTCTGTAGCCGTGGGTGCTCGTCCACACCGGCTCGATGTCAAACATGTGTTGTATTATGGATCCGCTATCGTGGAAAGCGGCGTTTTTGTGGTTTGTTATCAAATGTACATGTTGCACACGTTCCAACCCGATACAACGCTGACACATCAACACGGCGGTCGGACGATGAGGTTGCTGAGAGATGTCGTCGTAGTAGATGTCGTCTGCGTTGTTGTTGCCGTATTTCTGTCGAAGTTTGCGCCGGATATTAATATAGCGTGGTGTATTGTCGTCGGATCGGTGACGTCACGGAACATCGACCTATTTCTTATTCCGGTCGTTGTTAATGTCACCCTCGGCGTCATAGTTATCGCGCGCGCACCGCGACCGGAAGTTGACGCTGAACGACATCACGTGACGCAAACCACTTGTCAGAGGAAGCGACACACTCTTTCAAGTCGCTTGACTTTGAAACTGGGCCTCACGAAACGACATATTTCCGATGGAATCGATTTGTTTTAATTGCGAGCGTGTCGGTTCTAACATGGTTTGTGTTGGCGGCGGCCATGGCGTTGGATGGTGTTCTGCTGCAGCCGACAAGTGCCGGAACAGTCTTTGTGTTGGTCAGTGCCTCGGCTCTGAACATCGCTTGGAGCGCCTTCGCAGTCTACAGATACTGGACATAGCTGAGGCGAAACCGTGCAAAGGATCGTCGCTTTCATCGTAAAATTCACTATCTATTATAACATCCTGACCAACCATTTGTGTTTTTATCAATCATCTTTAAAAATTAAATTAATGTTGACTGTTGTTCTTTTTTAATACAATGCGCCGGGGCGATTATATTCATTCGTTTAACCGACTCTCGCCCGGCTGTGTGACTTACCTCGAAAAAGGGCCTGGTAATAGATGGCGTAATTACTATTACTATGTCAGATGATGGCACCTCATCCTCGAAACTGCCTCTACGTATCCATTACTCCACACTTGTCGTATAATTCACACGACAGCCATGTTTGGAGAACTACTCGAACCACGGGAAGGTAGTGTCTCTCCAACAGCGAGTATATAAATTGTGTGCAAGGTAAATGTACAAAGATGTGCCTGTCATACACACACCCGCACGTACACACACGCACATACTCACGCACAAAAAATCCTGACAAGCAGTTGTGCCTTTTCCAACGTCTTCGACTCGCTGTTGTCATTATTTCAAAAATGGCGGCACGATGTTTCATAAAAACAGAATCAGTATCAGAAGCATTTATGTATTGTGTCAGCGTCGACTTCAAATTGCCAAGTCCACGAGGCAGGGGCCGTCTTCCCGAAGTATTTGCCGCGCGTGTTGTTCTTGCGATTTAAAAGTTCCGTTTAAAATATTACGCGCTCGTTACGTTTTACGATGCTCAGGCAGCTCCGTTGGGGAAGCCACGTCTCGCGCATGGACGACACAAGAATGCCAAAAGGTATATTTTGTGGTGAGCTTCGTCAGAGCAAGTGAGACCGGCGCTAAAAGGACCAGCTAAAACGGCATCTCGCCCATACAAATATTGACAACAAAGGTTGGGAACAGCTGTAGTCGGAGAGCACGAGTCCCAATTTTGGGGGTTATGGACACCTCGTGCTATTTTTGGTTGGACTGTGTTTTATTAAACGTCAAACCTTCCTGAATAATATTCCAGAGGGCAACCTCTCAAATCAACTGACCTCATTCTGAAAATTGGACTTACATTCATGCATATACGGTCTCTGAGTGGCCGTTTTGTCATCACTGGATATTTTCAAATTTACATAGTAGATATAAGACCACGAAGTTACATTTTGTATCAAAATATGCGGAATGTAAGAGGAATAACAACAACAAAATGCTTTTTCAGTTGCCGCGCCAACTATATGGAATTCGCTTCCCGTTAATGTTAAATCAGCCAAAAAAATATTGTTACATTTCGTCGTCACCTAAAAACCTATCTTTTCAATATCGCCTTTCCTCCTTAGCTTCCTAGCACATCCATCCATTTGTTGACGACTTTCGCCTATCACACTAGTACGAGAATGCGTAATCCTTTGGTTTTGGTGCGCCACTGAGCTCGGATTGTCTGAGGATATTGGCGCGTAAGAAGTTATTTATTTATTATTATATTCATTACAAATATATTATCGATATGGTTATCTTTGAGGAAAGCAGAGAAAAACCTTGAACAATATGTCGAAAAGGCCACTTCGTTTTCGCCGTCGACATCAGGCAGAATGTAACATAGTTATCTAAATACATACTCAACATCCACGTTTAATACCGAAAATAATCGCCATTCAATTACTTACTGAGCAGTACAATATAATTGTAAAATAATGCTAAACACCGCACATTCATGAAATAAATATATACCCCACCCCTAATTGCTGCGTGGTCGTGACATGACTTTATTTGCGTCATTTCCACTTTCCGTTGTGTATTAAACATACATAAGAGCGAGTATTGAATCAATGCCTACCATAGAATAATAGTGACATGCTTGATAAGATGATTTATGATAAATGCATTATTCAAAGTAACACGATGTCAAGCGTACATCGCACGCAAACGTATTACTTAATCAAGTCTTAAACACTGTCATCAGTCGTCTACGTCATTCTCATCAGAGCCATTGTTTTCAGCAAGAATTTCTAGGGGGACTACTCTTCCACATTTGGATTTTTCTCTTAACATCTGCAAGCAACACAACATGGCACTTGCATATATATATATATATATATAACACTGCTGTACAATTTTGGCATCAGTTTGTCATTGAACATGCAACTCAACCATTAGGAACACGACCAATGCAAAGCCAGGAAATGTTGTCACAAAAATCATAATAAACTATATAATCTGATAATATTTTGATAAACCTTCAATATTAAAGGAAATAAAAATAAGGCATTAGCTAAAATCCTTTTTCCATGTGTACACAAAGTTTAACATTGTGTGTAACATTTGACAACATTAAACAAATACAGAAAAATACATTTGTAGCATAAATTCGATTTTAAGCCCGTCTGTGAAGCGATTCCCGCGGAAAATAAAATGTTAATGAGCTAGGCGATCACGTGGTATCGTGACGTCACTTATGACACACACTCGCATCAGGCCGACCCTTTCCATGCATTCAGAGCATGTTTACAAGTATAGCTTTTGGGTCGAAACGAGCGTCAGAATGAGTTATTGTGCAATATTCTGACGTAATACAAACACTAGTCATCATTGAGGAAGAAGCAGTTATCTTACGGTTCCACATGTATCAAATTGTATTCAAAACAATGAATGCGAATGGGCCTACAAGTCGACTAGGTTTCGCCGAGCTTGGCCTTGGGCTCGTCTTCAGAATAATTATATCGAATGCAACCAACGGGAGATAATCTACACCAATAAACATACATAGCAAACATAGATTGTATTCATCTACATAAAGTAACGTGTATAATATCATAATATCAGTAGAATATCGATATATGAAGGAGTCGTACAATTTATCATAACAACTTAAATCAGTCAGAAAGTTTCTGCATGTTCCGCTAGCTAAGTGAGTAAGCGTATTGGACACTTGTCGTTTATTTTACAATCGGGCGACGCCGGTTCAATCCTGACAGCATGCAAACTTTTGATTTTCTTTACACTTTTTTGTTTATGTTTTCACGAAGTAATATAAACAAAATCATTTTATACTATAATACACTGTTTGTAAATTGTATTTATCCAGACAGATCTCAATCTGTTTTCACGTATATAATTACAATATATTACCGTACAATATATTTACAATTAATAAATTATATATCCATTACATTATATTTGTTAGGATAAATAAAATTTAGAAACATCGTTATGTATAATGACCATATTTTCATTTTTGTGGCGAATAAATAATTACTACAAAAATATTTACAAACAGTGCATTATAGTATAAAATGATTTTGTTTATATTACTTCGTGAAAACATAAACAAAAAAGTGTAAAGAAAATCAAAAGTTTGCATGCTGTCGGGATTGAACCGGCATCGCCCAATTGTAAAATAAACGACAGGTATCCAACGCGCTTACCCATTGAACTGTGACTGATTTAAGTTGTTATGATAAATTGTACGACTCCTTCATATATCGATATTCTACTGATATTATGATATTATACACGTTACTTTATGTAGCTGGATACAATCTATGTTTGCTATGTATGTTTATTGGTGTAGATTAACTCCCGTTGGTTGCATTCGATATAATTATTCTGAAAACGAGCCTAGCTCGGCGAAACCTAGTCGACTTGTAGGCCCATTCGCATTCGTTGTTTTGAATAAAATTCGATTCATGTGGAACCGTAAGATAACTGCTTGTTCCTCTATGATGACTAGTGTTTGTATTACGTCGGAATATTGCACAATAACTCGTTCTGACGCTCGTTTCGACCCAAAAGCTATATTTGCAAACATGCTCTGAATGCATGGAAAGGGGCGGCCTGATGCGAGTGTGTGTCATAAGTGACGTCAGATCTCGGCATCCCGAAAAGCGCGCCAAAAATATGCATATTCGAAAATGTCCGGATGCACACCATAAAATGTGGAATTTCTAATTCATTGAATTTTTTTGATTTTTTTGGTTTGGTGGACGTGGAAATAGATAACAGGATGTAATATAACATGAATTCTAGCAATATATGTTTTTATTCCCTTTAACGAAGTTCTGTATTTTACAAACGAATATAATATTCGATTGATTATCAGCAAACAAACGCATATTTTTTTCCTAAATGTTATATAACCATTTCAATGATGATAAAACAGTGTTAACGGTGCCTGAATTACATTTACCAGGCGGAAAATAATTTATAGATTTAGTTACGTCGTAACGTTGCTGCCGCGCGCAGACCGCTGTAGTTGGCGGAAGCCGACATGTCAACGGCAATTGGCGCCCCGTCCGCGGCCGCGCGTCTTGCATAATTCGGTTTCGAAAATTCGCAACTTATGGTTAAAATAAATGTTATATAGATACAACAACACGTCTGAAATTTCATTAATATTCCGTTTATCAACCAGTACCATAGATTTACCGGAGAGCCAGTTACAAGTTTTGAAAATTGTCACCGATCTGGATCGGCTAACGTCGTAACGACGTTCAATGACTTGGAAGTTGGAAGACTGCCGAGTCCGCGTGGGTTAGGCGTAATAATGGTTAAAACTGTATAATTTTTCAAATAACAGGTAGCGATGCAAAGTCTACTTTTCCAAAGTTCATCAAATATGATCCGTGAGCGGAAGCAAGTTGTACGTCGGCCAAACTGAACGATTTACGATTGTGTGAAATACAGCCTCGATCAACGATGGCTGATGCGGAGTCTGTCCTACGCGTATGACAGAGCTAGGTCGGTGCGCTCAGCGTATGACCCTGTTAACGCAGACACTAAACTCGGTCGAACACTGACGTACACTGGCGGCAGAACGACAAGACACCGACACACTAACAGAATTGGAACGCGCGCGATTGCTAGCGAACTTCATTTACGTTTGAATTTCCTCAAGCAAAAATGTTGCAATGTTGCACGCGTCACTATTTAATGCAAATTTTCACTTGTCCACCGGATAACCATGTAGAGTCATTTTACTTGTCCGGGCCAAAAATCACTTGTCCTGGACAAACGGACAAGTGCTATTTCGAACGCTGACTTACATAAGTTGACGGGTTTCCTTCCTCATAATGACACCTGCGTGAATAGAACAGTACGAATAAATGGTTGTGTTATTCAGTATAAAGGATACTTTTATTTTCTTAACAGCATTACAAAATAGAAATTATGTATATACACCCACACATATTATATATATATATATATATATATATATATATACATATATATATATATATATTATATGTGTGTATTATACACACACACACACACACACACACACACACACACACACACACACACACACACACACACACACACACACACACACACACACACACACACACACACACACACACACACACACACACACACACACACACACACACACACACACACACACACACACACACACACACACACACTCATACACACACAAACACACACACACACACACACACACACACACACACACACACACACACACACACACACACACACACATACACACACACTCATACAGGCACACACACACATTCGCTGTGTCTTTTACTTCCAAAGTTTTCTATCCATCGCTCCCTCTCTCCATCTTTCATCCTCCCCTGATCTTCTCATGTCCCTCCTTACGCAGTCCTCCCTTCCCAGCTATGGCCTTCCCCTTTCTTGTGTCATTTATGGTGTTCTAATTCTGCTCTCTTAGGTATTGTTCCGGCATCCATCCTTGCTAAGTGACCTGCCCATCTCACCCGGCTTCTCAATAATCCTGTTACGCTGCATTGTATTCCAACCTCTTTTCTCAGGTCGTTCGTCCTTCTTCTGTCTAACCTCTTTGTACTTGTAATTCTTACAACCCAGTTGTTCTCACTGTCTCCAGACCATACAGGCATGCCGGTGTAACACACACTCTCGGGACTTTCCCTTTCAGGTTTTACGCGATTTTTCTGTCCTTCATGACTCAATTAAGTGTCATGCTCGGATTCGAGCGTGGACAGTTCTCTAACGAACATTCTCCAACTGGAGTGGTTCTGGCACACCTGGGTGGCGGTGGTAATGTCAATGCCAACAATGACCAAGTCATGGACGATTGAATCGGACCACCGGGTCTTGGGCCGTCCTCTGGGGCGGTGCCAACCTACTGTTTTTGGATTAAACCCATAGCAAAAAAACTATAGATTTTCTATAGAAAATTACAGGAATTATAGGAAATTTTCTATGGACAACTACAGGATTTTTGCGGTTTTCTATAGAAAACTATAGGAAATTTTCTATAGAAAACTTCAGGATTTTTGCGGTTTTCTACAGAAAACTACAGGACATTTATCTAGTTTTTTTTATAGAATATTCTATAGGAAATTTTCTATAGAAAAACTATAAATATCCTATAGGCTATTTCCTGTAGGATATATCCTACATAATATATACTGTAGAAAATATTCTGTATGACATACTCATTAACAGAGGTGCACGTTAATCTTCAAATATTTATATGATATTATATATTCAAATACATTAATTATACAGGCAATCTACAGTAATATCCAAGCATATTGAATGACCAAATAAAACAAATACAAAATAAAGCCTATTGAGCATACATGTACATAAATGCAAGCAATGCTAATAATGACACAAATCATTTCTCAAATCCTTATATATACATTATAATACAATATGAACAATTAAGTATATGATAAATACAACAAATAGACTACTGAGCATACAACATGTCAAGAAATTAATCCTTAAATACTTGTGAACAGTAATGAGCCATTATCTGAAATAGCACAGACTACATGTCACAATGACATTCACAACAGGGATAGCAAGAAAAATATTGTTGGAAACATTAAATATATTACTGGTAAAATACACATCAATTAACATCCATGTAGGAAACAAATTAAACATGGTAAT
The DNA here is from genome assembly GCA_963995525.1 of Escarpia spicata. NCBI lineage: Eukaryota > Metazoa > Annelida > Polychaeta > Sabellida > Siboglinidae > Escarpia > Escarpia spicata. The sequence goes on from OZ023215.1 coordinate 50,748,266, forward strand.
ACTTGTTTTACTTACATAGGCATTGGAACCTGTCGGGGGGGCTTAGTCCCTAATATGTGTTGAATAGGAGCTTAGCTCCCCAACATTTAGGAAGGGGTGTGCAGTTTGTGGTGTATGGGGGCTGGAGATAGGATTACCCCTAAATATTGCAGAATGGGGGTGCTTATTTAGGTTTTCAGAGTGCCTTAAGGTGGGTTTTTTCAGCGAGCCTCAAGGGGATGCAGATCGAGATGTCTGGAGAACCTCAAGGTGGTTTTTTTGGAACGCCCCCTTCCCTGTTCCAATGCCAGTGATTTGATATACACTGTACTCGGGTATACTACCACGGTATTTTGAAACAGGTACAACATGGTATTCCATTTGATATTGACAAAGCGGCAAGGAAAACGTATGGTAGAAAGAGAAAACCGAAATCACTTGGCATGATAGTGTCAAGAGGGTAGGGGTGATAGTGACTCTAAGCAAGATGGGTTGTTTCTCAACTCTTCTAGAATGTTAGATTGGAAAATGTTGTTGGGTCAGTCATTCTGACTGAACATAATTGGCATGGTTGAATGATTTTCTTCCATTATTTGGAAAGTGGCATACCACACTGTATTTATACACTCATGCATTATTACCAGTGCATAACAATAGTATATATAGGAAGGGTTTAAGGGTAAAATACAATAAACGTCATGCGGCTCTGGTGACATATTTGCCTAGGCAAAATTGCAGAATTGAAATGTACAGTAGAACCTGTCTTGAGTGACCGCCACTTCAGCCTAGCAAAAGTGGTCTTTCAAGACGGGTGGTCGCCCATGACAGGTCAATAAACATTGAAAATATGGTCAATTTCAAGAGGAACCGAGAAAGCAGGTGGTTATCCAAGACAGGTTCTACTGTAAAAAATAAGTTTTGGTCTAGATATCGGTCATTATGATTTTGTGGTATCGAGATATTCAATATCATGTCAATTTTAAGATGATATTTACACTATTGCACTTTGCCCTGAAACCTTACACATGTACCATATTTATTGGTCAAATAAATTTATTCCGAGTTCTGTATTGCACTATACATTATAATTGTACATGGTATGTTATAATAATATTCAATAATTCAGAATGCATACACACAAACACTATACCACTTATATTGGTATCAGTGCTGTCAGAATGGACAAAATCTTGCTTTTGGACATCTGTGATGACACCAACCTGAAATAAATGGAACAGAACACAATAAAAATACAATGTGTGTGGCTTATATTATACATCATAAATCTAAAAAATGGAACATTTTAACAAATACTTATTATTCAGCAAAGTCCTATTACAATGTTACACTGTGGTTTATCTTGTGTTATCTTGTAATATCCTCATCTACATGCCCAACAGGTAGTAAGTCCACTACAGGATGGACTAAAATTAGCTTATTTATCCCATGTGTGGGATCTTTTACTTCCTCTGACAGATAACAGTAATAGAAGGGACCAATGGCCTAGTGTATTTTCCAAGAGAACAACATTTCCCAAGATCATTCGTCTAGCCTTCAAATCATCCAGGAATGAAACGTGCGCTAAAGACGCTTTCGCGTCTAAACATGGACACGACGGAAGAGAAAGATTATCACAGTTGCCGTGAACACAATATAAGGAAATGTGGTAAATCGCATAAATTGCATACAAAGACGGAGGTTGCCGTCGTACAGAGACGATAAAACTGCGATGACAACTCGTTCGCATACATTAATTGAATGGCGCCGGTTTACGGTCGATCACTAATATGACTTCATTTTCGCGCATGCGCAGAGCCTGCCAACCTCCTCTGATGTAGGAACAAATAATGCAGAATAATTCCAGAAATACAGACAGTTAGTCAGGAAGTTAAAGCAGACAAGGGTAGAACAGATTGTTCTCTCAGGAATTTTGCCACTAATGTGAGAGGATGGCAATCAATGCACTGATTGAGCAGATGTGTGAAGAAGAGGGGATGGGATTCATAGATTGATGGAGATACTTTGTTTGAAGGGAAGATATGCACATGAGAGATGGCCTCCATCTAAACGGAAAGGAGACACAGTTTTTTTAGAGAACGTGCTGCGATCTGTTGATAGTGGGAAAGGTTGCATTTATTTAAACTAGATGCTGTCGTGTACTGGCCGTGGGCTGTGCGTACAGCGACATTATAGAATGAAGATTCTCGTAGAGAAAGTACGAACACGTTTATTGTGACACATTGAGATGTAAAAGGAAAAGAGGAAACGGGGCATGGTAAACGGTTCCGCGATCAAGGATCTAACATTCCTCCCCCTTTAAGAAGAACATAATTAGTATAATTATTAAAATGTAAACTTTTAACGCAAACAAGAGTCCCTTATACGTATCAATGTCATATCTAAGATAGCTAGTATGCCATTGTTTATAGTACTAATCTAGTGCTCTCGCGACTAGCCACATCTACCGAAACCTAGTCTATTCTGGCTATCTTGATCTATGCATTGTCCGTTATGACAAGTTCACAAGTTTACAAGTTCAATCTGTCCGGTGGCTTCACCACTCTGTGTAATCTTCTCAGCGGTACTACCACGTCTGGTACTACACAGGACTGCGACCGTTCAACTGTTGGTCTTGAGATCACCTCTCCTGTGGCGGTACCCGTAGTCACGTCCGAGTTGCCAGATGATAGTGGTGTCGATGTTGTTCGCTCGAACCAAGGTAGTACTTCACCTTCTGCAAGCCTCGGTGGAAGTTGAGGTTCTTCAACCCTCAATGGTACCAGACGCTCTTCCGTCGCCTCGATCGGCCTTCTCTCGCGCAAATGATCCTGGTGACGCTTCCACACTCTGTCATCCTGCAGACGTACCTCGAAGGTCAGCGGACCCAGCCGGTTCTCTATCACCGCAGCGACCCATTTCGGTTGTCCCTGAAAGTTCAACGCCCAGACACAGTCTCCTGTCATGAAACTTCGCTCCACTGCTCTCTGGTCGTGGCGTTCTTTGTCTTCTTCCTGTTTGCGCAAGACTCGGTTCTGAATGGATGGTCGTAGAAGATCCAGTCGTGTGCTCGGTGGTGTCTTCAACACAAACTCTGTTGGAGCTCTGCCGGTTGTAGCTTGTGGAGTTACCCTGTAGCGTGCTAGGAAGGTGTAGAGACGATCTTCTAGGTTGCCATTTGTCTTCTTCAACCCTGCTTTTACAGTCTGAACGGCGCGTTCAGCTAAGCCATTACTGGATGGGTGATAAGGTGATGTGTTTGATTCCGTTAGCTCGACAAAACTGTTCAAACTCCTCACTGGTGAAACAGCTTCCGTTATCTGATACCACTGTGCTTGGTAGACAAAAAATCGCAAACTTCTGTCTTAGCTTCGTGAGAGTTGCACTGGTTGTCGCAGCTGATACAACGTGTGCATCGATGTACTTGCTGTGAGCATCGACTATGATGAGTATCATACGTCCCTCGAACGGTCCCGCATAATCCATGTGTATTCGATGCCACGTTCATCCCGGCCATTCCCATGGATGCAGTGGTGCCACTGGTGGTTGTTTGCTGTGTATTTGGCATGTCGTGCAGTCCTTAACACACATCTCGATTTCAGCGTCCAAACCTGGCCACCAGAGGTAGCTTCGGGCTAACGCCTTCATCTTCACTATGCCCGGATGCGTCTCGTGTAGTTCTTTCAACAACGTGTCACGACCCTTTGGTGGTACGATGACTCTTGCTCCCCACATCAGCACCCCGTGTTGGACACTCAGTTCGTCTTTCCTTCGAGAGTAACTCTCCCACTCGCGTGGTACATCGTTAGGCCATCCTCCTTCCACGAACCGTAGAACTTGTGACAGCATCGGATCGTTTGCTGTCCATTTAGCGATGTGTTCTGCCGTGATGGGTGTATCGTTTATGGTTGCAAGTGCTAGAACCACTTCCTCCGGGACTAGTTCTCGTTCAGGAGTGTCTGGTAGTGGCAAGCGACTCAATCCGTCTGCATGACAGATACTCGTACCCGGTCTGCACTCCAGATGGTACTGATAGTTGCTTAGTGTTAGTGCCCATCTCTGAATGCGTGCACTAGCCATTGCGGAGATGGCACAATCTTCCTTCAACAGCCCGACCAACGGCTTGTGGTCGGTCTGCAACGTGAAGTCCCTCCCGTAAAGGTACTTATGGAACTTGGATATCCCGAAGACCAACGACAACGCTTCCTTTTCCAGCTGTGCGTACTTCTTTTCCGCTGTGGAGAGAGAGCGTGATGCGTATGCGATAGGCTTGTCGCTGCCATCGGGCAATCTGTGTGACAGTACGCTTCCAATCCCGTAAGGAGATGCGTCACTGCTCAAGATGATCGGGAGTTCAGGGTTGTAGTGTACAAGCACATCTGAAGAAACAAGCAGTGCCTTAGACTCATCGAAAGCCTTTTGTTGCGCCGGACCCCACTACCACTTTGTGTGTTGGCGTGTCATTTCATGCAGCGGATCAAGCAGCGTACTGAGATTGCACAAGAAGTTGTGATAGTAGTGAATGAGTCCTAGATAACTCCTCAACTCCTGTACATTCTGTGGTGCAGGCGCGTTCTGTACTGCTCGCACTTTGTCTTCCGTAGGATGAATACCTTCAGCATCAATCGCATAACCTAGATAGGTGCACGATTTCTGACGAAACGCACATTTCTCCTTCTTCAGGCGTAACCCTGCATCTTGTAGTCGCGTTAGCACAGTAGCCAGATTACGATCATGCTCTTCTGGCGTTCTTCCTGTGACCAGGATGTCGTCGAGGTAGACTACAGTCATGGGTATGTTCTGTAGTAACTGCTCCATGATTCTCTGGAATATACCTGGAGAAGAACTCACACCGAAAGGCAGACGTTCGAATGCGAACAGCCCTTTCGACGTGTTGATTGTAGTCAACGGACGTGATTCTTCATCCAGTACGACCTGTTGATACGCATGGCTCATGTCCAGCGTTGTGTATAGTGTACCACCTGCTAATTTTGTAAACAGATCAGATACGTTCGGGATCGGGTACTTGTCTACCTTGACGGCTCTGTTGATGGTTACCTTATAGTCGCCACAGATTCTGACTGCGCCGGTAGACTTCAAGACCGGTACAATGGGCGCGGCCCACTCAGAATACTCCACAGGACGGATGATTCCGGCCTTCTGCATACGATCTAACTCGTCCTCTACTTTGGCTCGTAAAGCAAGAGGTACAGGTCGAGGTTTACAATACCTCGGTTTAACCGTGTCATCAACGTAGAACTTCGCAGTCAGCCCCTTTAGAGTGCCTAGTCCCTCACTGAACATTGATTCGTAAGGCTTTAGGAAGTCCTCTCTGTCTACCTGGTTCACGGTAGCCCAGTTCACTTTCAACACTGTTAGCCAGTCCCTTCCCAGCAGGTTAGGTCCCGACCCAGGCACTACGATTGCCTGCAGCCTGTGCTGTTGATTGTTGTGACAAACGTTCACCTGTGCTCGCCCTAAAGGCTCAATTGTGATACCTGCGTACGTTCGCAACCTCGGAACGTTACGCGTGTCGAGAGTGAGCACAGATGTCTTGCAGATTTTAGCCCACTCATCCCCCGATATAAGCGAAACTGCTGCTCCGGTATATATCTCCATAGCCACTTCACTTCCCTCTATCTGGACATTGCAAATGTACGGTGGTATGGTGTGGGTGGCACTTGCATGATACAGGCCAAGTGTGTATGTGTCTTCACATAACTTGTCATTGCGTTGCGAGTGTGTGTCATTTTCTACTAAGTGTGTCTGTTGAGTGTTTGCATTGCACACATTAGCAAAGTGATTTAGCTTTTGACACTTGTAGCATCTCCTGCCCCAAGCTTTGCACATTCGCCGATCGTCGTGTGGCGGTCCACCACAGCCTGAGCATGCTGGTGCTGCCCCTTGTGACGTCTGTACCGCTGCTGACTACTCACGACTGGTCGATCGTCTCGACGTGGCGTCCCTTGGCGATCAGGCGGAAAACGCTTTCTTGGTGGATTGCTATCTCTGTGTGTCGCCACCTGGCGACCAAAGCTGAAACCTCCACGTGAAGAGTTGCGCCGCCCCTCGTCATTCGATACGGCGTGGACAGGCCTCGGTACGGTCGAAAAAGAGTTTCTCATGATTTTCGACTGCTGTAGCGTAGCTTCCAGTGTGCGCCCGAACGTCAGTAACTTCTCTAGCGTGATTGTAGGTTCACTTAACCCCTTGTCACGCACTTTTGACATGGCACATTTTTGGATGATTTGCGACTTCACTTCTCTGTCTTTCTCATGGAACTTACAGTTTTTGGCTAGTTGCTGCAATCGTGCATTGAATTGGTCCAGCGTCTCTGACGACGTCTGTTCTGTTTCATATTCTTCATTGCACTGCGGCCTGAAGTAAGCAGTGAGTTTCCGCTTGGTTTCTGCGAAATCATCATTTTCTGTCACCCCCACTGCTTCACTCAATTCAAACACTGCCTCACCAGCATAATGAAGCGACATCGCTCTCATTCTTGTATCGTTCTGAATGTCTTTAGCCACCACAAAGTTCTCAAAGCACCTCACCCAATGTTCCCAACGATGGCCTGCGCTGTCAGTCGGCTCCAGCGAAAAATGTGCGACGTCAGCGACAGTTTCCATTTTCACACAGAAATTAGACGTAGTCTAGTTCAAAGTAACTCGTAGAGTTGTCAGTTTACCTCGTCGCCAATTAATGTCGTGTACTGGCCGTGGGCTGTGCGTACAGCGACATTATAGAATGAAGATTCTCGTAGAGAAAGTACGAACACGTTTATTGTGACACATTGAGATGTAAAAGGAAAAGAGGAAACGGGGCATGGTAAACGGTTCCGCGATCAAGGATCTAACATATGCCCAGGGAGAATTCACAAAGAAGCCTGAAGTTGGAGGTAAAGATAAAGATAGCACAAACAAATCAGCAAAAACTGCCTGGAAAACTGTTTGCTTTGCGTTTGTTTCAATGCAAGATGGTATAATATATTGACCCTCACATAATAGGTATAACTGAATCATGGGCCACCACTGATATATCAGATGCCGAATTGGGACTAATAGGCTATGTAATGTTCAGAAAAGATAGAATAGGAAGAAGGGGAGGTGGAGTTATTTTATATATCAAAGAATCTATCCAGGACGTTAATTAGTTTATGGAAGTCCAAACATAAGCAGATAAGAAAACGAAAAGGTAAAAAAGGTTTCAAGACCACATATTTTTAGTTTTAGTAGTTTCCTTTCTCAACATGTACTAGAACCAACCAGGGGAGAAACTGTGTTAGACATTGTTTTTTCATCACAGAACGAATTAATTGACAATGTCAAGACACGAGAGCCACTTGGGAATAGTGATCACAACCAGATACATTTTACAATCACAGTAAAATGAGAAAGGAATAATAAAAAGCAATACAGGAGAAACATCCATAAAGGAAGATATAAGGACATGGGGAAATATTTAACAAAGATCGACTGTAATAACACACTTAAGAATATGACAGCAACATAATGCTGGAATATATTAAGGAGTGAAATTGAGTGCATCGTCTATAAGTTTGTTCCATTAAAAAAACAAGGGAAACGGACCAGGAAGAAACATGTATCGAAAGAAGCCATTAGAAAAATTAAATACAAACAAATGACGAATGCTGGAATATCTTAAATAGTGAAATTAAGTGCATAATCGATACATTTGTACCTTTCAAAAAACAAGGGAAACGGTCTAAAAAGAAACACTTATCGAAAGAAGCCATTAGAAAAATTAAGTATAAACAAATGATGTGGAAGTCATATAGATGTACTGGAAATGATGAAGACTACAACATTTATAAAGATGCACTTAATCAAGCTACGACTGAAATTAGAAATTCAAAGAGAAGCTATGAAAACGTAGCTTGTTATATAAAACATGACAGCAAACGTTTTTAGGCATATGTTCAGAGCAAACAGAAAGTTCTAGAAGATAGAGCTGGACATATAATATTAGAGGGATTTTTAATGGCAGAAGACCTGAATGAGTACATTAGTTCAGTGTTTACCAGGGAAGATATTAGTTCACTGCAAGTACCAGATGCTAAGTTCAAAGGGGTGGAATCAGACTATTTAAGACAGCTAATTGTAACCCGTGAAATGGTAGCTAATATAATGAGGGCTATGAAGGATAATAAATCACCTGGAGTGGATGGGATTCCACCCAAACTACTATTAAAATTGTAGAACAAACTAACATACCACTTGCAATAGTTTTCAACTTGTCATTAAACTAGGGAGTGATTCGTTCCTTTAGGATGGAAAGAAGCAAACACTATACCGCTATTTACAAAGGGTTCGAGAAACAAGTCAGATAACTACAGACCAGTGAGTTTAACGTCAGTGATTTGTAAATTATTAGAAAGACTAATTAAAGATCACATGTTGGATTTTCTTGTTAAACATAACTTGATAAATCCATGTCAACATGGGTTTTTTAAATCGAGATCATGCTTAAAAAATATGTTTTGGAAGAAATCACTAAGTGGGTAGACGATGGATCACCAGTAGATATTATTTACTTAGATTTTCAGAAAGCTTTCGACAAAGTGCCATATCAAAGACTGCTGCTGAAACGAATGGCCCATGGCATAGGAAATGGTATAATTAACTAGATAGAAAAATGGCTGATTGACAAAAGACAGCGGGTAGTAGTTGATGGGGAGGCTTCAAATTGGAAATAAGTTTTGAGTGGGGTACCACAGGGATCAGTACTGGGACCTATATTGTTCTTAATATATATCAAATATTTGGACGATGATATAACAACTAAGGTATTGACATTTGCGGATTATACAAAAGTGTTTAGAAGTGACGGAGATAGACAGCATTTACAAGGTGATCTTGACAGGTTGTTCAAATTGTTTGGAAAATGGTAGATGTTGTTCAATTTTGGGAAATGTAAATGCCTCCACACAGGACATGGGAACGAAGATGTAGAATATACAATGCACTAAGTACTACTGTAAAAAAGGGCTTAATGTCAACCATTTGTGCTGATATGAAGTTTTTAGAGCAGTGCGGAATTTTAGCTTCAACGGGAAATATAATCCTTGGATTAATCAGATGAAATATAGCGTATAAGGAAAAAGAACTAATAATACCGCTGTACAAAACAATAGTTAGGCCTCATTTAGAATATTGTATACAAGCGTGGAGGCCATATCGCAAGAAGGACATAGATATGCTAGAAAGAGTACAGAGGAGACTAAAACGATACAAAAATTAAGAGATCATAGTTACGAAATACACCTAAAAGAATGTGGTTTAACAAAACTAGAGACCTGGCGGAGAGGAGATCAGAGAGAACTCCAGGAGGAGAGGAGATCAGATAGAAGTGTTTAAAATATTGAATGGTTATGAAAATATTGAGAGAAATGTTTTTTCTCAGTTAAGAAAGATAGAAGGACGAGAGGACATGAAGTTAAATTATTAAAGGAGCAGTATAGATTAGGTATAAGAAAGTTCTAATTTTCACAAAGGACTGTAAATGAATGGAACCTATTAAATGCTGATTGTGTGGGTGCTAGTAGCGTGAATAATATTTAAAAATAAAATCGAGACATACCTCAGAAGGGCGGGATACACCTAGATAAAAAGGGTAGGACTTTCGATAAGCCAAAAGGCTTCCTTGCCCATTTGCCAACTAGAGTTAATTCTCTGGGTGGCAATCTTGTTAAATCTTGGAGTATTACAATTACCAGAGTCGCTTTCTCGGCGAGGTCTCGCAGCCGAGCGAGAGTTGGTTAAACGAATAAAACACAACCTCCCGAGGCGTTGGATTAAGAAAAAGCCAACACACTTATTTCAAGATGATTTATTAAAACACAAATGATTGGTCAGGATGGTACAATAGATAGTTAATTTTAGGATGAAAACGGCGATCCTTAGCACAGTTTCGCCTCAGCTATGTCCAGTATATGTAGACTGCGAAGACGCTCCAGGCGCTGTCCAGAGCGGAGAGGCTCACCATCAAAACGACGGTTCCGACACTTGTCGGTTGAAGGAGAACGCCCGCTAATGCCATGGCCACCGCCAACAAAAAACACTTTAGAACCGACACATTCGCAACTATGACAAATCGATTCCATCGGGAATGTGTCGTTTCATCTGGCCCATTTTCAAACTCAAGCGACTGGAGAGAGAGTTTCGCTTTCTCAGACAAGTCGCTGCCGGTGGTTTGCGTCACGTGGTGTTGTTCAGCGCCAACTTCCGGTCGCGTTGCGCGCGCGACAACTACGACGCCGAGGATGATGTTGGTGGCGACTGGAACAATGAACAGGAAAACAGTGCGTTGCGTCACCGTCCCGACGACGAAACACAACGGTAGATCAATGTCCTGCGCAAACTTCGGCAGAAATACAGAAACCACGATGCAGACGACGCCGACTACGACGACATCTCTCAGCAGCCTCATCGTGCGACCGCCGTGTTGACGTGTCAGTGTTGCCTCTTGTTGGAATGTGTGCAACATGTACATTTGACGACAGACCACAACAACGCCGCTTCCCACGATAACATATCCATAAGACAACACTTGTTTGAAACCGAGTCGTGCGCAACTCCATGTCAAGGGGATGTCACTTTCGGTGTGAACGAGCACCCACGGCGACAGAATGACGGAGGCGAGGACGAGACACAGAGACAGGTCGACGACACTCGAGTAGCGCAGAGTGAGGCGGGCCGTCTCCCAGAGCACGGGAGAGCGGCGCCGACATGTAACCCACAGTAGGTAGGCGTTGGCGAGGAACCCCACTAGCAGCAGGGCTCCCGTCAATCCGACGAAGTTCCGTAGGCTGCTAAACAACTTCTCGCCATTGGCGTCGTCGAAGTTACCTCTCCACTCGCCGCTGTTGTTCTGACATCCGGGCATCGTTTCTTACCGGATATGGCGGGTAAACTCTACAACTGAAAGATTAGCGAACTGTTAAGCAAGTATTCATCCGACTTGCGATTGTAAGTGGATCTAAGGTATGCTGCAGCGATTGGTATACTATAGCAGTATAAATATCAAACGACAGCGTACTGCCCTAAATCAATGTAATGGATAAAGTCAAGACAGAGTCGCTGTGCTATTATCATAATACTGATATATAGCACAATGCGTAGTCAAAGAAACTCAATTGAAAGAGGAGCAATTCAACTGATGTAACTACTGCTTGGATTGTACCTGATTTATGTTATAAATAGGCTGAGGTCACTTAGGCATCACGGTCGTCACGAAGGAGACATTGTAGAAAAAGTCATATTCTAGGAATCAAGAAGCAGGACATTCGTACAACTCCTTGGAGAGAACATTGGGCAAGAAACTCTGAGACAACGACGACAATCGACGACCGAGATATCTGGACCAATCACTTAGTCTGCAGCAACAATTTGAGTAGGCGTTGATTTAGTAGATTTTCCAACAAGCGTATTTAGAGTGATTTGGGTGTGGCCCTGAATCTTAAATTTAATAAATGACGTTCGATTTACCTCCGCATATACCCCACCGCGCTCCTGATTAGCAGTAAGGCATGTATTGATCACTAACCATGGTGGCAATGTGAGTGGCAGTGGTCCATGGCCCCTCAATTAGAAAAATACACAATTACATCAGATTCACAGGGAGAGAAACGGAAATAGATTAACGTCCTTCTAATTATCATAATATGTGACTGATCGCCTAGTCTAACAGTAATAATACATTTCTCTAAGGGAGAGAGGTAGATAAATAAAACAATAACATTATCATATAAATATTTATTAAGGTCCGCCACGAATATATGAATACAGTTATAATTATTACATGTCTAGGGAGAATTGATGCAAAGTGATGTTTGATAAAGATGGCTGACGTACATGCCACCAGTGCAGTTATTACAGTTACAACAATTATCACTAATCACAATTTGAAATAAAAAATGCTACCCCATCCCCCTTGCTTGGCATGCTTTATAGATAACTCCTACTCAAATAAATGCTATGCATGTGTGATATGTTGCAGGCAGGTTCCTAACAACAAATCTCAAGAGAACCGAATGATCACGTATTCTCACACCAATCTAATCATCCCATAGTAAAGGTAAGTTCTCATATAGCAAAGAATCCAGTTCTCAGAACTGTCCAAAGCGCTTCACACTTTACTCCCTGGCAGGCCTGTTCAATCGAACACGTACCATCCCGACTTCTCTTGGAAGCATCCAGCCACGCTGCAATTAATGCGCGAAGACTATTCGTACACACTTATCCGCCACTGTCAATAGCCAGGTACTCATTCATACAGCTGTACTCATTTATACAACTTATAAAATACCTGGTCTACATTTCTCTTGTTGCATCTGCCTCTTCCTTTTGTAGACTTGGTATTTAATTCATTGGGCACGCGTTGGCAATGTTATTCCTCCGTATTGATTTCCAAGACAGCTACACAACGACCTACTCAGTTCAGCCAGTGTTTCACAGTCTAATAGAAATCAGATACTCACAGAGGAAGATTATAATTACTCAATCAGAATAATCGCAGAAGACTTCTCCATGTTCGTTTCTAGAACTTTTAATCGAACAATCCAGTCCAGACATGACATACCTCGGTACAAACGTATGTACGCTCCTAATGCATATATTGTTGGCAGAGCCGGCATTTCAGGTTACATCTCTGCTTCTTCTCAAAGCTCTGAATCGCGCATTGTCACTATGTTGGATGCCTCCAAGGCCTTCGACAAAATTAACCATAGCAAGCTATTCACTAAACTAATTGACTGTGGTTGTCCTGCTTTTATTGTGCGCATTCTGTATCACTGGTACAGTACCCAGAAATTCATTGTCAGATGGTGTCAGACCTTTTCTAGATTTTTTACTGTCTCAAATGATGTTAAGCAAGGTGGAATCCTTTCTCCCCACCTTTTTAATGTGTAATTGGATGACTTAAGTGCAAATATGCCAACGTCTTAGCATGTCAATTTCACCTTTGCAGCTCTACCATTAAAACTTCCCTACTTCTCTCTTACTGTGGTACTATGTACACACCAAGCCTTTGGTGTAAATTGAAGAAAAAAACAGAGTTTGAAAGATATTACTGTTGCCTATAAAAACAGTTTTAGAATATTACATAATTTGTCATCACGCTGTAACGCCAGTTTTTTGTTTACTACAAACTGTGTTAAATTGTTTTATGAGAGTATGCATTCATCCACATATAGCTTATTATGTCGTCTTCAACACTTTGAAAATCCACTTTTTGTTAATTATTTTTATACTGATATACATTTTAGAAGTCCAATGTTTAAATATTGGACTACCCAATGGTATATTTAAAGTTGAACGCACATTATATATATATATATACAGTGTATATATATATATATATATATTAACCATCTATTTTTAATTCATGTGTGTCTATATCTTTGTATTTTATTTGTATTTATGTACATATGAGCTTTTGTCTGAAATAAAAACATTATATTATATATGGTCAGCTTATATCTGACTACTCGGACAGAACACAACGTTTCCCTTACTTGTAACTTATGTTAATGAACTTGCAATTAGTTAGTCATTCCACCTACACAGCTTAAAAAATTCCTTGATCTGGAACTAATTTGTAGATGTTGAGTTGTCTAGCTCTGTATGCACATGTTATAACTGTTGAACCTGAGTTGAACTTCATGTATCTGACTGTACCTGGTCTAAGACTATGACTCTGCAATACAAATCTAGCTAGTACTATATATTAAGTACAATATTTAACATTAATTAATTATTAAAAAGAATTTACTGCAAAGCAGTCAGTTTTTTCACAAGCTGAGTGAACTGGAGCAACGTAGAATGAACACCGCAGCACAGGATTCGAACCCGGGTTCTCTCGTTTGCGAGTCCGTAGCTTTAGCTACTGCATCATTGCGCTCCACGTGGCATGTCGGGCGCGATCCGATGTCGCAAGCCCAGAGTATCCCGTGGCCACATTCAGCAAAACGCATACTGCGAATGCTTGCAGGCGCAGTTGATGATTTGATCTGCCGTGACGTCATGCTTTTATCAGTCGCGTCAAAGGTCGTCAGACCTTGATTACCAAGACTCCGTAATGAGGCGCCACTGTTCCTCTTTTCTTCTGTACCAATTTATTAAATTAATACAAGTATCATAGTGCATGCTGAATTTAAGTAATTGTTGATTATTTCCTTACCTACTCTAGTGGAAATTACGTCGAATAATTAATGTTGATTAATTGACCACTAATAGCATTTAGGGAGAAAAAAGAATGCCACGACACTGCGGCTGTGCACAGCGCCACACTTCACAGATCGCTGCGTCACGCGGCTAGACCCTCTGTATTATAGCTTCGACTGACGATCCTGAGTACAAAAATTCAGTTTTGGTATAATTTTACTTGCTCTCCTCTGAATTCTTTCTAGCATATATATGCCCTTCCTGCGCAAGCCACCTCAAGACAAAGCGGAATCCTGGCCCGTTCTACATTGGGCCCGTGCGTAACCGGTGACACATAGCACAGGTTGCTATGGGTCGACGTCAAGTATCGTCAAACTGACCTTGGTGAAGAGATCCAGTGTGAAGTCTAATACCACATCACAAACCCGTCAAACTGTGTAGTCGACATTTCTTCAGCAGAATGCCAACACCTTCTCAACGCCAGGTCTAACGTAGGACGTACACACACCGTCATGTACACACACCGTTATGTACACACACCGTCATGTACACACACCATCATGTACACACGCCGTACTAAATAGGGCAGTTGAATTATCAGATGTTACGATCACGGTCGTTGACATCATTCTCCGAAACACCAAGCAAGCGTGACGCGGTATCAGAGGGAGCATCAGATTCTGTCAGCAGTACGGCTGTTGGCTGTGTTGGCATACTGTATAACCCAAACACACGCCATTCTAGCGTGTTTTACCATTAGTAAGCTGACTACACAACACCTGAAATGGATTGTTTGACACACACATGCGCATGCGCACGCGCACGCACACACATACACGCACATACGCACATACGCACATACGCACATACGCACATACGCACATACGCACATACGCACATACGCACATACGCACATACGCACACACATGTACATGCTATAACTATGTTATGTGGCACGCAGTGGTGCAGTGGCTGTAGCTTCGGACTCTCCAACGAGAGAACCCGGGTTCGAATTCTGTGCTGCCGTATCGAACCTTGGCCAAGTTCGTTCATTCTACGTCGCTCCAGTTCACTCAACTGTATGAATGAGTACCTGGCTATAGACAGTGGTGGATGTTTGTGTACGAATACTCTTCGCGCATTAATTGTAGCGTGGCTGAATGTTTCCGGGAGCAGTCGAGGTGGTGTTCAATTGAGCAGGTCTGCCAGGGGATAAAATGTAAAGCGCTTTCAGCAGTCCAGAGAACTGGGTACTGCGCTATATAAGAACTTACCTTTTGTATTCCTATTTATCAAGGAATCCAATCGGCGTCAGTGACATGTGTTCTGTCTCACCGGCAATGCGTCTCGGCAGACAAGGCCACATGAATGGACCTCCAATTAAAGCCCTACCTACCGGCGGGTTTGGGATGGCTGCACACAACACGTGCCATTTAAACTGGTAGTTGTCCATAAAAGCCTGCTGACCGGCTTTCCGCGCACAAAGCCAGCTAGGGTCAGTGGGTGGATATATGATATATATACATATAGTACACGTATCGAACAATCTGTATGTGCAATGCTAGTCGTGTAATGTCGAACTATTAAGTAGCACACACACACACACACACACACACACACACACACACACACACACACACACACACACACACACACACACACACACACACACACACACACACACACACACACACACACACACACACACACACACACACACACACACACACACACACACACACACACACACACACACACACACACACACACACACATATATAGTACTACCTAGTACTTAATATATAGTACTAGCTAGATTTGTTTTGCAGAGTATATATATATATATATATACCGGACAGGCATGGTATGCTACTTAGTAGTTCGACATTACACGACTAACAGATTTTTCGATACGTGTACTACGGCGTCTCAAGTATACCATCCAGTGGGCTGTGGTCCCCCGACACCAGCAACGGCACATTTGTCACAAATTCACATCTGTAGCATTGAGTGGGAACAAAAGAAGTTTTGCAAACCTTTGTTTGAACTCCCGCCATTTCCCAGGGCATGTAAACAACTACCGTACACTGCCCAATACAGACACGTTTTTATAGCAAGTAACAGTGGCAAGTGCGTGAAATGCAGCAGGGGAAGGGTGAAGACTGGTAGCACCCTCTGTACAGCGTGTACACCCGTTGGCCAATATGTATGCCCAATACCATAGAGACGGTGCCAGCAGAGATAGCATCGTAAAAGTTACGGCGGCATTTATACGAGTGATGCGCTGAGTGACGCAAAGTGTGTGCTGTAGTCACATTTTGAAGACACTACTAGTTTAGAACCTGTGCAATCGAGATAAACGTCGTGCAACAGAACCGACAAAGAAGCTATGAGTGACGACATTATGAGGGCTCTCAGTAGCCTTATCGAGAACGGTATCAAGGTGCAGTTTGTTGCATGGAACTGAAAGCTGATTCCAAAATGCCAACCGAAGGGAGTAAATGAGTTAAGTCTTGCCGAGAAATTGGCAGATATTGAGAGGAAAATTAGAGTGTTCATTGACACTCTTGGCGATATTAAATTCGATGCCGCAAATAACATCCAGCATATCTCTGCATTAGAAACTGACTCTAAATTGAGCCACTGCGTGAAATAGTGGGCTAAGTGTATTTTTTTCATTTTTGTGTTAGGTGCAGACATGACTAGAGGTAAGAAATATCTTTTAGGTCAATAATGGTCTAAATCAAGATCTAGCAGATCAAAGAATATTTTACATATAATGTATCAGTTGATGAGGTTATCGAAGGTGTCCAGCGACTGAAGCTGGGTAAGTCGTATGGTGAAGAGGGTCTTAATTCTGATCATATCATACATGGTCCGAAAATACTATTTGTGCTGTTAGCATTACTTTTTAACAGTATGTTGATACTTGGGTTTAGCCGCGACTCAATGTTAGTGGGAACTATGGTTCCTATATCAAAAGACAAGAGACAATTAGCATGTATATCCGACAATTTTAGAGCTATTCCTCTTGGTAGCATGTTGCTAAACTGTTTGATGTTGTTATACCATTTAAGGAACAAAATGCACTTGCAACATCGCATTTGCAATTTGGTTTTAAACAACATATGTCCACTACTCATAGCACATATGTTATGATGGAAACAATCAGTTATTGCAATGCAAATGGCAGTAATGTACAATGTATATGCACTCATGATACATGCCAGCAAGGCAGTCGACAGGGTCAATTATTGTGAGCTGTTTAAAGTACTTCTAAAACGTAAGGTATCACCTCTGGTGTTAAGATTGCTGTTGTATATGTATCCTAAACAACAACTTCAAGTGAGATGCGCTCTAGTATGTCATCCCAATTTAGTGCCTGTAATGGAGTCAAACACGGAGCAATCCTTTCTCGTATTCTTTTCTCCATATATATGGATGGACTGTTTGAACAGTTAGAAGAGTGGTGTTGGATGCCACATGGCAATCACTATACGGGTGGTATTGGATACGTAGAAGACCTCACTTTGCTAATACCCACAAGTTCCGGACTGAAAGATTTAATCGAGATTTGCGAAAAATGTGCTTGAATGTTCTTATCGTATCCCTCACACGATGTATTGCCGTTTCTTGGCGCATGTCTTAGCCCGGTCCGTGACGATGGTCAGGTCTACGTGTGTACACGGCTCGCCTAGCAGTCGGCAGCAGAGTAGGTGGGGCATTGTCTGTTCTTCACCGCAGTCACATTCTGTTGACTGCGTCTCATCAATGTAGCCACACTTCTTCATGGTTGTTTTTGCGCGACTGATTCCGGAGCACAGGCGATTGAGTCATCGCTAACAGAGCCATGGTTGGTCAGACCCTGTTGGTAGGGATTCAGCTGGTCGTAATCCCATTTTGACGACTGCTGGTGTTTCTTGCAGTCGCGTTTCCCACATGACTAGTCTGGTGCTGCAGGGCGATGAGTTGAGCGTTGTCGTGTTGTTTATGAAGCCTTTCCGTGGCTTCAATCGGCGCGTAGCAGGCACGTGGTTGTGTAGTTGATATTTTATTACAGTTTCTTGTCTTGTTCTTTCTGAGTTGCTAGCGACAGTCCGCCTGATGGTCGGTGGGGTTATGCCTGCCAGCAGGTATATGCTCTCGATGTTGGTTGGTTTCAGGCAACTCGTTATGATTCGGCAGCAGTCATTTAGGGTCGGGTTGAGCTTGAAATTGCAGATGAATACAGTGTAAATTTTAACGATTTTTAGAAGTCGTAGCTGTAAACCTGACAACAGAACTGTGGTTTTCAATGGCACCGTGCTGTATAGTGTCCAGGATGGTGTACACCTGGGCCATTGTATATATGTTGTTAATAAGGATAATTTTGTCGCCGATGCCACTGCTAAATTTTGGAGAGGGTTTAATAATGTTATTTGCCGATTTTGGTCATATTAAGACGTCTGTAAAGTGCAATTTACTTAAAACAATAGTGTTGCTCTTACTGTGGAGCTCTACTATGGGATCTCCAGAGTAAGAGTGTTGGCACTATATGCGTAGCATGGCGAAAAGCACTAAGGAAGTTGTGGGGGCTAGCTCCGCTTACACACGGTGATGTTATATCATTGTTATCGGATAATTTAACATTACTGGTAATCTTAAAAGCAAATGTTCATAACATTTATTAATAAAGCCATGAACCACAATTCACCGATTATAAGCAGTGTTGGCAAGATATCTATTGTAAATCCATGGTCAAATTGTAGCGCAAATTACCGTCACATCCTAAATGAATGTAACTTAGTTCATGATGTGTCTGCACGTGATATTCGCTGTGTGTGGCAGGCAGATGTACCAAACGAAATAATATCTAATGTGAATGTTTTATGCAAAATGTCACAAATCAAAAATGGTCTAAGACATGTACTATTTTAAACGGTGATGATGTCAGCCGTATTATTACGGAAATTACTGTATTTTAAAGAATGTACAATTGCCATTTTCAAAGTGCGAAAATAAATACTATATAGGAAATGGCCTCCTTTACGGTGTACCTGATTAGCCACAGGACAAGATGCAGATAGTCCAGAATGTGGCAGCTCGCGTTGTAGTTAAAGCCAGTCGCTATGATCACAGAGCACCCATCCTAGAGACTCTCCATTGGTTTCCCGTACGGTACCGTATCGAGTACAAGGTCGTACTGGTGACGTTCAAAGTCCTTCATCTGCTTGCGCCGAGCTACATCACAGACCTGCTCCAGTTCTACCAGCCCAGCAGAACGTTGCGATCGTCATCAGATTCTATGCTGAGTGTACGCAGTGCACACAAAAATCTGGCCAACCCAGTGCGTAGGGCACTCCACCATCTCTATAACGTCCTCTCGTTCTAGACGTTGAAGTTCCCGTTCGACTGCTTTGCGTTGGTGGAACGGAATATTCTGTTGTGAGGCTGAGCTACCGGCTGAGCGCTTGGATCTATGTACAAGTGCACCGAATGACCTTTCAGTTTTCCAATTCCATTGAACAAGCCTGGGAACGTTTATGTTATTGGGTTGACACTTTTAACAACTTGAGTGTTCGACACTTGTAGCAACCCAAGTTCTTTTGCCGTCTGACCACTCATGAGATTGCCATGATCCCGTTTCACAATGATGAAGGTTGATGGGACCATTTTGTCTGGCGTTTCTACCAAGCCAATGATTTACTCTAGTGTGGGAAATACTGATCCTGCGTAGCCGTACAGTTTACTTTAATATTTAGACACTTTTATGTCATTCTTCATTGCATTATAAGTTCTGATGTGTTGCTTTCTACAACGTGATTGAGATTGCTAGGCCGAGTGTGTGGCCGTTGTTTGACATGCCTATTTTGCCTTCGATTGCTTGGCGCACGATTGTGTGGCGCCCTCTTGTGCATTATTTGGTTGCCATTTTGATCTGCGTTTTGATCGACACACACGCTCAAAATGACCAACATTTGCACAGCGCTGATGTTTGGCTAGACAGTCCCCTCTGTGCGCATACATTCCGCCACAGTAACGACACTTTCGTTCTGCGTGTTGTTGGTTTTGTTGTTTACATAAAAAATACTATAATTCTCGACTTGAACATGATGAAAAATAACTAAGTACCGACTTTAAAAAATATTCCCAACTTAAACATTCTGGAAAAATATGAAAATAGTAGCAATTTATCACGACGAAAACATTAAATTATGTCATGTTACCTCGATGACCGACTAAATTACGAAACAAAATTACCCCACTATAAAATATACTATGAAAATAGTACAAGCTTATAACATTGAAAAAATAAAAATATGTGATGTTACAAAAAAATAGTCTAAGGCCCTACTTGAACATGATGAAAAATAACAAACTACCGACTTTAAAAAAATATTCAATGTCCCGAAAATATGGAAACATATTATAAGTCCCGACTTTGAAAACTGTTCTCTAAGTTCCGACTTGAACATAATGGAAACAATTACTAAGTCCTGACTTGAACGTGATTGTAACTATCAAAAAGGCTGTTATCGAATAATGACTATGGCCAAAAGGAAAATCACATGACATACCTGCATTCCAAGAGGCAGCAACCTGTTCGGGTTCATTTCCATTGGTGCGGCCACGAGACTTGTGTGCTTCATTTAACAGAAAGCATATGTATACGAAGCAGCCATCTTTCCAGCGACACACTTCCATATTTACAAATAGCGGGAGCGACCAGATACGATATTTATTTATCGAGATTCGAAAAGAGAATGACCATAATCGTCTGAATCAGGTTACTAGTTTCTAGCGTGGGCTAAGGGCCAAAAATAACGATAGGCGGCACCACCTTCTATATTCTACCTTGGACCTTGACCTAGAACTTTGACTCAGAATTTTGACCTACATGTGACGTCATTTGCCGATTTCCTCAAAAGAGCTTTTAAAAGAGCTCTGTACCTTCCACCCTATCTTTTAACATGGGAAATTGCCACCCTTGCTCCGGAAATAACATCATTTTCCGGCCCATCAATGGGTATTTTAGGGAGCAAGGCCTAAATTCCACCGAAATTGGCGCATTTTTTGGATATTTTGGCGCAGATGGGTGGAATGTGGAAATTGCTCCCTATCTTTTAACATGGGAAAAGAGCTCTTTGCTTTCTCTTCCACCAATCCAAATCCAGTTGCCTGACGATAATTACATACATTACTATTATCCTAGGTCGAAATTGTCAGGCTAGATTAGAGAAATGGTCGCTTGCAAACGTATGATCTACAAATCAGATACGAGCAACGTAAAAACGATCGGATTCGATGAGTCGTCATTCACTTCCCTGTACGTCTCATTCTGAGCGCGCATCGAATGTTGCAGATGACTACATAAACTTCATCGCAGAACACACTGTTCCGAAGGCAATGACACTGGAAGAGGTGAAGAGCGAGAATCGTGTCGACAAGACGCAAGAAGAAGTCGTAAACGCATTCAGAATGGAAACTGGGACGATCCGTGTAATATTCCAGAAATTCACTCATTCCGCAGTGTTCACAGTGAACTGTCAGACTCGAATGATGTCATTTTGAGAGGAACTCGACTGGTGTTGCCTAAAACACTTCAACAGAAAGCTGTTCAACGGGTTCGTGAGGGACACCAGGGAATTGTTAAGACAAAACGCCTTCTTCGGTAAAAGGTATGGTTCTCCGATATCGACAAGATGACAGAAACAACACAAAGCAACGCATCGCCTGTCAAGCTACTGGACCGAAAGTTGCTCCAGAACCACTAAGAATGTCGGAACTTCCGCGACGTCCTTGGACGGTGGTTTCAAGGGCCCATATGGTCTGAACAGCGAATACATATTGTTAGTGGTGGACAAATACTCTCGTTATCCTGTGACCCATGTTGTGGAGTCTTCAAATGCTGCAATCGTGATTCCAGTCCTGGATTCCATATTTAGCATGTTTGGAATACCAGACGTCCTGAAAACGGATAACGGTCCACCGTTTAACAGCGACCGATTTCGCAAGTTTAACTCAGGGGTTGAGCGTTTCATGAGAAACATAAACAAAGTTGTGCAAGCTGCGACAGTAGAAGGAAGATCGTGGAAACAGGAGTTACATCGTTTTCTCTGCAATTAGAGAGCATCCCCACACAGCACTGCCGGGCGCTTGCCAACAGAGTTGTTTTTCAGTCGTCAACTAAGAATGAAACTGCCAGAGATCAGCGACATGCAGGATGACACCGTGCTGTGACAGCGATATTTCCACGCAAAGCAGCGACAGAAGACGTGCTCGCCCATTGTGCAAATCGGAGATAACGTTCTCATCAAATGGCGTCAATCACACAAAACCATATCCAATTTCAACCCGGAAGCTTACAATGTGGTGGAAGTGAGAGGGCCGATGATCACAGCACAGTCTCAGACTGATGGTCACGAGGACACCCGTTCTCGTGTCGAGCGAAAGAAGCCCGATTATCTCAAGGACTTCGTCACTGGTTGAAACGTTCTAAGTTGGACTGATAGTTCATGATTCGTTCATTTAATTAGTGTTGTGACTGTTACAATTAGCGTAGATAGGAATCTCGAGAAGTCGTAGTACATGGACATAATAGCATGTAATTTAATACCCACCTCGGCTTCTACATAATCACTTGAGAGACTGTGCCATGTGTTGGCACATACAAATGATTGCAAAGTATGAAAATACTTTAATTTGCACATTAACGTTACAGTAATAGAGCATCGCGTGTTTTGTCAGAATACTTATTGTAATTAAGTCTTTTTCCTTTACCTTTAGCTAGTAAGGTCATTGATTTGATTTGATTAAAGCTAGAAGCTTATTCTTAGGTTGGATTAAATGTAGTATAGTGCCTGTGGCGGCATCTCATGGATTAAAGGGGGTTACCATGTTGGCTGCCATGTCACGTGTTATGTATTCGCCCGCACACGCCACAATATCACAAATCACACAACACAGACACCACACATGGTTTCGATTGCGACCCAGGAAAATTAGAATACTTAGATTTTCAGAAAGCTTTCGACATAGTGCCGCATACGACTTAAACTAAAAGCACATGGCATAGGTGTAGATAGAAAATGAATGGATTGACGTATAGAAAACAACGGACAGTAATAGTTAGGGAAGTTTCAAATTCTTAACATATATAAATGAGTTAGACGATTACATAACAAGTAAAATGCTGAAATATGCGGATGATACAAAAGTGTTCAGAAAGGTTAAACATGTTCGAGATAAACAATAGTTACAAGACAAGACCATTTTAGGTAAATTAGTCAAATGGTCTGAAAAAGGAAAATGTTATTTAATTTTGGGAAATATAAATGCATCCCCACAGGAAATGGTAACTAAGGTGTATATGATTAGATAGTGTTCTAAGTGACACTGCAACAGAAAGGGACGCTGAAGGAACAATACTAATATAATCAAATTATTGGATTAATTATAAAAAAACACGCAGTCTTATAAAGAACAAACTAATCATATTGGTGTATGAAGCAATAATTAGGCTTCATTAAAAATATTATATACAAACAACGGCATATATTACCTGATAATTGAAGATATCATATTAGCTGCCAGTTGTGCCATTTGATGTTTTGGTTGATTCTATACTTGTGCGATGAGCAAACAAAACATGTATTTCATCACGACTGTTTTCGTGTGAACCATCTACATAAAAGCCGTATCCATTGCGGCCGTATCCACCTGAAACAAACAATGTAATGAACAATACATTATGTTCTATGTCTGCAATTATGCATTTGAAGAAAACGTACCAATTTGTTCTTTTTATATTTGTAAATTTAACACGATTGCATACTTTATTTATCACGGGTACTATAGCAACGTTGACAATATGTTGTAAGTTTCTTATAATTCGAGTCAGCATGGTGCGTATTTTGTTCCCCTGTGTTACCGCTAGATGGTGACACCGGAGACTTAACGCTCCACACTAGCAGATTCCAGAGTTCGACAGGTCAAATATCGCAAGACCTCACGGTGTACTGTCATCGATGGGGTAAACTACAATAACACTAAAGATTGCTTTTACCTGTGCAGTAGAATAAGAAATACAGTTGTGACTTTAAAATAGACCAGCTACGTGGAAGGACATGACACTCCTAGACCAGGACCGTAGCCAGCTTTTCATAACGTTTCACATTTTCCCAGTACATGCTTCAGGGGGCGCCACGCGCTCGGGTGGGGTTATGTTTTCACAATGCAGAGGGCGCCACATGTTCACGTGGGAATTCACCCTCATAACGCAGAGGTTCAGTTTTCTAGCTGAAAGGACAATAAAGTGGGGTGTGAGGTTCAGGGACAGTGTGATTTCATCTTATATTCAAACCTCATTTTAAAATAGGTGCCGTTAAACTTGATTTGTTATTGTTCAAATAAAATTGATTTGTGTCAAGCTAGATGAATTTCTTTACAGGTTTGTCGCTTGTACGAAATTCACCCGTTACTCACCTTAATTTGTGGATTGCTGAGAATAGCCCTTTGATACTCGATAGTTAGCTCAATCAGCATACTAAAACAGCACCCGTCATTTACATTTTAACAGAGTTCTGACGATAAGCCAATCATTATTTATATGGCCCAATTCACTGTATCTGTATTTGTTCTTCAATCAGTGTTGAATCATTGTCGCCCCTTTCACCTACTAGCATTTAATATGATACTTATGAGAACCATTGTTATTATGTTCTGAAATGTCAATATCAAATTGAGTTACTCACATAAATCCTTTAGTATAACTTTGTCTGTTTTGTCTGCAACAATCACCCTCTGACTGACTACAATTTGGAGTCATGTACCTTTACAGTAAAATTGGCTTCTTGTGTATTTGCTATCCCTTTAACATCTGTATCAATCAGGCTGCCCTGGCATGCTGGGTAATGTTTGAACAACATCCAGCAGGTATAATAATAATAATGACACACTTCTATAGCGCCTAAATTCCCAGGAATCTGAGCTCGACAAGCAAAAGTGATCACTAGAGCAAGGGACCGCCAAAGGTTAGAGTGGGAATGCAATTTCAAATAAATAAGTCTAGTTTTTTACGGCAGGTATTTATAGGCTCAGATGATTTTTAAGCGATAGGGAGTTGATTCCAGAATTTTTGTGCAGCTACAGAAAAAGCACGTTTGCCGATATTAAGCTTGTTTTTCGGAACAAAAAGTCGTTGTGAAACAGGTGATTTGAAATTCCTGGGGATATCGGAAAAACGAAGGAGACTAAACAAATAGGATGGGTGTTGCGTAGAGAGGGTACGATATGTGATAGTCGCTAATTTAAATTGTATTCGATGTAACTGGAAGCCAATGCAACTGCCTAAGTAGGGGCAGAGATGATGAGAAACGAGGTGCTTTTAGTACCACACGTGCCAAAAAATTGTGTACACGTTGTAGTTTAGCTAAGTCATTTTTAGGAATATCGTTTAGGAGTGAGTTGCAGTAGTCAAGGCGACTGCGAATTAGATTTACTAATATTGTTTTAGCAGTAAATAAAGACAAATAACGCCGAATTCAGCGGAAATCACGTATATGGTAACAACAGGATTTACTTACTTGAGAAATGTTCTGCTTAAAGCTGAAGTCACTGTCAAAGATAACACCTAGATTACGAACGGTATCTGATGGTGATGTATCATTACCAATTTAACTGGAAAGTAGTTAACAACCTTGTTTCGTTGTTGTTTTGTGCCAATAATAATTATATAAGTTTGATCTGGATTTAGTTTCAATTTATTTGCTTCCATCCACAGCAAGATGTCAGTGAGATATTCATTTAAAATACAGGGTGTTCACGCTTTTGAGAAACAGGGAATAATCTTAACATAAACAATGATGGGTTAACATTTAAAAAATTATATTTATGGGGGGCTTTCCCATTTTGGAGAAAAGGGGGTACTCAAAAAGGGGGGTTCACTGGGTTCACGTGAACCCCCCTTGCTACGGGCCTGTAGATACACACGCACGCACGGGCGCCCACACATACACACAAACATGCGCGCACACATGCACACACACAAACACACACACGCACGCACGCACGCACGCACGCAGTCACACATACTCATACACACATATACGCACACACACAAACACACAAACATACACGAACACACACACACAGACACACATACTCTCACACACACTCAACACACACACACACACACACACACATATATATACACGAACGCACGCACGCACACACGCACACACACACACACACACACATACTCTTACACACACTCACCCACCCACCCACATACACACACACACTCTCTCTTTCACACATACTCACTCACTCACACACACGCCACACACGCCACACACGCCACACACGCCACACACGCCACACACGCCACACACGCCACACACGCCACACACGCCACACACGCCACACACGCCACACACGCCACACACGCCACACACGCCACACACGCCACACACGCCACACACGCCACACACGCCACACACGCCACACACACACCTCACACTCGCACACACGCACACACGCACACACGCACACACGCACACACGCACACACGCACGCACGGGCGCCCACACATACACACAAACATGCGCGCACACATGCACACACACAAACACACACACGCACGCACGCACGCACGCACGCAGTCACACATACTCATACACACATATACGCACACACACAAACACACAAACATACACGAACACACACACACAGACACACATACTCTCACACACACTCAACACACACACACACACACACACACATATATATACACGAACGCACGCACGCACACACGCACACACACACACACACACACATACTCTTACACACACTCACCCACCCACCCACATACACACACACACTCTCTCTTTCACACATACTCACTCACTCACACACACGCCACACACGCCACACACGCCACACACGCCACACACGCCACACACGCCACACACGCCACACACGCCACACACGCCACACACGCCACACACGCCACACACGCCACACACGCCACACACGCCACACACGCCACACACACACCTCACACTCGCACACACGCACACACGCACACACGCACACACGCACACACGCACACACGCACACACGCACACACGCACACACGCACACACGCACACACGCACACACGCACACACGCACACACATACACATACACAAGTGTTAGGTAATCTCACATGGAGCAGTAAACTGGTCTTCGACGTACCTTTACATTACTATGTTCAACTGTAACAAATGCACGTTTTGATGACTTGTTAAATTATGATAGGCCTCTCCATCAAAAACACAAATATATTTCGCAAAATGAAATCTAAATTGTGCACGTTTCTTCGAATAAATAAAACTGATTAGCAAGGGCATTACATGTTCTTTAATCTTTGTAAAATACAATACCGTGGTGTACGTAGAATGTTTGAATGATGGTTCCATTAACTTTTGAAAAAATAACCATAACAATTTGTTTCACTATTATGAGTATGATCACTGGTTAAAAAAAGTTTAACCGACCCGTTTTCAATTTTTGCTAACACAATGACTCAGTGCCAGGGAATTATAGTGCGTGTGTTATTATCAGCCCACCGACGAGGAGTACAGCTTCAATAGGTTCAATTCTAATAACTGGCGACAGTTTTTTCCTAACGAACTTCCTTGTGAAGCATCATTCAAATCTTTGGCTATTTAAGTCCGCTACATCCGATTACAATCAATGAGCAGAGAGGAACCCAAATGTCTACGCAATGCCGTGGTTAGCACTCCCAGTAAAAAAGCGAAAGCGTATTTTCCTTGTTTCTGACATCATCCGGTCGTGGACAATACAGCGGAATCTATATATCCTCTCAACTGTGTTTTGCGGTCGTTGGATCACAATAGACGCTGGTTATGACGCAGATAAGTGACGTCATTATTTTTAAAGACGGAAACCGAATATGTTTACGCGTAGGATACTTCAAGTGAAGAGCAAACGATAGGACAATGCGATTGAAAAACGCACGCTGGGGGGAATTGTGCGTATCTAGACGTCGGCAAGTGGCGAATATTGAGGCTCGCCAAGCCCCTCCAGTTGTACTCCCACGCCCCTTTCGATACTTCTAGTACAGTCCATGAAATGTGCGATTTCACACAACGAGCAGGGGTAAGACCACATTACCCTAATTGTAGGCTTACGTCAACTAGTCTGACAAGAAGCTGTTTTTATCACTGGTATTGTGTACGTTATATCCGTATATTTAACATTGGAAATGTTTTTAGTACCCTTATAAGAATTTGGTGATGTTTGATTAAAATATGATTAGGACAATGGACTCGTTGATGTACTTGCAGAGATACTGGGTGCCACAACTGTCAACAACCTTTATCACGTTTCTTGGATGTCCCTGTCAAACGTTTGTTTCGTTCTGAAATTATATATTTTGCCAGCTGTACCTCTTGTTTCCAATAATGTGTGTACATCAGCGAAATATATAGTGGCCGAGTAATTGACGTGTGGCGATGTTTGGACACTCTGTATCAAACAGAGATCTGTGCCTGTGAAAAGTATGGTTATTTTAAGGGGTGTTAGGATGACAATTTGTGTGACGCAAGATATACGTTCTACTGGGCATCCCATTTTTGGTTGTTTCATAATGTACTATGTATATACCTCAATTTATACCCAGCGATTTAGCGCGTTATCTACAATACAATTGTAGTTATCATCAAAAGACGCCTCTGTGCCTTTCGATATTGTGAATATTGTTGAAATGCCTGGCTTGTGCTTTTGACACCTACTGGTGTCGTACACGAGTGACATAGTTCATGATTGCATCATATCATTTAGCATAGTTTGTGGGCATTACGTTATACCAAAATACGTGAATATGTGCAATAAAATGCTGCTTAAAATAATGATTTGGTGTATTTTTTAACAAATATTTCAACTTTTTATGAACAATTACAAAAACAATATATTTCGTTAATATTCGATATATTTTACTCCTATATCGGTAAGACACCGTGTGTGCCTGTACCATACGTGGCAGGCAAACGTCGTATGTGGTATAAGGTACCGAATAAGCATGTTTAAACCAGTTTGATGACGCATATTTTAATTGTTATTGAGACAGTGTACATTTCCCTTTGTGGTTAATCTAGTTATATGTATAGTTTGATATAAATCTAACTTTCGTGAAGATTTGCAAGATTCAGGAGATCTATTTGGGGTAAGACCACACTAAGGATTCGTCCGCCATTACGCACTGAAAGAGTGCCCTGGACAATACCGTTTTGGTGTGATGTGTGAATTTTTGTCGAGCACTTTGACATGGCACATGTTGTTCCGGTGAATACTGAATGTACTACTGCATTAGGTCTTTCACGAGGTAGCAATAAATATACGCTAGTCGCTCGCGTATTCGCACAGTGGCTATTTTGCAGCACACAAATATTTCAAAATCCGTCAGAAAATTGGGGCGAAATTGAGGGGTGTCAGGTTTGGATGGATTTTTCTGAAAAAATGAGGTATGAGGATTTCACGAGTTTTCCACAGCATTTGTGTCAATGGAGGTTAAATATGCTGTGAAATTTTTAAGAAAATCGTAAGAAAAATGTTGCAGGAAATGAAGGAAACCTTATAATGGCCGCCTATGTAAAAATTAAATGTGGTCTTACCCCAAATTAGAAATACGGCCCGTTTTATCACGGAAACCGCCAAAATGTTATTTCAGTGACGGGTGATGGTTTTTCGGCTGCATTTGGAAGCTGGTGTAGACCAGAATACCTTGCAGCTATTGCATACTGTTAATATTACGTTTAAAAGAGGTTTTAAAAGTCATTAGTAAGCCAGTTATTAGGTGATATGCATGGAAAATAAAATTTAAATTTAGGTGGTATAAAGATTAAAAACTACATTCCAAGCATGTTCTATGATACTGAGTACCACGAAAGCTTGTGTAAAAATGTATATGTGTCAGGGTGTGGAGTTTCTTTTAAATCTGCATCATGTGCAACAATATTGACATATTTCTAGTAATTTCCAGTAAGATGAATTTCGCCTCAATTATATCATTTATATTTTTGTAAGCGACATCTATAAATGCGTGCTTCTTAACTCCAGTACTAACGTGATTGTTTCTCCTGTTCCAGCTTGTCCTTCCTAATTATATGGCACTTGTATATATCATACTTGGATTGCACAATAAACAAAAATGGGCAAGCAGACAGCATTTTGATTTCACCCCCCCCCCCCAACGCAACCCTAATTTTAGTGAAAAGTTGGCCACCATAGGAAGCAGGTTGTCCACACACTTCTACCAATACCAATCAGGCATCTAACATTTGTTTTTTTACAGTAACACCTTTACACTAACTGAGACAACAAGAACAATTGAGAATCTGCATAAATATACCCCGAATGTGACTGAGAATATCATAGCAGTGTGTGACTCCAAATATGCAGCGACCGCAATGATCCGAATTTTAGCCATACAAATTAAAACTGGTCACCTAACAGAAGTGCCATATGTTGAAATTGTGTACATGGACTGGCGTGCTATCATTGTTGACGGTCATGCACTTTTCAGCTGTAATATAACCGAATTATACCGTAGTTTGCACAAGGCAAGGCAGCTTAAACTAAATGTAGGCTTACGTCAACTACTCTGACAAGAAGCTATTTTTATCACTGGTATTTTGTACGTTATATCCGTATATATTAACATCGGAAATGGTTTTTAGTACCCTTGTAAGAATGTGGTGATGTTTGAATAAAACATGATTAGGACAATGGACTCGTTGATGTACTTGGAGAGATACTGGGTGCCACAACTGTCAGTAAACTTTATTACGTGTCTTGGATGTCCTTGTCAAACGTTTGTTTCTTTCTGAAATTATCTATTTTGTCAGACGTACCTCTTGTTTCCAATAATGTGTGTACATCAGCGAAATATACAGTATAGTGGCCGAGTAATTGACGTGTGGCGATGTTTGGACACTCTGTATCAAACAATATTGTTGAAATGCCTGGCTTGTTCTCTTGATACCTACTGGTGTCGTACACGAGTGACACACAGTTCATGATTGCATCATATTATTTAGCATAGATTGTGGGCATTACGTTATACCAAAATTCGTGAAGATGTGCAACTTGCATGTCCAAGGATTTCACGAGTTTTCCACAGCACTTGTGTCAATGGAGGCTAAATATGCTGTGAAATTTTCAAGATAATCTTAAGACAAATTTCGCAGGAAATGAAGGAAACGTTATAATGGTCGCCTATGTAAAATTTAAATGTGGTCTTACCCCAGCAAATGCGCATATTTTTGAATTGGCTCTGAGCGAGAGACACGGGTATGACGTTCAACATCCCTGGCCAAACACTTTTGAACGCGTTGAAGTCGTGCGCGTGCGCTTGCGCTTGCGCGTGTATGTGCGCGTGCGTGTGTCTATGCTCCTTCTAACATGGGTCTCACAATTGGAGACATGGAGAAGCATAGAAGGATGACAAACTATGTTGGCTTCAGGGTTCCATAAGGGGCCCAGAACTCTTGCCTTAGAAGTAATCACTTTGTTCGTGTCATATTTTAACAATGTTAAATTTATGTCGTAGATGTTGGCAACTATGACTTATTGACTTTCATGTTAAGCATGACATTTTTAGTATTCGTGTCCCCCGTGTGGTATTTGACAGTATTCGTGTAAAGGCGAATCCACCCAGTCTGTGATGACCCCAGTAATACCACCCACTGCAAAACGGAGCATAATTCATATGGAAAAATATTTCAGTAAAAACACCCTTTGTTAAATATGAACACATTGCAGTACGCGGGACGTAGTTAGGTTAATAAGGATTATAATGAAACAAAGCTTTTTGAGAACAAGTGCGTGCACTAGTTTAATAAATATAGTCCACAAAATCGTAGGCTACAAGCGAGTGTGGGAATAAGGGATATGGCTCTGGACTGGATAAAAAGCTACTTAACCAACCGTAGACAATATGTATGCTATAACAACAGTAACTCAGAACAAAAGGAAATCAAGTGTGGAGTCCCGCAAGGTTCAATCCTTGGCCCGTTATTATTTATTCTGTACATAAATGACATGTGTGAAGTCTCAAAATTGCTTGATATTATTTTGTTTGCTGATGATACAAACATTTTTTATTCCGCTAGTAACACAGATGAAGTAAGCACTGTTATTAACAACGAACTAAAAAAACTAGACCTGTGGTTTCGAGCGAACAAATTATCGCTTAATGTGAACAAAACACATTTTATAATGTTTAACAATAAAAAGCAACCTAGAACAGATGTGAATATAGTTTTGAATGGGAAAAACATTGAGCAGGTATCATATACAAAATTCCTTGGAGTAACCATTGACGAAAACGTAACATGGAGAGAACACATAAAAATGGTTGAATCAAAAGTATCAAAAAGCATAGCAGTTTTGTATAAAACTAGGCATGTTCTTGATTGTCAAGCGTTACACACATTATATAATTCACTTGTTGAACCACATATGTCATATTGCTGTGAGATCTGGGGAAATACTTATCAATCTAGACTCAGAAAACTATTTATGTTACAGAAAAAAGCTATACGGATTATTTATAACCTTAATTACCATGATCATACATCTGTATTCTTCCATCTCTCAAACATGCTTAAATTTCATGATTTAGTTAAATATAAGACTATGATCATACTTTATAAAGCAAACAACCATTCTTTAAATGGTCGTGTTCAAGCATTATTTGAACCAACCGCAGCTACACACATACATGATACCAGACAAAGCAAATTGTTCTATGTTAAAAAGACAAACACTACCCTCCGACTGCTGTCAATCACCGTCAAGGGTATAAAAACGTGGAACAATTTACCAAATAAATTGACTCAGCTTCCAAGTTTAACACAATTTAAAAAAGCAATCAAATTGTCATTACTTTCTACATATTTGTGAATTGTTAATTGAAGGTGACGTTTTGTTAAACCTATGTAATAGTAACACAAGCACTATAGTAAAAAGTTTAAATATGAGTTGTGTATATTATTTTGTGATTTATTTATAATTCCTGTTGTATTTATTCAGTTTTCTTAGTTCGAATAGGGCATAGCAACACATAAGTCTATGACTTCAGCTATGTCCTTTCAGCAGCAGCAGCAGCAGCAAACCATACTGTGCATGTATTATGTTGTTGTTGTTGAATAAACGTTCATTCATTCATTCAGTGTCAAATGAATAGCAAATCTGCAAAACGTATCTACATGGCACAACGATGAATATTTACTTTCATTGTTGTAAACTCCACGATGAGTTGTTTATTTATAAACAATTCGAGTAATTAACAAAAGTCTACATATTTATAAAATGTATATCTAAACACAAATTACAGACATTGCGTTATAAACATCATGTTAATTCTGAGTTAGATGTATCACTCGAATACAGTATTCACAGTGTGCAAAATCGTTATTGTTGCCTAATAACACCTTAAGTCGATTCAGAATCAAACTCCACGATGATCGAGCCACGTCATCACTCGTACCGACCTACATACATTGTTCAATCTAGTTCATTATATAATAAATCCTCTTAGAGAAGTAGGTGATGAAACAGCTTCACATACTAAAAATACAAAGCTTTTTAAAAGAGTGTTAATTGTTTGGCAGATGTTATGCCATATCAATTAAAGCTCACTGACGAAAATTATAGTTGCAAATAAGCTGTCCTTCGAATGAACAATGAAACTCTGCTGACAATGTCGACGCTATTTCTTCGCGGTGCAAGATTGTTAAATTGTCATCCCCATTGTAACTGTCTATGTTTAACTAATCATGCGTTATAACAACTGCTTGTCAGCACAATAGAACTAATGCAAGCACAGTTTAAACTAAAATAGAACAAAATACAATTGCATGAATAAACTAATGATTATTGTTATATTGCGCCTCTGAGCTTATAGCGCCAGAGGATGTAGGCGCCATAAAGGTATGCAATTATTATTATTAAATATCAATAACATTTCAGCCAAATATCCACCTTTGAACTTCTTCCCTTTCCCAATTTCCCTTTCCCAATTTCTTGTTCTAAATTTTCTTGCAGCGAACCTGATTTCTGGGTAATATTCCACAGTTCGATTTTGAATTCGCATATGATTCGAGCACTCATAGGTCAACAGAGCAAATGTTTTGTTCGACACCAACTTCGTCAACTATACGCCTGCATAATTGTCACGTCATGAACAACAGTGTAGAATGTCATCAACAACTGCGCTGAGCGTCATCAACGATCAGATTTAGATATTGAAGTAGCACAGGTGGAGCGCCTCGTTATAGACGGTGCCGGGACTACACGCCTGGACGTAGCAGCCGTAGCGGTAACCGCACTGCACGAACTTGGTCTTTTCGAAGTGTCGGAAGTACAGCTTGCGGGCAGCTCGGTTGGCCGGGGTGCACGGCGAGTGGTCACCGCAGTCATATCCTCCTGCAACAACACAGTCACGTGTCACACTTCAACAACGTCGCTTCCAGTCGAAATGGTAAAGTGTAATGGACATTAATTTACTTCCGGTTTGAAACCCGATGACGTGAACAATAATTCTCGACGTCATCACATACGTCATTTTGCACGCGATGCCCGAATAGGTACATAACCAACAACATACGTCGTAAAAAGTAAAGGTAAGTTCTTATATAGTTCAAATAATTACGTAATTAAATAATATTATTAAGCAATAATGCGTACTGTTGAAAGCATGAAAGCACGTAAGTGGAGTTCAATGTATGTTATTTTGCCTGCCCGGCTGCTAATTAAATGTACCGACAGTGAGTGAATAGACTCACCGATACACTTGGCCTCCACGCCGTCCCAACTCCCCGCCTCGGTGCACGTCCTCTCCGCCGACCCGTCCAGGATGAAGCCGTCGTTGCAGAAGAACTTGACGACGGACCCAGCCAGTGGACTGCTGCCTTCCTTGCTGCCATTGCCCGGCGACTCGAGGAAGCCACAAGTGACCACTGCAAGCGGACCATCGTCATGACTGGGTCAATGGATACTTCGCAGACATGCACTGATTAATTTAGTAATATTACCGTTGTTATACCTGTATCAGAGCCATCCTGATTCAAATGGTACTCCAAGTAATAAGAGATGCTATCAGAACCAGAAATCTACAACGAAAACAAGTTTGACTGCTTACGTTACGTATTGTATCACGGCAAATTGATATATCCATCATGTGACCTTTTACCTAGCATCCAAGCCCGTCTAGCCATCAAAAATGGATGCCGAAAACGTGGAGCGCTCGGACATTCCGTCGTCAGTTTGTTGAAATTATGGCCCCAAATGTTTTTCTTTGTGACAAAGTCATGAAGCAAAGTTGTTATGACCATGATAACTGCACAACGGAATGGTTGATTTGGTGGATGACGTGTTGCCCTAAAATGTACTTAAATGTATAAACATATTATATGTAAACATTGTTGGTACCTTTCTTTGCCGACTCGACGGCCGCCTCGTGTTGGCGAACTGCCTCTGCCGAATCCCGCGCTACCGACACTTTGCCCGTCAACAGGTAGTCAAAGATGCACTCTCTAGCCTCCGGCCCCCCGCACACCTCTATGGCTCG
This sequence comes from Escarpia spicata, assembly GCA_963995525.1. Taxonomy (NCBI): domain Eukaryota; kingdom Metazoa; phylum Annelida; class Polychaeta; order Sabellida; family Siboglinidae; genus Escarpia; species Escarpia spicata. Next base: position 50,784,039 of record OZ023215.1, read on the forward strand.
CCGCAAGGTGACGTTATCAGTCTCCGGGCGCTCGAACTGAGGCTTGAACGATGGGTCGGTGTAACCGTCGTGGCTGGCCCCAGCGCCGTACACGAACATAGATTCTGCCGTCGTCGTCTTCCCTGCAGCCAACGTGATGACACGGCATTGACAAGATTGTGAAACACATACATCAAATTACACCATTGCAAATTGCAAATGACTGGCTGAGATGTATCACGTGACAGTTCTGATATAAGACGTTTTGATAGAAATTGCAAAAAAAAACAAAATTATTGGATGTTAGTGACAAAGTGAAATGTAGAACTGCCGTTGCTGTGTGATATCTCTGTTCTGTTACGTCATGAAATACGGGGTGCTCGTCGTCAGTGTGGATACATTCGCGAATTCAAAGGTTATAGCTCATACGAATACTGTTTGTACACGCCGGTGAGCCTCAAAGGGGTGCATTTGGATGTACCGGGGGTGCAATTGGAGGTTTTGGTAAGCTTCAAATGAGTGCAGTTCGAAATCCTAGCGGTGCAGTTGGAAGTTTTTTGGTGAAATAATTCTCCGAGATTTCGAGGTGAAACATTGGCATGTATAGTGTTCTATCAAATACGCCGACATACATGACATGACATGACATGACATGACATGTCTCGTTCATTCACAGTACTCACAGGTCATCGCGAACTCCTCGTGAAGTTCCTTTGAAGGCGAATTGATGTCAATGACCTGGCGACTCGGGGTCATTAAGTCATCGGTCATGTTACCATTCGCGTTGCCAAGCAACCCACGTGGCGGACCTAAGAAACACAGATATGTGCATGCAATAATAGCATGGTGTAAACGTGTGCACATTAAAAAGACAGACGGAAAAACAAAATTTTTAATCAGGTTATATCGTAGGAGAAAATAATAATGTCCTGTACGACTTTGCAAAGACGTTAAACAGAATCAGGTTAAATCACAAGACAGCATGCTGAATTTACGTACACGGTCTAACAGCCTGGCTAAGTAGGAAACGAAAGGTCATGATGAACTTCTGTAGAAACAGACAGTCATATCAGAACGGTTAAGTGTGACGTCGGATTAAAGATGCATGCGTAATGCTCTTGCTTGCGGTTCAGAATGATGGTGTTAGCATTGTTCTTTGTCTTTACGTTGTTGATAGTCAAATGCCCTTATTCGGCTAACACACATACCGCTTTCAAACGTGTCTTTGTATTAAAGACCTTCAGGTGCACCGCGTGTCAAACATATCCTGCCTTTAGCGTGTGATATATAGTATATTGTGCAGTCACGTGATAGAAGTCATTCACGCATCGCTAGCCACGTTTCTCGTTGGGAGAGACGGTGACAGTGTGCAAAACATTAACATTGCAAACGAAAAACACTCACTTGCATATTTGGGCCAGCTGAGGGTGTAGGAGAATATTCCTTCGATCGACTTCATCTTGATGACGTAATCGTCGATGCCGTGGAAGCGGATCTCCACGGTCCCATTGTGTGCGTTATACGTCACGGTAACACCTGGGAACATGTCAACAGGTTGGTTGTGACTGACGTCGAGGTATATTATATTATATACCTTGTACTTTCTAGCAGTTCCCAATATCGCTGCAGTATAGATACAAAGATTCTCCACTCGCTCTCCCTCGCTCCCTCACTCCCTCACGCCCTCCTTACTCTCTTCCTCCTTCCCTTCCTCTCTTCCTCCCCCTCCTTCCCTTTCTCTCTTCCTCCCCTTCCCTCCTTCCTCTCTTCCTTCCTCCCTCCCTCCCTCCCTTCCTCCCTTAATCCCTACCTCTCTTCCTCCTTCCATCCCTTCCTCCCTCGCTCCCTCCTTCCTTCCCTTCCTCCCTTCCTCTCTTCTTTCCTACCTCTATCCCTTCCTCTCTTCCTCCTTCACTCCCTCCCTTCCTCTCTTCCTCAATCCCTCCCTTCCTCCCTTGCTTCCTCCCTCCCTCCCTCCCCTCCTCTCTTCCTCCCTCCCTCCCTTACTCCCTTCCTTTCTTCCTCCCCCTCCTATCTACCCCCTCTTTACCCCCCCCCCCCTCTCTCTCTCTCTCTCTCCTTCACTCTCTCCCGCAGAATTGTCACGCTGTAAACAAAACATGCAATTAGTAAACAACCCCTCTGGTGCAAATTGGAATATATTATTTCTTTGATGTTGGCCCGTTCCCAACCTCCTGACCACAATGGGACTAATTACAACTGGTTCAGCGAACTTCCTGCTAATAATTACCAAACAGAACATACAACGTCCCTCTAACACGTACGTGTGAATTCTTGTGTGGACAGGTCTTCGAAGTCCTGCTTGGTGCCGTCGATGAAGATGTCGACCCCCGTCCTCCGGTTGATCTGAACCTGCACCAGGCTCCCGTTGGTCGCCCGGGCCGCGATGGCAGTCCACGAGGTCGCACCCACCAACTGACCTGGAGAGAACAGTTGTAGAATACAAAAATTACTACACGCATATTCAATAGAACCCCTCAATGCGGTCACCTCACGGAAACGGTCACCACTTGAAAACGGCAATTTTGCCCCAGTTTGTTTGATGTTTTCATTAAAGCCAGTGGTATACGCGACCACTCCTCTACTCCGTCATGGGGACAATTATGACAGTCTAAAATGGCAAACAAACTCCCTCAGTATCAATTAATGTTCACCTAAAAAGAAATATCATTAGTTATTACAGACTTTCGCGGAAAATGAATTCCTATAAAAAGTATAAAAATTGGCTTCTTACGAGGCGCCCCACTAACTGACCTGGCGAGAACGGTTGTAAAATATAAGAATGAGTACACGCCAATATATCGACAGCAATAGCAGTAGTAGTTGAAACAGATGGTGTAATTGGTATACATTACACGTTAACAAGTCGGAACAAGAATGTGATTAAACATGACCAGGGAAAATGAAGATGTCGAAGAAAACATGAAGGGCATTATACGTGAGAGCGCGTGGTAAATATACATTATTCATAATATAGTTTTAATAGAGTAAAAACAAGTGGGCACAGCATATTGCTTAGCGACGGAGTAGTCCCGCCACTGGGAATGCTTGTGGTATGTCAGATGCTCTACGGGAACATGTCGATGACATCACAATACCTTGGACGTTCCTGTCTTGAGATGTCCTTCCCTGCAGATCAAAGTGCGCGCTACGAATCAGCCAGAATTCGCCGAGTCCGTTGAAAGTGTAGCGCAGTCCGTCCAATGTTATTACGTGTGATGATCCAAACGTCGCCGCTGAAAATATGTTTTTTGTAATGTAAGTTAGATTTAGAAGTAGGCTCTGCTTCCAGAACTACAGTGAAAAAAACTTTAGTCGTCGCGAATATTGGGTAAGTGATACTAGTTACTATACTAACATGGCACACAATAGCGAGCATCTATCTGGTGACAGATAATGACGTCTCAATCAATAATTCAAGTATGTTTATTGATGACGTATTTAATATGTATATTAGACAGCGCCACTACTACAGTACGCAATGAAATGCTAATTTATATAATAATAAGACAAAGACATTGTTACGAGGTCCTTGCTTTAGTGTGATACTCACAGAGTAAGTGATACATGTTACTATACTAACATGGCACACAATAGCGAGCATCTATCTGGTGACAGATAATGACGTCTCAATCAATAATTCAAGTATGTTTATTGATGACGTATTTAATATGTATATTAGACAGCGCCACTACTACAGTACGCAATGAAATGCTAATTTATATAATAATAAGACAAAGACATTGTTACGAGGTCCTTGCTTTAGTGTTAGATCGAGAAACGAGGGAGAATGTGGAGATGGCAGAGTGAGTGAGATTGGAATGGATAGAGATAGCTAGAAAAGGAGAGCGAGAGAAAAAAAACCGACAGACAAACAGACAGAGAGAGAAACAGAGAGACAGACAGACAGACAGACAGACAGACAGACAGACAGAAACAGAACCGGAAAGAGACCGAGAGACCGAGAGACCGAGAGACCGAGAAACCGAGAAACCGAGAGACCGAGAGACCGAGAGACCGAGAGACAGAGAGAGACAGAGAGAGACAGAGAGACAGAGAAACAGAGAGACAGAGAGACAGAGAGAGATAGAGAGGCAGAAAGACAGACAGACAGACAGACAGACAGAGACGGGAGAGGGGGATACACTCACCAATCACTGGTGGTTCAAATCTCCCGCAGTTGTCCGTCGGCCTAAATTCCCGGAACTTGTCGCAGTTGTCGGAGAACTTGCAGCACAGGAACTGCGGCCAGACGTCCTCGAGGAAGTGACCGAGGCGAGTGACGTGGCGTTTAGGGTGAGCTCGCTGCAGACTCCCGCCGCCGTTCTCGAAGGGCAGAATGTCTCCCGCGTCGTCGTAGCAACACTGTTGACCCGTGCCGAGTGTGCTGCGGGAAAGGTAAATGCACATATTGTGTACTGTATTGAGTTCGGTCTTAGACGGAACGTACTAGTCTAGCTTCCACCAACGACTGAAAGGAATGCTTGTTCGAATAGAATGTTCCTCAGTTAAATGGAGGTGCCAACGTCCACTCGCTTACTTCTACATCCATTTATTTCCTTCGATCATTGGCCTCTCATGTACAAACGTAGATCGGTATTTAGAATTAGTTATATACGTGTTTGCGATTGGATTTTCCACCCGTCAAAAATACGTGGAAACCGAGAGTGGACAGTGAGCGGTGTGCCACTCTCCAGAGGGCGTCACTATCGTGTTATGTTCCTTTACTCTCGTGTTCATTGGTGACAGCAGAATCTAAAAGTTAGTGGGAACGAAATTAAGATCAAAACACTAATAGCGATAACATCTGCCTTTGATGTGTTTCTCCGTGGGTGGGTGTAAGCTAGTTTATATAAACCAATCACGACACTAACCTGGGCAAGGCGGTGCGGACACAGTGTTTGGCCCCGAGGTGGAGAAGACTGCAGCCGGCGGCTCCGTTTGAACAGCTCGGGTCGTCCTCGAAACGGTTGTCAAACCTCGCCTGTCGCCTCGTGCACGGGCAGGCGGGCAGGCCGGCGGTCGACGGCGGATTGCCCTTCTCCACCTGGTACCAGGCATTACACTGCGACCCCCAGACGAGTCTGATCCGTGCTACCAGAACCGGGGTGGCCAGGGCCCTTGCACTTCCGGTTCCGCCGCGTCGGCGCAGTTCGTTCAAGTACATGTTCTCATACCACTGGGCGACGTGAATCTCCGACCACACACTCACGACGAGACTAGAACAGGAAATACAGCCTGTGTTTGATGCTGAACGGTGAACTCTTTGACTGTACTGCGTAAGAACGTTTAATATTATAACGTTGCTGATTAAAATATTTACAGTTTCATCAAAGTTTCTTCTACGTCTATATACGTAATATAAATTATAAGTCTGAGAAATAAATGACTATGATTAAACGGTAAACGAAAAAATATTGTGTTCTAAATCAGAAACGAACAAAGGATTTCGAAGAGATCATCGCTGTCAATACCCGCGGATTGTGTCGGACACTACATTAAGTGGACACGCGACACGACTTATTGCTGTATGACACTGCAGAGTTAATTCACTGTTGTCTCGTTAAGAAGCACATTCCCGTTTATTATATTAATAAAAAAGTTAACTTCATTTGACAACTTAATAACGATATTTTAAGGAACTTTTCACAAAATGTACATCAGGTGGCATCAGGCGCATGTGCATGTGCACGTGGAGGGTTTGCATGAAACGCGCTCTAGTGACTTACGTGCCGTCATGTGCTCCTGACACACTCACTCTCAGCGCCCCGAGGCAGTCGGGAGAGAGGACGGCAGAGTTGGCGAGTCCGGTCGGCAACGTGAGACTTCCCGTGTTTCGGACGGCACTCATCAGACGGACCGTCTTCTTCTGCACGGAGGTGCGGTCGCTGTTATACCTGGTAACAGACGCGCACAATCAAATGGAATACACAGCAGAACAAATGTAATATCTCGGCAGATTATCGTAGGTTGTAGTTTTTACACAAGTGACAAAGTATGGTGTTAAATATGTATGTTTTATATAGCGCTGTGTCCAGTCCTTGGCTTTACACTTCACCTCCTGCCGATCTACTCAATCAAACGTCATCTAGACATATCTGGTAATTACTATTCGAAGACCATTCGTACACAGATAATTCATAAGATAAATACCACATTTCAACGGACTCATTTATCGAACGCAGAGTAGCATGTCATAGTAGGGTGTTATGTGCATAATCTATGCATTTGTTATTATTTACCTAAATATGACGAAGTCTACGTCGACAGTAGTAGTGTTCAGGTTTATCGACGGCCACAAGATTCGAAGCCTTTCCGCGAATTGTCCCAACTTAATGTTGTCTTTATTCACCAGTGTGACAACATGTTGTGGGTCGCTTGTAACTGTATCAACACGTCAATAGCATTACACAAAGAAAATGTCATCTTTTGAAATATCACATGTCATGCATTAGAAAGGCATACAGTCAAACTCATATTACGATAATCATATAAAACATTACTAACTATGTGATTAACATTAATTTTGGCTATATCATCAATGCCGAAAGTTAGGTTTGTAAAGTATTTATGTAAAATTTGTAAACATGTTTTAATATAATTATGAAAACAACGACATTAGCGATGATCATCACTTATAATGCAGAATAGATTATTTCAAAGCGACACACATAGCCGTTTACCGAGGGTGAAATTCCCAGTGTGTGCGTAGTTATGTCCGCCGTCAGTAGAGACCGCTACAGGTACGAGTCCAGTCTTTGTCAGGGTCGGAAGTATGCACTGCGCACGCGTGGCGTCAATAACCTTGGCCGGCGTGACGACGTTGGCGAACTTGCAGACGACTTTCGATATGTCTGAGTGTTCGTCGAAGCAGGGGCCGGAAACAGTGACGGCCAGACCGCCGAGCATCGGACCATAGCTCGGCCCTATATCTAGGGTACCTGGGTTGACGGAAAGATTAAAATTTATCAATGGGGAAATAGGTAATAACCTGATTTAACCAAGAAAACGATCGGTACAGACGTGTCAAATTACCAGATTTAAAGACTGAGTGAAATTGAATTTTAAATGTCTTTGAAACTTCGTATTCCTAAAAGTAATACTATTGTCAAGAAATGTGCCAAATATGAAGCCTGTTCATTGCGAACTCACGTCACTCAGCCCGCTCAAATGTGGTCATTTGCGTGTCACAGCCCGTCAGATGTTGCTGGCGTCACCTCAGGCAGGGTCGCTGAGCGCGCCCTATCATTTAGCATAACGGGCGGCGGTGCGGCCTGTTGTTTAAGACTATATGTGCAATTGCAATCACGGAATTTAATTTGTTATATAACCGTAAAGATGATGTTCTTATCTACAAGTATGTCGCTGGATGTGCCCAGAATTAGTTTTTAGTTTTTGAGTTATTGCCGTTTGAATATCGCAAATGCTCAACATTGCAATGTATCCGCTACCCCGTATACATTGCAGGATTAAGCATTCGTGATTTTCAAACGGCATAACTCAAAAAGTAGACACAATTCTATGTGCATCCAGCGACACATTTGTAGGTACGATTGCTACCTGTAGTGACGTCACCTCGACCGCTAGATGTCGCAACAAACCGTGCAGAAAATGTACAGAAAAGCGCGACCAAAAGGGACATTGAAAAGGGTGACGGAGGGGTTTAAAAAAATTGTTGAATATCAGGACACTGTTTTAGATTATATTTCATTCAGAATGGGAATAAAAAAAGGTTCATTTCGCTTAGTCTTTAACGTCCAAAGCAAGTTAAGTTTCAAGTCAATGGCCTGCAGGTCAAGTCTAGTCAAGTATCAAGTCAGTGACCTGCAAGTTAAGTCTCAAGTCAATGGCCTACAATTCAAGTCAAGTGTCTAGTTAGTGACCTGTAAGTCAAGTCAAGTAAGTGACCTGTAAGTCAAGTGTCAAGTCAGTGACCTGTAAGTCATGTCAAGTGTCAAGTCGGTGACATGTAAATCATGTCAAGTGTCAAGTCGGTGACATGTAAGTCAAGTCACGTGTCAAGTCGGTGACATGTAAGTCATGTCAAGTGTCAAGTTGTGGACCTGTAAGTCATGTGTAAAGTCAGTGACCTTTAAGTCAAGCGTAATGTCAGTGACCTGTAAGTCAAGTGTAATGTCAGTGACCTGTAAGTCAAGTGTAATGTCAGTGACCTGTAAGTCAAGTGTAAAGTCAGTGACATGTAAGTCAAGTGTAAAGTCAGTGACATGTAAGTCAAGTGTTAAGTTAGTGACTTGTAAGTCATGTCAAGTGTCAAGTCGGTGACATGTTAGTCATGTCAAGTGTCAAGTCGGTGACATGTAAGTCAAGTCAAGCGCCCAGTCGGTGACATGTAAGTCAAGTCACGTGTCAAGTCGGTGACCTGTAAGGCATGTTTAGCGTCAAGTCGGTGACCTGTAAGTCAAGTGTAAAGTCAGTGACCTGTAACTCAAGTGTAATGTCAGTGACCTGTAAGTCAAGTGTAAAGTCAGTGACCTGTAAGTCAAGTGTAAAGTCAGTGACCTGTAAGTCAAGTGTAATGTCAGTTACATATAAGTAGCGTTTAGACTCGAGTTCAAGTCGCACAATCTGGTGAAGTCGCACGCAAACATGTGATAATGAAGTATCAATAATCAAATAACTGGTAAATTTATTAACGATTTTTATTATTAGTAATAATATGAGCCGCGTGGGTTTTTGCACTACAACGTTTTAGTGGTCGCTTCAAAAATTCTCTTGAATGGTTCAACTCCCGCCGCGTTGCAGACATTTTAAATGTATTGACGTTGTTTGTTAAAGCAGTACTGTCAAAGGGACTATACAACCGATTCTGTTGGAAATTCCATGCAAAGTCCAACGAGCATTCACAAAGAGTTCACAGCTACTATTTCAGATTCAGACTGTTTATTACCAAGTAGCATTTAAAATGTACGAGGAATTATTGGCGTTGTGGCGTCAACATACATGCACGCTTGTCTCCCCTGCCCCCCATCATGCACACGCAAAATATACAATCAGAAACATTATGAAACTATGCTAAAACTAGTATAAATTTAAACCAAGGCCAACTGCCAACATATTTTAAGACAGTCGTAATAATAGCGTTGACTTTGTATAGCGGTCAGAAGAGACGAAACTCTTCTAGCGATGTTTGCCCAAACAATTCGTTACTGGCCGCTAGTAAACTGCCCTGTACAACATGTGTCTCACAATGTCAATAGCTACATATCCTTGTAAAATGTCCTTTTACAAATACACAACGATATGGCGAACTTATGTATGGTAGGGTTTAACTTCAAGGACAAACTGAATTGCCAAGTTACACTACTACGCATGTGCGTACGTAGAATTTGTGAGTAAATTGCGTTCAACATGTAAATGTGTCAGCAGAAGAACATATAGAAAAATTGATTGTTTAACTTGTGGCTGGACTGTGCCATGAGCGCTTGGGCTGCTCGTGCTGTATCTAACTAACTTTGACCATATGCAACACAGTTGTTCTCGGTATAACTGTAATTTCGCGCGTATAGTTATAAACCGATCTTCAAACAAGTCAATAGAAGATCATTCTCAGTGCGTCGACCTACCGGCGTTGTTGCAGCCACCAAACTTGACTGTGGCGTCGTCAATGCGGAAGACCCAGCGGCCGGGAAGTCCGACGTTGGTCGTCGTCTCAACGTTGACAATGGCCGCCGAGCGAGAGCCGGGGACTGTCTGGTAGACTATCCCGTCTCCCGCGTTGAAGCCAACCTACGGGTAAAGAATCATGTTTATTAAAGCGATGTCATCTGTTAAGTTACGCGGAATCTCCCGGAATAGTGATAACGAACAGGAAGTTCACTGAATTGCTTGCTTTGACCGTCGGGGTATGAAAACACGCAGAATATCAAAGGGACCTCAACATATTTAGTCTGCTATTAAGAACACTATGCAAATGAATGAGGAACGAACACCGGTCCTTAAGTTCACGCTACCTGCATGTTGAAGAAAAATAAGAGCTTTTTCTTGTGCACGTCATAATTATGAGTTACCGAATATCGTACATTGTTTACTTCAATTCCTCTGCGATATTTAAGTAATATAAGGGTATCGTAAAAGTAAAAGAACAGCTACATTGCAAGAGTAATGATCTTAGTGTTTGCACCAACGCTACTGCAAGATATACCATGGCATGTCGCAGTAGATGGTAATAAATTATAAAGATATCCCATTACACGCCATGATAGTCCAGTCTATATTTCCATAAGGAAAGTTATGAATACGTTTCGTTAGCCCACATCGCGGCATACCCCCGCAGCAAATGTTATCTTGAAACAACGCCACACGTTGGCTACCGGCTTATAAGAGAACACTGAGCACCCACCTGAGCCGGAGTTCCACCCAGGCCCGTGCTGCTGGAGCCGCCGCTCGCTGTCCCCGTTGTCCAAGCGATATCGCCGTAGTTGAACATCGTGAACGAGTGGCGGCCATTGGTGATCAGCACGATTTGGAAGGTGTTCAGCTGTGGCGAATCAACCGTTATTCAAGGTTATTTTGTGCAGTTACAGTATATAGAAAATTGATTATTATAACTTAAAGTTACTTAAATGAGCATATGCACACTACATAGTAGGAATTCCTATAAATCAATATATTATTATTTGTATGTATTCATTTTTTTATCTTGAACAGGCAATGCATTTAATATACAGTCGAACCTCGCTTCACGGTTACCTCTCTAGTACAGCCACCTCGCAATTAAAACCACCCCAGGAAAGTCCCAAATTATTTCTGTAATAATAAATATAAGAAATTAGTATCGCTAATACGATCACCTCGCCATTCCGGTCACTTTTGCCCAGTCCCGAAGCTGACCTTAATAGTGAGATTCCTTTGTACTAATATTTTTTTATTTAGTATGTAAAATTGTTCTTTGTCATCCATTTTCACTTTCATACTCAGCAAATCTTTATGAACTCCCGTAATCCTAAACTTACAGCAGTGTCGGTCGAGCCGCCGTAGTAGGTGACGCGGTGCCAGGAGGCGACGAACACCCACGAGGCGGAGAAGTGGTTGAATCTCACGAATGCCCGCGTCACGTCCCTCGACGCCCGCCGCAGCACCTCCGTGTCCGTCGTCTCCCTGTTGGGGGTGTGATATGGTAGCTTTTATAAAATGTTAATTAAAATTTATGTTAGCTGTTATCCTACTTTAGTTGTTATCATATGTTAGTCTGTTCCCTATTCGTATTATTCATATCACAAGCGGCGTATTAATTTTGAAATGTTTTATCATGGAGTATGTTTGTTGTTCACTATGGTTATAATACCAAAATATGACATCGTTTTTTGGTTATCATTAAAAGAAGTCAACCGTAAACACACATGCATGTATGCACGCATTCACACAAACATACACGCACATTCGCGCGCGCGCACACACACACACACAAACACAAACACACATATACAGCTGTATATATACACTCAACACATACACACATACACAAACACAGTGTCATACACCTATCACACACGCTCACACATGCATGCATGCACGCACGCACGCACACACACGCATACGTACACGTACACACGTACAGGAAAGATTGCGAAGCAATGACGCAACACTGTGCTATAGTCACCTCTGTACGTTTCTCAAACAAAATTCTCGCAAACCTGTAGTACACACGTCCACCATTCCTTCTTGTGTCCACGTCTCCCCAGAAGGCTGCGATGAGGCGACGGTTCCCGCCCAGAGGGAAGGCGTCGGGCGTGTATTGGGACACCTCTTTAAGGAAGGAAATCACGCCGTTGGTGTTAACCTGGAAAAAACAAAATATTTCATACACGTTTCCTTGTTGTTATTTTATTTAAAAAAATTATTACTGCGCCATCCCCGTCATCTAAGCGTTACAGAGTAAAGTTTAGCCATGTCCGGTGACAATTCACACAAGGTTTCCAGGTGACACTTTATAAATGTTATCAACAATAACACTTCATGTTTATTTCCATGATGACGTTTAAAGTGTTATAAACGATATGATATATTAGTACAAACAAACACAGGGGCCTACATCATGAATACATTCACCACCACCTAGATATAACAAATTCGTATCACTGATCAATATTTTAGAAAAAGATACATTCCGGAAGGGTTACCTTAAATCAGCAGTACAAACACAATCCAGGACAGCAGCCAGTACACCGGAAAGGCAACTACAGCTACTTATCTCTACATAATCTTGTTCTCAACATTGTATTTTCGGCAAATGTTTCATACAGAAAAAAACGAGAACAGGAAAACTATACAAGATACAGCATTGACAGTTTCACCAGTTGTTTCCTGTGTTTTAATACATACAATAAAGGGGTTGGGAATATTGTCAGGTTATATGGGGTGCTGGTATCGTGACAATGAAAAAGTGTGTCTTGCGAAAATATATAATCATGTTACGTTTGGTCATAACATGTTGAAAATACATAATCAATCATCTAAAACATCCTTATTGTCTACAATAACCACCCTAGTCGTCATATAATGCAAAATAGTCAATGTAGGATTAATATATTTCTCAGAATAGTGATTATTGGAAACGTATGCTTGTCGTTACAGGATGTTCGGTTATCATAGCAACATTATGCAAATGAGCTGTGATTTCATAGGTTGTCTTGTTTTCACATAATAAACCAGTGTAGCAAATTTGGTCAAGATTTGTTGAATACTAAGGGAGGTGTGGTATATGCCTCTTTTCGACCAGCCCTTAGCTTTAATGCTCGAATATCTCAGAATAGCCTTGTTAGTATGCATCAATTTAAGAATGAAATAATAACGTAGGAATCAATAGTCGTGAGTGTTGTACGTATGATTGATTCGCATTGTTATTATACTTCAATAAATAGTATTCGCGGTTAACTAATTTCGTGAAACATGTTACTTTACATAGCAAAAAAATTAAAGATCTGGTATAACGAACAGGTAATACAAATTACGCGTACTTACATAGAGAGATTCGTGTTCTTGGTCGACGTACGGGAACTTGACAGATATCGGGACGCTCCCAGTGCTGCCGTCATCGTTAACGGGGGCGGTTCTGTCCCCCACCCCCGGGCCGTAGGGGTAGAAGTGAGCAGGGGCCGGTTGTGGTCCGGCCGACACCGCGAGCAGGGCGCCTAGCGCCAGGAGCGGAACACGCAGGTCGAACAGAAGCATTCTCTCGACGTCTGAGGTCTAACGCTGGTGGTCTCTGGCGGCTGTTATATACGGGCCAACGAGGAAGCGAGAGTGAATGGCAGTTATTGTAGCATTCAGTGATACCTGACGTCACTTGTGTTTTGTTTGTTAACTGATTTTTTGGAAATCATACTTGGCAAGCTTTCGATTGGTCGAGTATTGCCCTTCCTTGTGTGTGTATTGCGCACACACGCTTCACATCATGCATCCAGATATAATTTTGAGAACGTTTGTAGCAATAAGAATCTCTCAAACGTGATGTAGTAGAGCCCACATTGGTCGCAATGGATTTCAACGCTTCGATGAATTAACGGTCCGATGTGACAAATTAATCACTCGGACACTGTAACCAAAGGACCATTTGAACACTGTGATTAAAGGATCATTGGGATACTGTAATTAAAGGACCACTGTGACTAACGAACCATTAGGATACTGTGATTAAAGGACCGCTGTGACTAAAGGATCATTAGGACACTGTGACTAAAAGACCATTAGGGCATTGTGACTAAAGGACCATTATGAAACCGACTAAAAGACCATTAGGAAACTTACTAAAGGACCTCTAGAGCACTGTGACTAAATGACCACTGTGATGAAAGGACCACTGTGACTAAAGGACCACTGTGACTGGAGATCATTGGGACACTGTGACAAAGGACCAGTGTGACAGAAGGATTACAACGACAACAAGCACTCCAGCACAGCGCAGTGATACACGAGGCACTGTGAGTGAGACGGACTACCACATATTGGTGCAGAGACATTGAGCCTTGTGTAGCGGCAATGAGTATCACTGCGACATTGTCACCACGAGAAGAGTACGGTAACTTAAGAAGATCATTTTGTAGCGTATGGTAATACGTGTCTGTCGTGTAGTAAATTGCGTATATTAGTGTGCGTGCGTACGTGCGTGACTGAGTGCGCGCGTGCGTGTGTGTAAATCGATTAGCGATTCGAACTAGCGATTATACTACTAGCAAGGTCTGACGCCGGTGGTGTCTGGCGGCTGTTGTATACGGGCCAACGAGGAAGCGAGAGTAAATGGCAGTTACGTGGCACAATTGTAGCATTCAGTGATACCTGACGTCACTTTTGTTTTGTTTGTTATCTGATTTGTTTTGGAAATCATACTTGGCAAGCTTTCGATTGGTCAACCGTATTACCCTTCCTTGTGTGTGTATTGCGTGTGTGCGTGCGTATGCACGCACACACACACGCTTCACATCATGCATCCAGATATAATTTTGCGAACATTTATAGCAATAAGAATCTCTCAAACGTGATGTAGTAGAGCCCACATTGGTCGCAATGGAGTTCAACGCTTCGATGAATTAACGGTCCGCTGTGACGAATTAATCACTCGGACACTGTAACCAAAGGACCATTTGAACACTGTGATTAAAGGATTATTGGGATACTGTAATTAAAGGACCACTGTGACTAACGTACCATTAGGATACTGTGATTAAAGGACCGCTGTGACTAAATGATCATTAGGACACTGTGACTAAAAGAAAATTACAACATTGTGACAAAAGGACCATTAGGACACTGACAAAAGGACCATTAAGACACTGACTAAAGGACCATTAAGACACTGACTGAAGGACCGTAAGGAAACTGACTAAAGGACAACTAGAACACTGTGAAAGGAAGGATCACTGTGACTGGAGACCATTAGGACACTGTGACTTAAGGACCACTGTGACTGAATGACTACAACGATAACAAGCACTCCAGCACAGCGCAGTGATACACGAGGCACTGTGAGTGAGACGGACTACCACATATTGGTGCAGAGACATTGAGCCTTGTGTAGCGGCAATGAGTATCACTGCGACATTGTCACCGCGAGAAGAGTACGGTAACTTAAGAAGATCACTTTGTAGCGTATGGTAATACGTGTCTGTCGTGTAGTAAATTGCGTATATTAGTGTGCGAACTATGGAATATTCTAAGTGCCTTCGTTAATAAAAACATTTTCTTCAGTCTTTGGGGGTTTAGTCATGTGGGCCCCACACCTACCGTTGCTGTCATTGGCCATTTCGTACTCAGGGAACACGATGGTAACTTTTGAAATTGTTTTAGTCTTGGCGTCGGTCCTTTAAATAAATGTACTTTTATGCCACCTTCAATGGGTGATTTCGAAGGCCATCCACCACACCAGAACCGGCAGCAACTCATTTTTGCGGCGTCGAGGAACGGTTTCTGTAGTCCATGGGGTCAAACTTCTTAATTTGGCCCTTTTTACATAAATAAAAGTGTTGTGCCCCTGCTCCATAATTCCACTAGTCACCTGTATGTGGCGTGCGAGATGTTGACGTAGAAGGGTCGGCTCTGCTTTCCATGCGACGCGCCAGACACACCGTGCTGCCGAAGACGGCGTAGTGCGGTAGCATCTGCCCCACCACTCCCGCCACCACCTCCCCAGAGTGCACGCCGATCGTGATCTGAAGCACAGCGTCGTTCACGTCAGATTCAGGATGTTTATTGCCAAGTCACATTTTAGAAGAATGAACAAGGACTGTATGTCGTTATGGCGTCAACAACTCAAAATACTTGCATAGACATTCAACTAATCTGTTTCCTCGCTTGTCCCCCCTACCCCTCCACACACATAGACGCACGCACGCACGCACGCACGCACGCACGCACGCACGCACACCGGAACACACACACACACACACGCACACACACACACACACACACACACACGCACGCACGCACGCACGCACGCACACACACATGCACGCACGCACACAGCACCATTCAATTTACCCCATTTATGCGCGGCGATCTGTAAGATACTGTCTAATCTGCATAACCATATTTCTATGTATCGTGTATGTTACACCCAGCTTCCTCTAATCATTCGTCACCCTCTATTGAAAGGGATCCTGCTACAGTGATTCTACATTGGTTCTTAATCGACTCAGCATAATAATTATACTGTTTTTGTACGTTAGGAAACATATTAAAGTACTAAATTGTAATAATTAAACAGTACTTAAATTTGATATTCACACTCTCTACCCAATCAATTGGTTTATTCCTAATCGCACTTCACGTACGCGATTACGTATCACAGCGAATTGACGAAAGAAAGTTATCGTCATTTCCGTGTCTTGCTGTGTAATTTTACTTCAACATTGTATACGTCTACTAAGTGATGACCATTACTTTCTAGTTGGCCAACATGGCGCTACAAAACCTCTAGACCCAACCGTCAATGTTGTATAGGAACTACAAGCATAAGGTGCTTAATGCTGAGTTTATAACACTGGCGCAGTACCGCGGTGTGACGCCGTTGACAAGTTTATGTCAGTCGCTTACAACCAGGACTTGGTTGGAAAGTTAGGGGACGTATCACCAACTTAGGGTGAGTGGGTGGGTGGGTGGGTGGGTGGGTGGGTGGGTGGGTGAATTATAGAATTTCAGCAGGTTTATAAACGACTAATGTTGTCACAACTGATGACCAGAAAATTCACAATTCAAAATTGCAACCATTATCGCTAATAATAGAACATTACAATGTATATGTTTCCAAAGCAGGAACCTTGGCACCAGGGCATTCGCATCGCTCTGTATCTACAAACAACGTTGCCAGTGCTTTAATATTTTAAACAACATTTAAACAACGAGCAATGTGTTTCTCCAATCGAGCTTATCGTCATTAACACAACGTACCGATACCCTGACGGTGTCTGCCCTTTTCGTCATTAACACAACATACCGATACCCTGACGGTGTCTGCCCTTTTCGTCATTAACACAACGTACCGATACCCTGACGGTGTTTGCCCTTTTCGTCATTAACACAACGTACCGATACCCTGACGGTGTCTGCCATTTTCGTCATTAACACAACGTACCGATACCCTGACGGTGTCTGCCCTTTTCGTCATTAACACAACGTACCGATACCCGGACGGTGTCTGCCCTTTTCGTCATAAACACAACGTACCGATACCCTGACGGTGTCTGCCCTTTTCGTCATTAACACAACGTACCGATACCCTGACGGTGTCTGCCCTTTTCGTCATAAACACAACGTACCGATACCCTGACGGTGTCTGCCCTTTTCGTCATTAACACAACGTACCGATACCCTGACGGTGTCTGCCCTTTTCGTCATTAACACAACGTACCGATACCCTGACGGTGTCTGCCCTTTTCGTCATTAACACAACGTACCGATACCCTGACGGTGTCTGCCCTTTTCGTCATTAACACAACGTATCGATACCCTGACGGTGTCTGCCCTTATCGTCATTAACACAACGTACCGATACCCTGACGGTGTCTGCCCTTTTCGTCATTAACACAACGTACCGATACCCTGACGGTGTCTGCCCTTTTCGTCATTAACACAACGTACCGATACCCTGACGGTGTCTGCCCTTTTCGTCATTAACACAACGTACCGATACCCTGACGGTGTCTGCCCTTATCGTCATTAACACAACGTACCGATACCCTGACGGTGTCTGCCCTTTTCGTCATTAACACAACGTACCGATACCCTGACGGTGTCTGCCCTTTTCGTCATTAACACAACGTACCGATACCCTGACGGTGTCTGCCCTTTTCGTCATTAACACAACGTACCGATACCCTGACGGTGTCTGCCCTTTTCGTCATTAACACAACGTACCGATACCCTGACGGTGTCTGCCCTTTTCGTCATTAACACAACGTACCGATACACCTAACGGTGTCTGCCCTTTTCGTCATTAACACAACGTACCGATACACCTGACGGTGTCTGCCCTTTTCGTCATTAACACAACGTACCGATACCCTGACGGTGTCTGCCCTTTTCGTCATTAACACAACGTACCGATACACCTGACGGTGTCTGCCCTTTTCGTCATTAACACAACGTACCGATACCCTGACGGTGTCTGCCCTTTTCGTCATTAACACAACGTACCGATACACCTGACGATGTCTGCCCTTTTCGTCATTAACACAACATACCGATACCCTGACGGTGTCTGCCCTTTTCGTCATTAACACAACGTACCGATACACCTGACGGTGTCTGCCCTTTTCGTCATTAACACAACGTACCGATACCCTGACGGTGTCTGCCCTTTTCGTCATTAACACAACATACCGATACACCTGACGGTGTCTGCCCTTCGTCATTAACACAACGTACCGATACACCTGACGGTGTCTGCCCTTTTCGGCATTAACACAACGTACCGATACACCTGACGGTGTCTGCCCTTTTCGTCATTAACACAACGTACCGATACACCTGACGGTGTCTGCCCTTCGTCATTAACACAACGTACCGATACACCTGACGGTGTCTGCCCTTTTCGTCATTAACACAACGTACCGATACACCTGACAGTGTCTGCCCTTTTCGTCATTAACACAACGTACCGATACACCTGACGGTGTCTGCCCTTTTCGTCATTAACACAACGTGCCGATACACCTGACGGTGTCTGCCCTTTTCGTCATTAACACAATGTACAGATACATCTGACGGTGTCTGCCCTTTTCGTTATTAACACAAAAAAAGATCTATACAGACTCAGCGAGTTGAAAGTTGGTGTGTGTGTGTGTGTGTGTGTGTGTGTGTGTGTGTGTGTGTGTGTGTGTGTGTGTGTGTGTGTGTGTGTGTGTGTGTGTGTGTGTGTGTGTGTGTGTGTGTGTGTGTGTGTGTGTGTGTGTGTGTGTGTGTGTGTGTGTGTGTGTGTGTGTGTGTGTGTGTGTGTGTGTGTGTGTGTGTGTGTGTGTGTGTGTGTGTGTGTGTGTGTGTGTGTGTGTGTGTGTGTGTGTGTGTGTGTGTGTGTGTGTGTGTGTGATATTTAGGGTGGACTAGGCCATGGAAATAGTTTCGTACATAACCGGTTACATTTTAGCATGACAAATTACAAATTAATGGACGACTTAGCTTGTCAAGCACATTAATTGGTCGTTGCGCAAGTTACTTTTTTCGGACGACTGTGACAAAACAACCACATTCTACTTTTCGATAGCAATACAGGCTGAACTACTGCGTTCCTGTTATCCTTCGCTAGACCTCATGGTTCACGCCGCAGGCAACTGTCTGTTTTTTTCTGCAGTATTTGTATATTTGTAAGGAGTAACTATCGCATTCACGGCTCGTGACATTTAGAAGAGTTCGTATTACTTCAGGTATTCGTCACAGTGCAGTCACTTCCCGAGTCTTCAAGTTACATTTCAAAGAGCATCGTTTTTCACCTGTCGGGTAGTTTCTCGCAAAATCTGACCAACACAAAAGACGAAGCGTCACGCAAGCCCCCGACTGACATATGTCGTTATATTTTGTAACAGACGCGTAATGATATTGCGGCCTCACGCTGGTAGGGAAGTCGTGAGTGATCTGTTCGCGTTCTTTCATTTGTAACATTGTATACATGCTACAACGTAACTGAAGAGAAGGTTTGCTTTGAATGTAGACGGAAGCCTGCCAACTTAGACAGTTCTACTTTCTGGCAAACACACGTGCTAGTTAGTCTACAGCTAAACGTTATGGTACAAGTGAGGTACACTGCGACGTCAAAGCACCCCGCGTTATAGATGCGTCAGTGAAGAACTACTGCGAGGACGTCGCACGTCACACGTCTGAAGGAGGCACTCGTACATGGCGTCGGTTCACATCGACATGCAGTGAACACCAATTTATCTGCTTTTACTTCTCACAAAAGCATTCAGTCATTTTGAGGTTATTTTACTCAGTCCTCAAAAATATGATAAACATGGCTTTTATCGGGCGTCCTTTTTGCATGTACCGTACAAAAGGTACTTATTCTAGTACGTAGTATAATAATTATTCAGTAAAATTAGAGAATAAAGTATTTAACAAACACCTGCTTTCAAAGAACCTTGGATACGCATGCTTAATTGATACGCCCAACTTCCTGTCTGCATTTTGTTGATGCATGTGAAGCTAATAATTATTATTGATCTAAAACATCGTAACCTGCATTGTTAATTGCCCATTGTAGTATAACTACAAAGTTATATCAACGCTTATATGTAGTAAGGGAATACTACACGACGCGGACGTTACGAGAGTGTTAGCTGTCGGATAACGGTCACGTTTGCCGCAACAAGTCCGCCGTTCGACATAACTCTCAGGGGTCGAGTACGTACGAATATTATGTCGCTTTGAACAGGTGTTTCAACGTTATGTGTTTTCTTCGATTGTTCCAACCGACATAAACTGTCGACAGTTTAGGTGGGGACGGTTTAGCTAACGGTTTACGTAACGATTTACCTAAACTCGCAGTTTGATTGTTCGTAGAACTGTTTATAAACCCCTATGCTTAGAGGGGTGATTTAAAAACTGTAGTATTACTAACAATTTGTGGGGGCGTAGATGTCAGCCGGCCTAAACTATGGACGGATTTGCAATGTATCCGCCCAATCTATTACGCAACTGACCCGCTCTGATATCCTGTGTTAAGTCTACGTTTTTTAACGTCGAGTGGATGTCATCAAAGCTAACCTTTGTATAATTTACAATATTGTTCCTTGAATTTAATAATTCCTTGTATACACACAAAAATATACACAAAGCGCTGTTTCAAGTTAGCATTAAAATAAATACGGATCTTACAACATCCTGAACATTTACTGTTGTTGGAAATTTCCATAAATACCTGCTTACGATGCATGCTAGGGTTATCAAATTTTTTAATCGTTGTTTCGATCTATTTATAGACGCAATATTGTGTCATGCTGACTCGACGACAAAGCATAGGGGAACGGCGTGCAAACGGGGCCCCTGCCCAAAACGGGCCCCAGCCGTTTGGCGTTATTGTACTATATACAGCTAAATGTGTAGTTGCACTGCTAATTAACTCATAAATTGGCCGTAGTGAACATTGGTTGGACATTCAAAGAGGTGAGCTCAAAAAGATTGTTTTTCACAAGTTTCTTAAAATGTTAAAAAAGATATGGAGATTATCAACCCGAGGCTGTGATGTGCGCCCAGAACGGGCCCCAATGTTGTCCGCCATTATGATAACAGGGCTATCGTCGATATGCTGTTGATACAATGCACACACCTGCATTTGTAAGGTTTTAGGGTAATACATTATTTTACATAGGATATTACATATTACCCAGTTATGCAATAATAATAATAGTATTAAGCAAACCGATAATATTACTAATACATTTTATAAATATATAATGTCAATATTAGCTGTATGGATACATATTATATATTATTACATTACCAAGTAGTGTAATATATAAGTTTATTATCAAATTGCATGTATCACCCAACCATGATAATAAACACCTTGGCGGGTGTCTCACCTATACACTGAAAATAGATCAATCAACAAAGTGTAAGTCGATTAAATGAGAAAAGACACGCATCACCACGCTCAGGTCATGCAAATGTCAACTTCAATTGAGAACAAAATGTAACAAAAATCGCACAACGCGGAAGGAGTCTCAAACCAACACGAGTGGAACTACACGGGGAAGGAAGAGATCGTTCGCCATGCTACTGCGATGTATCGTAGCTTCGAAAACAAGCGAGACAACTGGATGCAGAAACAACAATGCACCAAACGTAACTACTATGCGCCATGGGCACACCATGACTGGCCAGGGTCCGAATATGCACAATGTGTTTGCGATATCTGCGATGGTGCCTAAATAATGCAAATGGATGTGCAAGGGGCCCATTTTGGAGGCACCCTTTTTTGCAAGTCAAAAATCGGGTGGTGTTCTGAAACATCCCGTAGATACAGTAATTGTAACATAAATAAATTGTAGCACAGACGCAGTCAGATACGTGGAGAAGATGATTCCGTAGAGAACAATTTATTACAATTAAAAATTTAAACTTTCTGACAAATCTCGCTTAGGCCAGTTTTGCACGCCGTTCCCCTACATAAAAAGAATAAAGAAGGCCGCGTTTCCTGCTTTCCACATAATGTAAACGATTACAGATCGCATCGTCTGTCTCACTTACTGCGTCGTTTTCAAGACGACACGTGGTACTTGCTCAACTGTACATGTTCTGGCGTTACGCCGTAGGTTATACTGAAGTGACTTCACGCTAAGGTTAAATGTCTAGGAGAAAGTGCCATTGAAAGACGTGCGTCACAGTTGTGTTACAATAACCATCAGCCTCGATTGACAGGATAACCATATTGCCCTCAAACGTCTGATAACGTGCTAGCCAGATATGCAAATTTCTCCACAGCATTCAACAGGACGTTATCGGATGTAACGTTTGGTGGTTGGTTGGTTCCAGGCTTTGGTTGGAACATTACTTCTGTTTTATTTAGACTGATTGTGAGTCCAAATCGGCGGGCTGCTTTAGCAAAACAGTCAGTAATTGCCTCAATGTCATCGATTGAATGTGCAGTAAGGGCACAGTCATCAGGGAAGAGTAGGTCTCGTGTAAGTAGCTATCAAGTCTTGTATTGGTCTTTGCTTTTAGTCTCGTTTGTTAAGGCAATTTTTTGGCCGAATCGTTACTTGGCGGACAAAAGTATGAATATTGGACCATAAATGTACAATTTCACGGCGAATCCGATTAGGGGTGGTTCCACGTCCAATTTTGTGTCCTTGACTTTGAAATTCAAAGTCAAATGTTAGTGAACTTGAAATATAATTTATTTAATAGCACCACTGTTTAATTTCAAGGTCAAATGTTTTTTTTCTTCTTCAAAAACACGTCTGTTTTCAGAAAAAGGGTGGTGTGTGATATAAATGATGACAATTTTCGTGGAACAGTCGTAGTTGAGTTATATTCCCATGAGGAGACGAACACGCCTGTAATGCTCTTCAGCAATGGATAAGGCAGTAAATGTGCGCACTGTAGACACGAATGTTGTGGTCATCTTCATTGGTATGTTCTTCTGTTTGAAAGCGACCGTCTGGAACGTCTAACTGTTGGTTTAATTTGGAAGAGGGTGAAGCATCAGAAACCTGCACGTCAGCACCGTTTGTGACAACCTTGGAGAGCGCAAGACCAAGGGAATTCTGAGGCTGCATGCCATGACGGGCTGTGGTCTCGTTTCAGCGTTCCATGGCGTGGGGAAATATCGGCTTGGAAGGCTTTGTCGGAAGTTCCTGGGGTGACAGAGACATGCGTAACCACTGAGAGGTCACCGTTTGCCGAGTTAAAGGTGACTAGACCAGAACAAAAGTTGATGAAGAAGCTCGTCATCACAATGCATGACAAGTCAAGTGCAGCAACGTCTGTTAACGACGCAAGAAAAAAACCTTCCACGAAGAATAACTAACTGCGCCTCGATCGTCTGCCACTAACAGGGGATGCATTTCTAAAACACGTCAGACGCAACATCTACCAAGAAGCATATGGTCTTTGAGTTGTGTGGCTCGGCCGGATTTGACGTCTCGCAAGGATTTTGGGTAGAACTTCGAGGATGGAAAACATTCTCCTACTTGGACAACGCTTCCTGAATCTACCAAGGAGTGCCGGGAGCTTTTGCAGTGCCGGTGCAAAAGTAGAAGGCCTTATGCAGCACGATGCATGTGCTCTAATACTGGACCTTTGCACGTGTCCCTGTGTCGTGAGGTGACACATAATTATAGTTACTATGGACAATGAAATAAAAAGGTGAAAACAATACTTACGTACTTACAAGTCTACTATGTAGACACGTCCGTATGCACGAATACACACGTGCAAAAATACACACACACACACATATATATATATATTCATATATATATTTTTGACGAATAGGTATCCATCTAATGTAATTATGCTATCCAACACGTTACCCGTTGCCCAACAAAAGGTACGTCAAGCCTTCCAAAATGGACATTGATCACGTGGAGCATTCTGACGTATATTTTGTTGAAATTCTGTCCGCAAATGTTGATTTTGTTAACGACTAAAACATACAGCAAAGGTTTTTTTAAAGCGAGAACTGTATGCGGGAAGTACTGATTCAGCAGATGTCATGAGCATGTGAATAGGTCAGTTGGTGATTAAAAGAACATAGTCTGTTCGTGGCTTTTCGTTTTGTATTGCAAAATCATATTATACAGTATAAATGATATCTATTATAGCGCACTGACTGCCCAAATATGTTTTAATGAACCATTTTGGTTTAGGAAATGTTAATGATAAGTGCCCATATCACCTACGTCGAACTGGTTGTTAGGCAAAAATAAAACACGTCACGTGATGACGTCATCAACGCTCGAGTTCGAGTACGTTTACGTAGGTCGATGCCCAAACATGCGCTGTATCAACTTAACCAATATTCTGTTATTACCAATCTTTTTTATAGAACATACATGTAATAGGATAAGATCCAAGTGATTATTATTGTGTTCTTATTTGTATGTACTTAGTCGTTAAGTGCTATTCTACTTAATAAGATTCTTGTTTTCAACTTTATGGATGCCATTTGCATTATGACGACTCTCGGCCTCGGCCGACTTCAATAATGCTGCCAGTGAAGAGTGATTGGCAATATGAATGTGTTGTTTATTATTTTAAATTGCAAGTACTCTTTCGGCCTTATTAAACAGCCAGTACACCTTCCACATGGTTATTCTAATAAACCATTCTAAAACAAATAATTAGTTTAAAATGAGGAAAAGACTGCATAAACACCGGTCACTTTGATAGTTTAACGTGGAATAAAAGAAGACATAGCTGGGCCTAGATGATGCAAGATGGTGACCCTATATATTTAACGATCTGACATTCAGCAGAGCATGTCTTTAGTTCACGTAGAGGATTGACTATTCCCTTGTTCACCCTCAGTGGCCCATAGTTTAGAGTAGGTACAAAGTAACACATTTACAAGGAACGATGACATGCATGAGCGATGAAACTGAAGCACGGGTAACTGAGTTTGTCGCCAGTTAAGCGTGTCATTGGGTCGCGCTTCGACGGTTTCCCGAGGCCTAGTTGTAAAAGATTCAGCAAGGTTGTCACCCAAAGCTACAAGCTCCAGATGACATGTGGACAAGGAAGCCTTTGTCATACTTTGAGTCCAACAACACCCCACCTACGTGTAGCTCGGCTGTACTAGTTATTATTTACACTGCTAGAATTAACACAATCATTATATACGTTGTTTTAGTCATTATTGTCCTCTGTGTGAATGAGTACTTTATCATAGTAACCTACACTGTTCCTTAGATGATGCAGTACTCTGCCCTCTTGTTCTTTAATTAAAAAAATAGCTATGCCTTTAAATATTTTTGTAACTATTCATTATTTTAACAAATTATTTCCTTTTAGTCTCATAACTACATGCTGCACTGGTCTCTGTGGTTCTACTGCCTTCTTTAATTAAGACAATACATTTCTATATATATCTTCGCGATATCAGGTGTAACGACAGTGTACCATCAACATAACATTGAACCATCGATAGTTGTCGCCAATAAAAAAGGTAAGTTCTTATATAGCGCAGTAGCCAGTCCTCGGGACTGCTCAATGCGCTTTACACTTTAATCCCTGGCAGACTTGTTCAATCGAACACCATCTCGACTTATCTTGGAAGAATTCAGCCATGCTGCAATTAATGCGCGAAGACTATTCGTACAAAAAAATATCCACCACTGTGTGTACCCAGGTACTCATACAGCTGAGTGAACTGAAGCAACGTAGAGTAAACGAACTTGCCCAAGGTACGACACCGCCGCGCAGGATTCGATCCTGGGTACTCTCAGTCGACAGTCCGAAGCTCTTACCACTGCGCTACTGCGTTCCACAAAGATAGAACGATAGAACATTGAACTATCAATACTAACGTGTTGGTAAACATATCAGCAGGATACTAACTCCACACAAAAACATTGATCGTAATCATGCTTTTTTTTAATTTCATTTTTTCGATTTTGAAAATTTACCTGCCTAGGTGTTTAAATAAGCCAGCAACACCACCGATCGACGACCGTAGCAGCGTCATTCACGGATTCACCATTTGAGGAATTAACCGCCTCCAATGCCACGCAGTAACGCCACCCTAAGATTATGGTTTGGACCGGCATATCCTTCGTATTCACTATGCTCCATAATGCAACCGTGATGCCTTTGCAATAGCCATGCCACTACCGCAAACGCGTTACAACAGCAATAGACCTATAACTGTCGCTATACTGGCGCAATAATAAAACTATCCCAAATAGACACCCTAAAATAGGTATGTATAGTAGACTTGTCGATTCGGTAGACAGGAACACTGTAAACAGAACAAAGTCAAAATGATTCAGATTAAGCATTAAGAATTATATTACTGGCACTTATTCACTCACAAGGACGTTCTCTAGTCCTTGTCGTGCAATTCTTATTAAACAAGTTCACATTATTTATCCAATGATATGTCGACAATAGAAGACACAAGAGACCAGAAGGAATGCGGTGACTGAAGCAGACCGAGACCATAGATGTCTAAAGAATAAGAAAACATGTCGGCAGTCTAGGAGTCTGTGTCGATCATAGCAAATGATACAAGACTCATTGCCCGAACTAAACCCGATAAATGATGACAAGTTTAGACTATTATTATAACTATGACAACAATTAAATAATGTGTCAAGTGTTTCAAACACTGTATTTTCATCAACATTAGTTAATTTGATGAATAAGGCCTACCTAAAATGTTGGTTATCGGTAACATCAAATCCAAAGCTGTTTGTCAGTTTGATATCATAGGTTTGGTATATCATGTTTATAATCATACCAACTATTATTATTACTGGATGATAGCTTTCCAAGAAAATGTGCAATTAATCTCTCATTAAATCATCACGTAAAGACAAAGCCAACCCCTATGAACACCCTCGATTGTTAATAATAATAATAATAATTTATTTCCAAAATAGCAATAATGTGTTTGCATTCTACTACCTTCGTGACACGTTACAAGCATCAACCTTTCCCTGTATAACCTTTACACAAATGGGGATATCTGGCAAAATTAACTTCAAACGGATATTTTAATACTGGATTTGCGTAACTTCATATCCAATAGGTCCTACCAGTACAGATTCCCAGACTGCCATCTTGATTTGTTTTTTTTAGGAACACCTTTAAACAGGTGGCTGGTTTACGCCACAAAATTCCCAAGGAATTACAAATGCGCCATAACTTCTCCATATTACTTTTTCTAAGAGGAATGTGTTTATGTAATGTGGTTAACGCTAGTAAAATGGCTTATTTTATCCCACGTAAATACCAACTGCGTGTTCATTCTTTCGTTGTCTCGCTACATCAAAAGTTTGACTTGACATGTCTACAATAGGTTACCCAAATAGAACATTGGACTGGAGCTAAAGTACTCCTCCTTGTGTATCCCGCTGACGCCTCGGGCTGATACACCTTGTTGGCTGTCCTTGCCTCGGGCTGATACACCTTGGTAGGCCGTCTACGCCTCGGACTGATACACCCTTGTTGGCTGTCTACGCCTCGGGCTGATACACCTTGGTTGGCTATCTACACATCGGGCTGATAAAACTTGGTTGGTGTCTCCGCCTCGGGCTGATACACCTTGGTTGGCTGTCTACGCCTCGGGCTGATACACCTTGGTTGGCTGTCTACGCCTCGGGCTGATACACCTTGGTTGGCTGTCTACGCCTCGGGCTGATACACCTTGGTTGGCTGTCCTTGCCTCGGGCTGATACACCTTGCTTGGCTGTCTACGCCTCGGGCTGATACACCTTGCTTGGCTGTCCTTGCCTCGGGCTGATACACCTTGTTTGGCTGTCTACGCCTCGGGCTGATACACCTTGCTTCACTACAGAAAACACTTGACGGATCCTACACCAGACTACTATTTAAAACTTATACAGTGTATCCTGGCGTGACCACACCACCAATCAGGAACTGTACGGCAATCTACCACGATGTTAGACAACACTGAGAGAGACAGGGCCTCAGTGGGACTTGTCTGGCTGCCACAATGTCAGACACCACTGAGAGAGACTGGGCCTCAGTGGGACTTGTCTGGCTGTTACATGTCAGACATCACCGAGAGAGACACCAGCCCAGGCCCACGTCCCTGTCTACAAATACCTTTGAAGTTCCCTGGTTCCAACACCCGAAACCACAAATCGTTCGAAATACAATCGGTTCAGCGAATGTCCTGCTAATAACTACTAGACCCTGAACGGAACAGACCTCTCCTTAAACGTTGGACCACTAGCTATCTTAACCTTTGATGTCGTGTTTCGCTCAGGTCGGTCTACAGATAAGCAGTAGAAACAAAATGGCTGGTAAAAGAAGAAATACCAAGCAGTTCCTTGTATTTATGATTTATCAAAGTTTAACCTAACTTATTGAAATAGTGAATATGCTTATGTAACAGAGCTGGTATGGCATTGTGTGCGAAATGGTGTCATTCACAGGTTGCGGGAATTAAGGAAATGCTTGGTATCATATGGCCTACTTGTTAGCTAAGCCTGCCTACGGCCCAAAAGTTAAGCGCACTTGCATATGCACATCAACATTCTAGTTTCTCACAACAACATTGATTAAGACAGCAACTTTAACAAATTCAGATCGACGCTAGGGACAGTCTACTAGGAGGTGTAGACTGCGCGGCAACAATTCGGCTTGGTTGATGACGCTGGCTTCGCGTCACCCTACGGGGTACTGAGATCACTTCAAGCAACAATGGTTTTCTGTGATTACGACAAACATGTAGCAATGATTTACATTAAACCTGGTTGAGTGAAATAATAATGACGCATGACGTTAGAAACGACGACCAGGAAACTTCTACGCGGCACTGATTATAGCGTGGGAAATGAAATATGATTCCCTGTTTTGTGCTCGTAAACGAAAGCGTGAAAAGCATTCCAGTCAAAGATGTCGTTGATTGACAGCCACGATTATCTAGGCTCCTTGATCTGGCGCCACCGTTCGGCGCACACGAGAGAGTCTGGATCAAAAGATATGTTCGTGTTTTCATGAAGACGATTCCACGAATCATAGTAACCAATCAAGATTCAAATAGACTCTCATTTTTTCTCGTTAAATAACAGTAACCTGTTTGTCTTTTATGCAAAGCATTAAAGCCAAATTTAATGCAAATACTTTTCTAATCGTTTTACAGAAAATAAAAAATACCTAAAATTAATGTTCGAAAATTATGGGATATCACCCTGCGACCTAAACGTTATCGTTTGCAATTCAGTTTTATTTATGTGTGACTTATGTCAATATTCGTTAAGAGTAATCATTACAAACGGTAACTGTTGTTTCGAATGCTTCGGATACGTAGAACGAATTAGCTCTTACTTGATTTCTTAATTTAATTGGTTACTCTGATGTAACCAATCGTCACGGGGAAAATGGCAAGTCTCCAGATTCGCGATAAACAGTGGCGCCTCATAACGGGGTGTGGCTATACATTTTTAATTTAGGGTATCTTTCATTTTCTGCAAAACTAGTAGAAACATATAAGCATTATAACAAAAAACACTTGGAATATGGTTATATGCTATTAACTGTACACGTAAATAGCGGAGCGAAGTGGCCCAGTAAATTATTTGTTTATTTAAACATTGGCAACATGATGCAAGAGAAGACAACCGTGTATATAAATACATACATAACCATATACACATCTATATATTTGATGCGATATATTTATACATAATCTACAAAATACCATACACACACACACACACACACACACACACACACAAGTGTGTATACCATGTTTGAAGGGGGTAAACACGAAGTCGGTGACTGTTATGTAAGTTTACCCCTGCAATCGTATTAAGGTAAAAGTGTTAGGTTTCCCACACCTGTATTTTTACTTTTTCACACATGATAAACAATACATATTGTGCACGCTCTCAATGTACGTGCTGTGATGCACGATACACAGGTTATCATATATTAGATTGCATGATTCAATAACAGCTACATTTCCACAGTAACATATTAGTGAAATATACTTTTTTGTAGTTAGATTTAAATGTAATCATATTATTAATGTTTTTGTATCTTATTACTCAGATAATTCCATAACCGCACTCCGTAGACACAGAGATGCATCGATCTCACTGTGGAATGAACGCGGAGTCGTTCTAAATCATGATTAGTTCTCAGCGAGTACGACGTTTCCCGCCTAACAAATACGTTGAAAGTCTGATGGTAAACAGCAGTAGTAAGCGAGTAGGCGAGATTATGGTTGATTGGCCAACAGCATGGTGTAATGTGTCGCCCGTTATTTGAATACACAGCAATCTGCCTTCCCGATAGTGGGTATTCTGCTTCCTTGGTTGATCAAATACCCCTCTCTTTTCAACTGGTGGGTGCTCACACCCGCACAAAGGAAGACGTTCACTTCTTCATTTAAGCTGTTTCTCTCCCCGATTGCTACAGTTGCCTTTGGCAGTTCTTTCTAGAGGCGGAAGGCGACGAATAGGAATCATCTGTCATAGCCATCTGTGGCTCGATGCCGAAACAGTTGTGCGGTGCTTTGTTGTTGCAGTGACAGCTCGTTGCACAACTGGAGGAGGGGTAGGAGGCTGGGTATAGCTGGCTTAGAATTAGGCATAGTCCAACTCCCCACTTGGCACGTTATTATCGGCACATTTCCTCCAGCTATAGGCGCATAGCCTGCCGTAATATAGGAAACCTACACAGGAGCATCATTCGTCAAGTGATAGCTCCACCTAGAATTATTGGTGGCACTTTGGGGCCGTTTTGGTCACGGTCGTTCGATTCGTTTCCTCTGCACTGTAGTGCCCGTGACCAAAACAGCCTAAAACGGCTCAATGTGGCACCAGTAAATTTTTGTGCACCAGAGTTGGGGGAAATATATCGATAATAATATTCCAAATGGGGCGTTGGACAATGTCTAGCCTAGCATAGTATGTGCATCAGAAATCGCTATCAACGAATCAACATGTTTGTATTTGTTCTATAAAATAAAATGATACAGTTGAGCATCTATGTTCTTATCTGACATTGTGCACACGACTGTTTTATGAGAATAACCAAAAAACGTAATGTTCTTATTTGTGTGATTTCAAAGGTTAACTGATGGTTTTAATAACAGTATTCACAACGATGAATCGTGCGGTAAATAGCCGAAACATGTCTCCATTTAACACGCTCGTTCAATCGTACGCATCCAACAAGGGGCAGACTGCAATTTTATGTATGATCGAGTGCATTTGATAACAAAATACCTCAAAACAATTAGACAGTTTGTCAAAATATATAAGCATGCACGGCACGTACTGTTGTGCCCGAGAGTGCAGTTACGATTTAAAAATCAGATGTGTCCGACTACAGCGGAACTAACTGTTTTCATGACTGCAGTTATATTGACTCATTGTTTAATATATAACAAAACACGAGCAACTAAATTGCCAGTTAAAAGTTACCTTTTTATTTGTGTTGTGTTGTCAGTTGTGTTAACCTAGTATTAGTAAACAGTCTTGTTGGGATCCTAACCCAGTTTTTGCTTTGGACTTCTGTTGAAAGACAGTGCTGCCAACTATCGGCATATGTGGCACGGTTCCTCGCTGCCAGATGTACACAGGTCCGTAGAAAACAGTTCCGCATGAGTTATCAAGTGGGGGGTGTTAGTAGTTTGAAATTTTATGGGAGTCTCCAGGGGATGCAGACGAAGGTATCAAGGGTGCGGTTGGAGGTTTTCGGAGTCTCAAAGGGAGTGCAATTAGAGATTTCCAGGAGGCTGTAGTTGAAGCAATCCCAGGTGGAAAATGCACCCCGCCCCCAATCAACGACGCTACGGGGCCTAGTATGCATGAACTAATCATGCATGAACTAATCACGTTGGTGTCTCTACAGTAGTAATTCACCGCTTGTGGGTGCCTGCGGCAGTCTCCTAGCTATGCGCGCGTTGATTGATTTCCGAAGTGCTCGCCACTTGCTGCCGTTGCCTTGACGACGGTGAAACGCGCGCCGGTGGCTGCCGAGTGTTGATTCGACCAGCATCCACAGCCTCTCGTCAGACAGGCGAGACGTCGTCGTACAGCCGACTGGGATCGATAAACTGGACATCGTCGTCGTGAGGCGGACTGCTGCAGTTGCCGCAGGAAGATGGTGAGTACGCGCTCTGGCTTCGACGGAGACAGAACACAGACGGCGGACACTCGATAGGTGTTTGTATCGCGGTCGTTGTTTTGCAAAAGTCTTGTTGGCTGTTGAAGTCGCAGCGAGCAATGCAATCTTCAGAGCGAACGACGAAATCGATGTTGATAATAAGACTGTTGACAATGGCTGCACGCGCGGGCCACTTTGTGCACAGTCAGTCCTGTCATGAGCGCGGAGCTTTTCCACATATGTGTTCCATTCTTAGGGCCACGGAGGCTGGCTAAAGATCTGTGTCTCCGCGAACAGAGCGAGAGCGTCAATACCCGCCTCAAGGCAATTTCGACACATCGACTGGTCGTTCGATTCCAGCGGTAATGCGAGTGAATCGTCCAGTTCACTGTTACACTACCTGCAAATTAATTTAAAACCGGATATAAAACAATGGCATATTGTAGGTAATAATTCGACCATAGAACGATCATTGCGGTGGTTATTGTGTTAAGGGTGCAGCTAAGACAGACTTGTGACGTACGACACGCACATTCGTGCACAACACAGTCAGTAAACTAAAACAAATATATCATCAACTCATAAGCCGCAGTAAAGAGGTGTGTTGTCAAGGATTTAGCACAGCGAGTTTTTGGAAGTTACAATCGACGGTTTTGTTCGAAATGCTCCATGCACGTTCCGCGGGCAATTTCCACCACATCCGGTTTTCTGTTCGGCTTCGTACGTGATCGGGTCTACGTTGCTTTTTTCATAATCGCCATCAATGGATCTTTGTAGCATTCCTGTTGCAGCGCTTACACATTTGGGTTGATAGGTCGTGCCAGCAGACGTGTAGAACAGCTCTAAGATGCGCTGTTGAACCTGTTCTTCACTTTTGATGTGGCGGCGGTAGTCCGTGGTTCGCGGCCACACTGTATGTTCTTTGTGGCGATCCTAAGCTCGCGTTCTATGAAAATATATACTTTCAGTTTGTCATATGCAGCACAGGACAAGGCGGTTCCAACGTGTGCAAAGTGGTCGACATTACCGTCTAAGGCAATATTTGATGTTGGTGTTGTGGCAGGTGATTGTATAGGTTGATGTGTGCTATAGCGTAATTATATCGGTTGATGTAGGTGTATTATAGTGTCATTGTATCGGTTGATGTAGGTGTACTATAGCGTCATGGTATCGGTTGATGTAGGTGTACTATAGTGTCATGGTATCGGTTGATGTAGGTGTACTATAGTGTCATGGTATCGGTTGATGTAGGTGTACTATAGCGTCATTGTATCGGTTGATGTAGGTGTACTATAGTGTCATGATATCGGTTAATGTAGGTGTACTATAGCGTAATTGTATCGGTTGATGTAGGTGTACTATAGTGTCATGGTATCGGTGGATGTAGGTGTACTATAGCGTCATTGTATCGGTTGATGTAGGTGTACTACAGTGTCATGGTATCGGTTGATGTAGGTGTACTATAGTGTCATGGTATCGGTTGATGTAGGTGTACTATAGCGTAATTGTGTCAGTTGATGTAGGTGTACTATAGTGTCATGGTATCGGTTGATGTAGGTATACTATAGCGTAATGGTATCGGTTGATGTAGGTGTACTATAGTGTCATGGTATCGGTTGATGTAGGTGTAATATAGCGTAATTGTATCGGTTGATATAGGTGCACTATAGTGTCATTGTATCGGTTGATGTAGGTGTACTATAACGCCATTGTATCGGTTGATGTAGGTGTACTATAGTGTCATTGTATCAGTTGATGTAGGTGTACTATAGCGTCATTGTATCGGTTGATGTATGTGTATTATAGTGTCATTGTATCGGTTAATGTGGGTGTACTATAGCGTCATGGTATCGGTTGATGTAGGTGTACTATAGCGTCATTGTATCGGTTGATATAGGTGTACTATAGCGTCATAGTATCGGTTGAGGTAGATGTACTATAACGTCATTATATCGGTTGATGTAGGTATCTTTAGCGTCATTGTATCGGTTGATGTAGGTGTACTATAGCGTCATTGTATCGGTTGATGTATGTGTATTATAGTGTCATTGTATCGGTTAATGTAGGTGTACTATAGCGTCATAGTATCGGTTGATGTAGGTGTACTATAGCGTCATAGTATCGGTTGAGGTAGATGTACTATAGCGTCATTGTATCGGTTGATGTAGGTATCTTTAGCGTCATTGTATCGGTTGATGTAGGTGTACTATAGTGTCATTGTATCGGTTGATGTAGGTGTACTATAGCGTCATTGTATTGGTTGATGTATGTGTACTATAGTGTCATTATATCGGTTGATGTAGGTGTACTATAGCGTCATGGTATCGGTTGATATAGGTGTACTATAGCGTCATTGTATCGATTGATGTAGGTGTACTATAGCGTCATAGTATCGGTTGAGGTAGATGTACTATAGCGTCATTGTATCGGTTGATGTAGGTGTACTATAGCGTCATTGTATCGATTGATGTAGGTGTATTATAGTGTCATTGCATCGGTTGATGCAGGTGTACCATAGCGTCATTGTATCGGTTGATGTAGGTGTACTGTAGCGTCATTGTATCGGTTGATGCAGGTGTACCATAGCGTCATTGTATCGGTTGATGTAGGTGTACTGTAGCGTCATTGTATCGATTGATGTAGGTGTACGATAGCGTTATGGTATCGGTTGATGTAGGAGTACTACAGCGTTATTGTATCGGTTGATGGAGGTGTACCATAGCGTCATTGATACCTGCATAAACTTATGTCGCAGTGATGACGTGATGTCTCATCAAGTCGTGCGTCGTCCGTTGACATCTACGAAGGGTTGTCTCCAACCAATCCTGTCTCTTGTTGCTTCTCTCTACTCCTCATCCACTTTCAGCTTTATCCTATCTCTGATCTCATCATCCATGTGTGGTGTTCTTCTCATCTTTGTCCTATCTCTGATGTTATCATCCAGGTGCGGTTTTCTTCTCATCTTTGTTCCATTTCTGATCTCATTATCCATGTGTGGTGTTCTTCTCATCTTTGTCCTATCTCTGATCTCATCATCCATGTGTGGTGTTCTTCTCATCTTTGTCCTATCTCTGATCTCATCATCCATGTGTGGTGTTCTTCTCATCTTTGTCCTATCTCTGATCTCATTATCCATGTGTGGTGTTCTTCTCATCTTTGTTCTGTGTCTGATCTCATCATCCATGTGTGGTGTTCTTCTCATCTTTGTTCTGTGTCTGATCTCATCATCCATGTGTGGTGTTCTTCTCATCTTTGTCCTATCTCTGATCTCATCATCCATGTGTGGTGTTCTTCTCATCTTTGTTCTGTGTCTGATCTCATCATCCATGTGTGGTGTTCTTCTCATCTTTGTTCTGTGTCTGATCTCATCATCCATGTGTGGTGTTCTTCTCATCTTTGTTCTGTGTCTGATCTCATCATCCATGTGTGGTGTTCTTCTCATCTTTGTTCTGTGTCTGATCTCATCATCCATGTATGGTGTTCTTCTCATCTTTGTCCTATCTCTGATCTCATTATCCATGTGTGGTGTTCTTCTCATCTTTGTTCTGTGTCTGATCTCATCATCCATGTGTGGTGTTCTTCTCATCTTTGTCCTATCTCTGATCTCATCATCCATGTGTGGTGTTCTTCTCATCTTTGTTCTGTGTCTGATCTCATCATCCATGTGTGGTGTTCTTCTCATCTTTGTTCTGTGTCTGATCTCATCATCCATGTGTGGTGTTCTTCTCATCTTTGTCCTATCTCTGATCTCATCATCCATGTGTGGTGTTCTTCTCATCTTTGTTCTGTGTCTGATCTCATCATCCATGTGTGGTGTTCTTCTCATCTTTGTCCTATCTCTGATCTCATCATCCATGTGTGGTGTTCTTCTCATCTTTGTTCTGTGTCTGATCTCATCATCCATGTGTGGTGTTCTTCTCATCTTTGTCCTATCTCTGATCTCATCATCCATGTGTGGTGTTCTTCTCATCTTTGTCCTATCTCTGATCTCATCATCCATGTGTGGTGTTCTTCTCATCTTTGTCCTATCTCTGATCTCATCATCCATGTGTGGTGTTCTTCTCATCTTTGTTCTGTGTCTGATCTCATCATCCATGTGTGGTGTTCTTCTCATCTTTGTTCTGTGTCTGATCTCATCATCCATGTGTGGTGTTCTTCTCATCTTTGTTTTGTGTCTGATCTCATCATCCATGTGTGGTGTTCTTCTCATCTTTGTTCTGTGTCTGATCTCATCATCCATGTGTGGTGTTCTTCTCATCTTTGTTCTGTGTCTGATCTCATCATCCATGTGTGGTGTTCTTCTCATCTTTGTTCTGTGTCTGATCTCATCATCCATGTGTGGTGTTCTTCTCATCTTTGTTCTGTGTCTGATCTCATCATCCATGTGTGGTGTTCTTCTCATCTTTGTTCTGTGTCTGATCTCATCATCCATGTGTGGTGTTCTTCTCATCTTTGTCCTATCTCTAATCTCATCATCCATGTGTGGTGTTCTTCTCATCTTTGTCCTATCTCTGATCTCATCATCCATGTGTGGTGTTCTTCTCATCTTTGTCCTATCTCTGATCTCATCATCCATGTGTGGTGTTCTTCTCATCTTTGTCCTATCTCTGATCTCATCATCCATGTGTGGTGTTCTTCTCATCTTTGTCCTATCTCTGATCTCATCATCCATGTGTGGTGTTCTTCTCATCTTTGTCCTATCTCTGATCTCATCATCCATGTGTGGTGTTCTTCTCATCTTTGTCCTATCTCTGATCTCATCATCCATGTGTGGTGTTCTTCTCATCTTTGTCCTATCTCTGATCTCATCATCCATGTGTGGTGTTCTTCTCATCTTTGTTCTGTGTCTGATCTCATCATCCATGTGTGGTGTTCTTCTCATCTTTTTTTCAATCTTCACTTACCACTAACAAGGTTTGCTATAATTAATGATTTATCTGTTTAAATGAACATTGACCGATCAGTGATAGAAATAAGCCAGAATATTTACTTGTCCGCCGGACAAATATGTTTTGAAATCTACTTGTCCGCCAAAATTTTAACTTGTCCGAGTAGTTGTCAAGAGGAATTGAAGCTTCGGAAAAAATGTAAAAAGTCTGTCTTATTTTTATTTATGACAACAACAATGTTCCTGCTGTTTCGTTGCATGGCCATCTGAGTGACTGTTGATCAAAGACACAATTTGATTTAATCTGCAAATTTTTAAATTGCAAAATTATATTTGCAACTATTTTCCGGTCCATTATCATTATTATTCATCACGAATATTAAAAGTAGACACGTTACGTGATGTATACCAACATTTTAGTGATGCTGATATGAATGCTTTTATTAATAACAAATAATTATTACGATGATAGGAATGAGACAATTGTTTTCCTTGCTATTTGTTTTGATGTTGCAAAAACTGTTTATGTTTAATATGGTATATAATTATATATATATATATATATAACATATAACACTGGTGTAAAATTTTGCATCAGTTTGCCACTCAACCATCAAGAAGACGACCAATGCAAAGCCAGGAAATGTTGTCACAAAAATCATAATAAACTCTATTTTATTCTAATATCATTTTTATCAACCTCTATGAACTTCAATATTAACAAAGTTCTGTATTTTACAAATGAAGGTATATTTTTCATAAATGTTATATTACTATTTCAAGGATGTTAAAACAGTTTTAACGGTGCCCGAATTACATTTACCAGGCGGAATATAATTTATAGATTTAGTTACGTGATAACTTTGCTGCCGCGCGCAGACCGCCGTAGTTGGCGGAAGCCGACGTCTCAACGGCGGTTGGCACCCGTGACCGCGCGTCTTGCATAATTCGGCTTCGAAAATTCGCAATTTATGGTTAAAATAAATGTTACATAGATACAACAACGCTTCTGAAATGTCATTAATATTCCGTTTATCAACCACCACCATAGATTTACCGGAGAGCCAGTTACAAGTTTTGAAAATTGTCACCGATCTGGATCGGCTAACGTTCGATGACTTGGAAGACTGCCGAGTCTGCGTGGGTTAAGCATAATAATGATTAAAACTATATTATTATTCCAATAACAGGTACCTATACAAAGTCTACTATTTCCAAAGTTCATCAAATATTATCTGTGAGGGGAAGCAAGTTGTACGTCAGCCAAACTGAACGATTTACGATTTTGTGAAATACAGCCTCGATCAACGATGGCTGATGAGGAGTCTGTCCTATGCGTATGATTAGAGCTAGGTCGGTGCGCTCAGCGGATGGCTCTGTTAACGCAGGCACTAAACTCCGTCAAACACTGACGTACAACACACTGGCGGCGGAACGACAAGACGCCGACACACTAGCACAATTGCAACGTGCGCTATTGCTAGCGAACTTCATTTACGTTTGAGTTTCCTCAAATAAAAAGTTTGCAATGTTGCACGCGTCACTATTTACTGTAAATTTTCACTTGTCCACAGGATAACCATGTAGAGTCATTTTACTTGTCCGGGCCAAACATCACTTGTCCCGGACAAACGGACAAGTGCTAGTTCGAACGCTGCCGATCCCAGGAGGTTTGTGACCGTATTGGACAGTTACGCCTGGCTGCATTACTTAGTAAATGGAAGGCCCGCTTTACATAATTAGTGGAACACGGTTTTCAACAGAAAGTGAAACAAACTGTGAAGAAATGGCCGTTTCCAATGCGTGTCCGTTTCCGAAACGCGGTCGCTTTTAAGGAGTGCTACTGTATCTAACCTGTTGCAGTACGGCTACGTGAACCGCGCTCTGGAACTGATGGTTGTCCGCAGGTTCGGGAGCGACACCTGGCGACAGATCAAGTAAGTGCAGTCCAAGCATGTCAACGTCAACAACGTCGACTTGGGTCGGTCTTGTAGTGTTCGAATGCTAATATAAATACACACACGCACGCACGTACGACCGCACGCACGCACGCACGCACGCACGCACGCACGCACGCATGCACACATTTCAGCTAATGCTTAACAAGTTCTCGACATGTTCTTGCACGTGAAATAAGTTAATAACATAATCCAGTTTGTATTTTGCATAAACAAAATCTTTACTATTTCCGTGTACGTTAACTAATTGCAATCATTCCTTTTAATTATAAATGTATGTTGCCTACAGAGAGATGTCCTCCTTGAAACTGACCGGTCCGTTCAACATGCGTGTGATGTATGAGGACAAATTGACGTTCACCATAATCGAGTCAACGTCACAGGCTGTCGGTAAGAACGTGTCGTGAATTAATTTGGCATATTAAGCCATAATGTTATTATCATCCTGGCGAGCACTGCAGCTTGTTGCCGAGAGCTGTGCAGTAGACAGATTCGGGGGAGTGGAGACGAGTGTCGGAAGCAATTATTGCAAGACAATGGATTCCCGGACATATTATTGCACGCGTGTAATTATGACATATTTATTAGCGTTGGGCAATTGTAAATTGTGGGCGAGTACACGCGTCGGGTCTTGTCTACAATTAGTCGATGTCTGGTTACCGCTATAGCCAACAGCAATCAGTGGTGCAGAAACGTGGACACATAAACAATAAGATCACAAGAAACATAGTCTCTTCCAGATATGTCGGGTTGAATATGCTTGTTTACTTATTGTACCCATGGTGTCAAGATTGATTGTCTTTGGAGTAGTATTCTGTTCCTTCCATGACTGGTAGAAGAAGCATACTTCCTCATACAGGCGTACAGCGGGAGTTACGAAAAAGGTAAAGGTCACGTCTTGTAATATATTTACAATTGCTCAAAGCGTTTTTTACATTACTCCCTGGCAGACCTGTTCAACAGATCACCATCCAGACTTGTCTGGGGAGTACACGGCCACGCTGTGATTAATGCGCGAAGATTATTCGTACACAAATGTCCACCACTTTACTCTCGTTTGAGAGTCCGATGCTCTACACACTGTGCCACTGCGCTCCACTACATACGACGGGTATCACGTGAATTTGCATCAGAAATAACACGTTCATTGTGTTCGTTATTCGTTTTGGATTATCAGATGTTTCTTTTGCAGGCATTACATTAATGGTTCACTCCGCGAGAAAGCTCCTCCCGACACATATAGCTACAGTATGATGAATATGCGTGTTCCAGGACGCAGCACAGACGAGATCTGGGAGATGTTTGGCGAGAGTTTCTTCGGCTTCTGTGAGGAGTCGGGCTACGATAAGATACTGCGCGTGCTCGGTCGAACACTCTTCGACTTCCTGCAGGTATGTAAAGCCTGTGTTGATTGGTTGTTGCTAAGGTAAGGTAAAGTGTTTTAGGAACTGTATAACACAGAAGATAAATAATAATAATAATTTATTCGTACTAAAATTGTACAATTCAACTAAATCAATGTATATAAGTTACTGTGTACATAAAACAGTAAGCAATGAGCGCAGCTCGTCAATGGCTAAAAAAGAAGAGCTACCCACATTATTTATATTATGTAATACATCTTTTGCAAATGAGACTCTACATACTAGTTCATCATCCAGCCCCTCCTGGTAATGGTCTTGAATCATACCATAAAACTGATTAGACTTCATTCGAAAGAATGTCATGGCATCAAGTTTGAATTTGGACATGATATAGTTAAAACTTTTAGACATATATGACCCACTACCTTGAAAGGCTAGATGAGAGAGCATTTTCAAACTAGAGTTACTGCATTTCAAGCAACTCTGCATAAATCGTACCATTCGATTCATAATTTGAATTTGAATCGGTAAACAGTCTGCTAAAAGTGGCACCATATTACAATGCGTGCAAACTGGTAGATTAAACAGTTTTCTGATACCTTTGCGCCACGTAGTATAAAACATATCAAGATGTTTGTTTTGCAAGTTCCACAGACATACACCATAGAAAGATGTACAGTACGACATATATAATTGACGTTTTATGTTTATATTACAAAACCCAAAATTAGCAGATAATGCATTTACACGCCATATAAAATCATGACACATATCTTTTACCATAGCCTGGTGAGCGTCAGGACCAATAACGTGGCCTAAATGCAACCCTTTTTTACTATGTTTCACTTTTAAACCATCAAAGTAAAATGGGCAGTCGGTACCACTGCCATATTTAATAAGTTGACATTTTGCCGGGTTGAATTGTAAATCATACTCATATGCAAATTTTAGACATATATCACACATTTTGTTCAATGCATATATCGATGGAGCTACCAAGGATATATCATCAGCATAGCCAACAGCACCATAGTACTTATGACCGATCATACAGCCAAAACCAGACATGCAGAGTCTTGTTAACATTTCATCAATGTAGATAGAAAATAAAATGGGGGACAACACCCCACCCTGCTTCACACCATTGGCAGTGGAGAAATGCAATGACATGGAATTGTTCCATGATACATTTAAATGTTGATTAGTGTACATATAAAGTAAACATCTGATTAAAAGGGGATTCATTTCTCTATCCATCAGTAAGTTAAAAAGTTTAACATAATTTACTTTATCGAATGCTTTAGTCGCATCTAGTAATAACACGTAAACATCCGATTTATTCTGCTGGAAATAGTTCACAGTCTCCATT
Organism: Escarpia spicata; assembly: GCA_963995525.1. NCBI lineage: Eukaryota > Metazoa > Annelida > Polychaeta > Sabellida > Siboglinidae > Escarpia > Escarpia spicata. The sequence goes on from OZ023215.1 coordinate 50,825,874, forward strand.
ATCGCAAATGTACATTTAGCTGTAGAGCTTTGAGGTTTGAAACCAAACTGTAGATCACTTGTTTTAAGAGCATCAGAACTTTTGAATGAAAGACAAAGCGTATACAATCTCTACAATTCCTGGTTGGCAGCAGAGCCAAGGCTGTTACCAGTATGTATGGGTACACAATGTTATAACAGAAACAATATAACTTGAATCACTGGTCGCTGCCAACTACTGATATGGGTCAACTGAATTGCCGTAGATACAACATGTAATTTATAACTACAAGCAGACAGTTAATACACTACCATAAATAATAAGTAACAGTAGTGACGTGGTTGGTAGACCGAAAAATGAACAAAAGTGTTTCTTTTCACACACACACACACGCACGCACGCACGCACGCACACACACATACAACAATAATGCTAGATTGCAGAATAACAAATCCAGTAATGCGAATGTAATATGTAGCAGTATTTTCATAAACAAATAATAAAAAATAATCGTAATGTATATATCAGTTTTTTCAGGCGGTTTGTATTCGTATCGTATGTTTGTATGATATAAATACAGCGGCCGGTGCATTGTTTGTCTACTTCCTTGTTTGTTAAAGCAACATCCAACTTAGACCAGTGTCAAGAGAAAAATATAGAAAACAACAATGGCCGTAAAGCACACACGTATGAAAGAAGCAGTTGATCAATTGCGCAGTGGGAATCTAGTATCATCAGGGACAATGGGAGCCAGACTTAGTCACACATTATTTTACATACTAAAATGTAGTGGTGTTGCAGGTCACATGGGAAAATAAAGGACAAGTGTGTTAAAAGGGGTCATGGCCCAATGTCTCCCTAAATACGACACTGCATTGGTGATTTGTATTACTAACGCACTGCAATATTAAAGTCTATTTTGGTAACGATACAGAAGGCTCATATCTGAACAAACACATATATTGTTACAATCTCTAATTTAACAGTTCCTGCAAGTGGAAATAAAACGTGTTAATGGAATTTAGTGTGTTTCATCCTCTGTAGAATCTCGACGCATTACACGACCACTTGTCAACCATCTACCCGCGCATGCGCAGTGCGTCCTTCCGGTGTACACAATGTCACAAAGATGGCGACTTAATCCTGCACTACTACTCACAGCGCAAGGGCATGGAATACATGGTGATCGGGCTCGTCAAAGCTGTCGCGCGCAGGTTACAACCGACACTAGTTTCTGCGTATACCGTCAATGCCTTAAATATTTCTTAGGATGATGTTTAAGTCATTTGTGTGTCCGTCGAATGACTTATTGTCTAGAAACAAGCTCCGACAAATTTACAAAATGGCTGACGCACATGTGAATTTCGAATGTTCCGTCGTATATTTGGTTGAAATTCACATCCCACCACCAAAACACAGGGGAAGGTTTTTTTAAAACAAGAACTGCACGCAAAAAAGATTGATCCAGCAGATGTCATGCTGTTTTGGTAATGCAATCCGCATTGGCCTATGCTTTTGTCGAAAAGAACAACACGCGGAGCAAACATTTCAACAAAATAGAAAGTTTATACGACGGAATGTATTGCAGCTGCACGTATTCTGCGTCCACTTTGATGGCTTGGGGGACGTTGTTGATAGGCAACAGGTCACCTAATGGATAGATCCATTGTTGGGGGTGCGTTGAGAGAATGAATAATCAAATAGTAACTAAAATGTAACGTCTCTGCTTTCTCCGTGCAAAAAAACATGATAATTAAAATAATTTGTTTGACCAGCAGTGTACTAATATCGCAATCATGGTCCCGCAGCTTAGAGAACAAGGAGGTGGATGTTGAGATAATGACGTCACCGGATGCGCACTCTGCCGACCACGTCCAGTTTCTGGTGACGGAAAAGACGACGCGTCAAACTGACACCACCCATAGCAACAACGAAGACGGTGACCCTCTCGAGTTGCTTAGCAATGAGCCACGCATTAGTCCAGCGACATTCTGCCGCGCATTTCCTTTCCACGTGATGTTCAACCGCGACCTGAAAATAGTGCAGACGGGATTCTCCATCGCGCGTGTCGTCAGCGAGCTGCAGGATCAGACGTTGACGTTCGCTAACATCTTCTCCATCGTCCGTCCCTCCGTTGACGTCACGTTCGACAACATAGTTGCGCGCGCAAACACCGCGTTCGTGGTGCGCGTGCGCGACCGGACATCCATATCGTCTCGCGCCGCTCTCGGCGACGTGTTTCCGCTCGGTAGGCGCCGCTGCAACAGTGCCTCGGAGGACCCGGAAGTGATCGATGGGCGGCAGATCAGGCTGAAAGGAGAGATGAACTACATTCCGGAGACGGATAACGTCCTGTTTCTGTGCTCGCCCAGTGTCGCCGGGCTGCAGGATCTGTCACGCAGCGGACTTTCTCTCGCCGATATACCCATCCACGACCCGACACGTGACCTCTTTCTACTGAGTGAACAGTTCCGGGCAGAATACGAACTCACCCAAAGACTACAGGTGTGTAACTACCGGCCTAGGTAGACAAAATAAGTAATAAATTTACACATGTAATATTATTTAATAAACACTAACACACACAAAATATCAGTACAAATGTCGCCTAAACGGTGCAGGTTTCAAAAAAGCTCGTTAACAAATACGCATCTTTCGAAAATGCGGCAATGTCTTTGTGGTCTTGGCTTCGTGACCACTACCACCACCACAACACCTCTGTCCCCCTCCATGCCGCCACCACCACCACAACACCTCTGTCCCCCACCACGCTGCCAACACCACCCTCGCACTTCTGTCCCCCTCCACGCCGCCACCGTTACCACCACCACCACATCTCTGTCCCTCTCCATGCCGCCACCACCACCACCACCAACAACAACAACACCACCACACCTCTGTCCCCCTCCATGCAGCCACCACCACCACAACACCTCTGTCCCCCTCCATGCTGCCCCACCACCACCACATCTCTGTCCCCCTCCATGCCGCCACCACCACAACAACACCTTTGTCCCCCTCCATGCCGCCACCACCACCACAACACCTAAGTCCCCCTCCACGCCGCCACCACCACCAACACACCTCTGTCCCCCTCCATACCGCCACCACCACCAACGCACCTCTGTCCCCCTCCATGCCGCCACCGCCACCACCACACCTCTGTCCTCCTCCACGCCGCCAACACCACCACCACACCTCAGTCCCCCTCCATACCGCCACCACCACCACCACCACATCTCTGTCCCCCTCCACGCCGCCAACACCACCACCATACCTCTGTCCCCTCCACGCCGCCAACACCACCACCTCACCTCAGTCCCCCTCCACGCAGCCACCACCATCACCATACCTCTGTCCCCCCACGCCGCCACCGCCACCACCAGACCTCTGTCCCCGTCCACGCCGCCACCACCACCACACCAGCTTGCGGGATCGAACACGCAACTGATATTGCATTGGTTGGTCGCAGTCGATGACGGAGCAGCTGGAGCAGACGTACCGGGAGCTGGAGGCGGAGAAGGAGGTCAACGACAGCCTCGTCTACTCCATCCTCCCCCCGACCGTCGCCGACCGCCTGCGAGTGGGGGAGCCGGTCGAGGCGGTCAAGTATGCCTCTGTCTCTATACTCTTCAGCGGCGTGTGCGACTTCAACGCCTTCTGCGCCAACAACGCGCCCATGAAGGTCGTCGCCATGCTCAACGCGCTCTACACGCGGTTCGACGGTCTGGCAGATCCACGCGTCTACAACGTCTACAAGGTCTGTCTGTCTGTCTGTCTGTCTGTCTGTCTGTCTGTCTGTCTGTCTTCTTCCTGTCCAGAGCCCATTCTTCCTTCATCTGTCATGCCTTTAAATCTTTCCTCACTGTGTCCTGCCATCTCAACTTGGGCCTACTTCTCGCTCGTTTCCCCTCTATCTTCATCTCCATGGTGACTCTTATGTCTTCCCTTTCTTTCCTTCTTTTCACATGGCCAAACCACTCCAGTCTTCTTCTCCTCATGATGACAACAATGCTCTCCACATCGGCTTCTCTCAAGATGTCCTCATTCCTCCTGTGCTCCTGCTGGCTTACACCATTGTCCATCTAATCATTCTCATTTCCGTTGTTGCCAGTCGTATTTCGTCTCTTGTTGATAGTGGCCACGTTTCACATCCGTAGAGAAGTGTCGGCCTAATTATCGTTTTGTAGAGCAGGATCTTCATCTTTTGTGGCACCTTCTTATCACATATCACTCCGGATAGTTCCCTCCACCTAGACCACCCCTTTGACACTCGGCTCTCAGTTTCATTACTGACACCTCCCTCCTTGTCTATGACAGAGCCAAGGTACTTAAAGGTCTGTACAGTTGGGAGGTTTACCTTCTCCTGAGACCCATACTATTTCTTCTTCACCGGCTTCGTGTGCTCCGTTGGCGGAAGGTGTTCCGCCTTCGTTCTGCTGATCTTTAGCCCACATCTCTCCATTGTTTCTCTCCATTTGTCCAATCTCTCTTCTATCCTACCTCCGTCTGAATCACACAACACCAGGTCATCCGTGAACAACATAGCCCAGGGTGTCTGCTCCTTGATCTCCTCTGTAATCACACAACATCAGGCCATCTGCGAACAACATAGCCCAGGGTGTCTGCTCCTTGATCTCGTCTATAATCACACAACACCAGGTCAACTGCGAACAACATAGCCCAGGGTGTCTACTCCTTGATCTCCTCTATAATCACACAGCACCAGGTCATCTGCGAACAACATAGCCCAGGGTGTCTGCTCCTTGATCTCCTCTATAATCACACAACACCAGGTCATCTGTGAACAACATAGCCCAGTGTGTCTGCTCCTTGATCTCCTCTATAATCACACAACACCAGGTCATCTGCGAACAACATAGCCCAGGGTGTCTGCTCCTTGATCTCCTCTGTAATCACACAACACCAGGTCATCTGCGAACAACATAGGCAAGGGTGTCTGCTCCTTGATCTCCTCTATAATCACACAACACCAGGTCAACTGCGAACAACATAGCCCAGGGTGTCTACTCCTTGATCTCCTCTATAATCACACAACACCAGGTCATCTGCGAACAACATAGCCCAGGGTGTCTGCTCCTTGATCTCCTCTATAATCACACAACACCAGGTCATCCGTGAACAACATAGCCCAGGGTGTCTGCTCCTTGGTCTCCTCTGTAATCACCCAACACCAGGTCATCCGCGAACAACATAGCCCAGGGTGTCTGCTCCTTGGTCTCCTCTGTAATCACACAACACCAGGTCATCCGCGAACAACATAGCCCAGGGTGTCTGCTCCTTGATCTCCTCTGTAATCACACAACACCAGGTCATCTGCGAACAACATAGCCCAGGATATCTGCTCCTTGATCTCCTCTGTAATCACACAACACCAGGTCATCCGTCAACAACATAGCCCAGGGTGTCTGTTCCTTGATCTCCTCTGTAATCACACAACACCAGTTCTTCTGTGAACAACATAGCCCAGGGTGTCTGCTCCTTGATCTCCTCTGTAATCACACAACACCAGGTCATCCGTGAACAACATAGCCCAGGGTGTCTGCTCCTTGATCTCCTCTATAATCACACAACACCAGGTCATCTGTGAACAACATAGCCAAGGGTGTCTGCTCCTTGGTCTCCTCTGTAATCACCCAACACCAAGTCATCCGTGAACAAAATAGCCGAGGGTGTCTGCTCCTAGATCTCCTCTGTAATCACACAACACCAGGTCATCCGTGAACAACATAGCCCTGGGTGTCTGCTCCTTGATCTCCTCTATAATCACACAAAACCAGGTCATCCGTGAACAACATAGCCCAGGGTGTCTGCTCCATGATCTCCTCTGTAATCACGTCCAGGGTAATGATAAACAGTTAAGGACTAACGGTCGCCGCCTGGTGTAGACCAACTTCAATCTTGATTTTCTCGGTCTTTCCAGCATTTGTCATGATGCTTACTGTACACCCTTCATACATGTCCTTCATGATGTTAATGTAGTATTCTGGTATGCTCTTCTTTCGGAGGCTATACCAGATCAGCTCTCTAGGAACTCAGTCATATGCCTTCTGCAGGTCCAAAAACACCATAAGTAGACTATCCATCCATCCATCCATCCATCCATCCATCCATCCATCCATCCATCCATCCATCCTTCCATCCATCCATCTATCTATTACACACGCGCGAGCACACCCGCACACACATACACATACACACACACACACACACACACACACACACACACACACACACACACACACACACATACACGCACATGCCTCTCTCTCTGTCCACAGGTAGAGACGGTTGGTGACAAGTACATGTTAGCGAGTGGACTGCCGGAGAGGAACTCTGTCCACGCCAAGAGCATTGCTCTTGTCGCTCTAGACATGTTGGACATCGGACAGGAAGTGACGGTGGACGACCGTCCCGTCAAGGTATGCAACCCAACGACTTTCTCAGACCAGCGGACAAATTTGCAGACATTATCTTAAAACTACAACTTAACGGTTATTTCTATGGTAAAACATTATAGTATAATCATTTATTTTAACAATACGATCGTCCAAATGTTTAATGTTCCACTATCAGATTTTGAACCTTTAAATTCGACACAATTTCAGTTATGGAATAATGCACGGTTCGTTGATATCACAAAGGTAAGTCAATAAAGGGCCAATTATTTTTCCATCGACATTATATCTGCCGCGGAGTTCAAATCCTCATTGGTCCAATGAAACTGATGTTTAAACTTGATTGGTCCAGTGAGGTTTTACTACGTGGATATTATGCCTAATATTACCACTCTTACTAACTTGTTGTTTTACATGTTATGGTTATCAATCGTGCATGTTAATGTATAAAACTAATTTATTTTGTAGAGTCAAAATTATATATTGAAATCGGAGAGAATATTTCATGCGAGTGCCATAACTATGTCTTTTGCATGTTCCGTTCTTGTGTCGCCATGCTCATTTTACCTCATCATCATCATCATCATCATCATCATCATCATACAATGCTTAGTGGGTGTGCGCTTTGTGCTGCGGCCATACAGATCGTCTCGTGTCTTTACATAATTATCTATAGCTATTCTTATATGTGCGTGGAGAGTTTAGTTCTACGTTACACATGAACTCTGGGACGGTACGATGGTTCATCGATATTACACGGATTGTACTTATTTTGTGCGATTTTAGTGTTTTAAAGCTGCAGTGCTTCTATCTTTTCAACTGTGACGCTGTATATCAGACACGCCTGCCAAACGTCGATGCAGGTCACCAAACACGTTTAAGTCATCGTTGCGCGTCCTTTACAAAGGGTCTGCCGAATCAACAGCATTTATACAATGTTGTGCAATGTGACAATTTGTTGCTTGACTAAACTTGGGTAGGAACATTGTATCACATTCCCATTGTTAAATCAGTGTTGACACTTAACAGAGTGTAAACATGCTGGCTTTCACCGGTCAAGAACTGCGTGCCATCGGGCTCATTGCATTGAGGGCCAAACAAACGATTCCACTGAAGACTCTACAAACGCTTCGGTCATTAAAGATTTGTTCCGTGCCAAAAACCCACCGAGGAACAACAGCGGGGATTAAGCACTATTGTTTGATTCCGACAGTAACTACTTTCGGCAGGAACTTTGATAAATCTGCACTCTCTGGCGCCAACAGTGTCAACATTACACGTGTACCACTGATACCGTCATCATCGCCGGATCTTCGAGAACCTGGCGTCGACATTTGTTATATAAACGCTCAATCCTGTCGAAATAAGACATTGGCTATCTCAGACCATATTCTCGAAAACAATGTGGATATTATGGCGCTATGTGAAACCTGGTTAAAGCCATCGACCGACGCTTGCGTCAGAAAAGAACTCACACCAACTGGATATACAATTGAACACACGCCACGTCTAGTTGGTAAAGGTGGTGGTGTTGCTATCATCCACAAATCCGGACTAAACGTACGAAAACGGATCACTGAAGTGTTTCGGACGTTCGAGCATATTGAATGTACACTGAAAACCTGTAAGTCATGTCTGCGCATTGTCGTTGTGTACCGCCCGCCTCCATCTTCGAAAAACGGCCTAACAACATCGGCCTTTTTCGAGGAATGGGGTCACTTCATCGACCAACATTTATTAAAACCTGGTCCATTCATTGTCATTGGAGATCTCAGCTTCCATCTGGATGATAACTCGGATCCAGACGCAAGACGACTCACAAGTTCTCTCCAGTCAACAGGTATGACGATGCACGTGCATAGATCCACCCATGGGAAGGGACATACAATGGATGTGCTACTGACTCGCTGCACGGACGAACACCTCATTCGCAATGTCGTTACCACAGACATAGGACTCTCTGACCACTCTGCTGTTAACCTCACCATCAGTGCTGCTAGAAATCGTGCGGCACTTACGAAAACAAAATATCGGAAGTTACGCGCAATAAATGCGGATATATTTCGACAAGACATTCCGGGTTTCGACCTGAAGATCTCGAGTCACTAAGTGTTGATGAATTGGTCAGCCACTACGACGCTACTCTTATGAATCTCGTTGATACACACGCCCCTTTGCTAGAAAAGTGCGTCCGACTGAGACCAGACACAGCCTGGTATAACGATGATCTGCGCGACGCCAAACAAGAGAGAAGGCGGCGAGAACGAACATGGCGGAAATCCAAACTGGAAGTTCATCTACAAATGTTTCGTGAACAATGCAAGCTGGTAAATGATATGCTGCTACATGCCAAGACTACTTTCTATTCCGAAAAAATCCGGAACATTGGAAATGACCAGAAACAGTTGTTTGCTGCTGCGAACACTCTTCTTCACAGAAATAATAACACAGAGCTTCCGACACATGATTCGCAATCTGAATTGGCGGAGAGATTCGCAACGTTCTTCGCTGAGAAGACAAGCCATATCCATAGCGAGTTGCCGAGTACTAATGCTAGAACGCTAGACAACCACTGCACATGTGAACTGTCATTGTTCTCCATGCCAACAACAGAATGTATAAAGAAAATCGTCATGGACGCACCACCAAAATCGTGCGACCTTGACCCAGCACCGACTTGGCTAGTGAGGGAATCAATTTATGAACTTCTTCCGATCGTGTCACGCATAATTATACAATCACTGAAATCGTCTGTCGTTCCTGATCAATATAAGACCAGTTACATATCGCCATTAATAAAGAAGAATGGATTAAATCCAAATCTGGTGCAAAACTATCGACCTGTCTCCAATTTGGCATTTGTCTCGAAAGTGCTTGAGCGTGTTGTAGCAAAGCAGCTTGGCGACCACATGCAAAAGAATAATTTGCACAACCAGTTTCAATCCGCATATCGACAACATCACTCCACTGAAACTGCTCTACTTAAAGTGCATAGTGACATTCTGTCTGCAGTCGACCGAGGCCACGTTGTTGTTCTAGTCATGCTTGACTTGACCGCAGCCTTCGATACCATTGACCACGCCATTCTGCTGAGTAGATTGACTCGTAGATTTGGTGCGACAGGCGCTGCGCTCGAGTGGTTTAGATCGTACTTGTCCGGACGGCAGCAGTTCGTGCGTATTGGCAGTGACAAATCTTCACCAATACCTGTGCCGTTTGGCGTGCCGCAAGGCTCTGTGCTTGGGCCGTTGCTGTTTACGGCATATATCTCACCGCTCGGCGACATCATCAAGAAATTCAGGGTGGACTATCATTTTCATGCAGACGACACGCAACTTTACGTCTCGTTTTGTCCCGGCGGAGATGACCAAGTGAATGCAATAGACAATCTGTGTAATTGCCTTGAGCGTATAGGGAAATGGTTGCGGTCCAATTCACTGAAGCTAAACGACCAGAAGACGGATGTCGTGGTATTCGGCACCAAGCACAAGTTGCCACTGATGAAGGATATCCGCATAATCATCGGTGATGCAACTCTGAGCGCATCATCTAATGTTCGTAACCTTGGCGTCATATTCGACTCATCCCTTGGCATGGCAAACCATGTCTGTGCCATCTGCCGAACAGCCTACATGCACCTACACAACATTAGCCGTATCAGACGTTACCTTACCTTAGATGCGACGAAATCATTAGTCCACGCCTTCGTCATGTCCAGACTGGATTATGGGAATGCGCTGCTTGCTGGACTACCACTTGAACATTTGAATAAACTCCAACGCATTCAAAACATGGCAGCAAGAATCATTACTCTTACACCTCGCCGAGATCACATTACCCCAATCCTGAAAGAACTGCACTGGCTACCTGTGAAATGTCGAATCGAATTCAAGATTCTTATGCATGTGTATCGATGTCTGAACCTGGAGAACATGTTGAAGAGACAGTGCTCTGCAGGGCGCACACGTTCGTCCCAACAATATCTGCTACACGTGCCGCGAACGAAGCTTGTTAGTTTTGGTGATCGTGCATTCGAAATGATAGGACCTCGATTATGGAATCTGCTGCCGTTTCACATAAAATGTAGTAGAAACCTAACACTGTTCAAACGGACTCTGAAAACACACATGTTCAAAGCGGAATACTGTTGACATTTTACTTTCTTTGACATTTTACTCCTAAACGTATATTTTATTTATCTACCCATGATTGCATATATGTAAATATTATATATATTATTTATTCTATATATACATAAAGTATCTTATATATCTTAATAATTTTTAAATAACAGCTTTATATATATATTTATTTATATATTTTTAGTCAATTAAATAAAATTGTTCTGTTTTTATAATTACTATATCAAATTTGTATTTTATATCTATTGTGCACTTACCTTTGCTAAATTTTAATGTTTTATGATATTAGCTTCTTGTACAGCGCCCTGAGCATTTTATTGGAAATTGCGCTCTATAAAAAATAAATATTATTATTATTGTGCAGCCGTTGTGTCCCGTGGTTGGGCGAAGGCCTCAGCATGTCGTTTCCAAATCTGCCTGTCTTGCGCTATCCTCCGCCAGATGGTGCTCTTCCAGTACTCGTCTAGTTCGTCTCTCCGCCGTCTCGCCTGTCTTCCTAGTGGAGTGTACCCCTAGCGGACTATAGGAGAACTGAACCTGCATCATTTCTCGAGCGTTTGACAACGCTACAGTTTATTTTATCTACCTATACAGTACTATGCTTTATGACTCGTTTATTCATTGCTGAAGATGCGTGTAAGTTGTCACACTATATAAACATCGATGCAAATACACAAGGGTGTTATTGACTTCCTTTAGATCGTTTCCCTTCGTAAGGTCTCCAGGTTGTGATACGCGATGTCCATCGGTTATATCGTAGTCTGCTGATGTGCCCTGCCCAGGTCCACTTCTGTCTTCTGATTTGTTCTATCATGTCTATGACCTTTGTTTTCTCTCTTACTCATATGTTTTTTTTTCTCTCCCGATATGTGATGTTTAACATACTTCTTTCCATCTTTGTTTGTGTGGCTGCTAGCTTTTTCTTTGCCTGGATGGTAAGTGTCCATGTTTCCGCGCCGTACATCATCGCTTGAAGTACGCATGAGTTGTAGACTGGTCTCTTCAAGCAGTTTCCAAAGTTACCTTTGAAGATGTCGCAGTGGCGAATTTGGCGAATGCTGTCCAGCCGGCGGTGAATCTTCTTTGAATCTCCTTGTCTTGGATTATGTCTCTGATACTGTATCGCTGTGTGTAGGTGGACTGTCACCGAGCTGTTGGTTTAAATGTCTTTCAGGAGTTTGATGCACACGTCTTCTATACCCTGTTCTTGAAGGGAGGTCAGTATTGCTTGAGTTTGCACCGAGTCGAAAGCCTTCTCGTAGTCGACGAAAGCGATGCAGAGCGGGATATTATATTATCGGCACTTCTCTTTCAGTTGGTTTACGACGTGTATGTGGTCTGTCGTTGAGTATCTGCTTCTGAATCCTGCTTGCTCTCGTGGTTGGTTTTCGTCGAGTGTCTTTAGCCTATTCGGTAGTATCTTTGTGAGTAATGTGTAGATGTTTGATAACAGACATATCGGTCTGTAGATCTTCAAGTCTTTCTTATTTCCCTTCTTGAAGATTATCACCATCTTCCATGCGGTTGGTACTCGTCTTTCAGATAAGCATTTAGTATACCGCTTAGCCAGTGTCTTCGAGATGGTATCTTCTCCTGCTTTTAATGTTTCAATGGTTACATGGCCGTTGCCTGATGTCTTCCCATTCTTCATATCTCTTAGCGCTGCTTCCACCTCCCATAGTATTATCTCTGGTACCTCTTTCGGGTCGGTGTGAATTATGGTACTCTGTTCACTGTCGTATAGCTCAGTGTAGAATTCCTCTATTCGTTCTTGGTCTTGTATTTTTCTACCCTGCTTGTCTAGAAATGCAATCAGTCTGTTTCGGCCTAGTGCCTGTGTTCTTCTGGCTTTCTTCATGCTATTTACAAAATCGTAAGCAGTACGTAGACATTGACAATGTTAAGTCTAAGGAAATAGTTATCAACACTGGTGCCCCTCGGGGTTAAATTTTAGGGCCACTCTTATTTATTATATATATACATACATAAATGACATAGCACTTTCTAGTGACCTTTTCAAATTCATAACGTATGCTGACGACACCACCCTTACTAGTACAATAAATACCTTTAACGATTTAGAAAGCCAAAGGCGAAGGGGAAATATTAGCAAAGAACTAACGAAGATTAACAATTGGTTGAAAGCTAATAAACTGTCACTAAATGCCAAAAAGACTAAATTCATGATTTTTTGTCTCAAAAGAAAGTAGAATACTCTGTATTACAAATAGATGGGTCATACATTGAATGTGTAAATAATTTAAATTTTTTAGGCATCACAGTAAAGAGAGTCATACAAACAAAATATCAAATAAAATATCTAAAACAATAGGCATATTCAATCAACTTAAACACTTTTTACCAATTAATACATTATATATTATGTACAATGCTCTTATTCTCCCTCATTTTAATGATGGCTTACTTTTATGGGGTCATCAGGCACATCGGATTTTCAAATTACACAAAAAAGCAATACGAATAATATTCTATTGATATATTTTACTGTTTCTTTGGTAATGTTCTGTTGTTTGCAATGGTACATTATTGAAATATACTGTTTTTATGTACCAAAAAATTATCTGGAGACGTGCAATTTTGCAGTTGGCTTTTTCATTAACTTGCGCACGTTTTCCCTAATTGTCTATTATATAATATTTCCGATGTGTATATGTTGTTTGTGCGTACGTGTGTGATGAGTTCGTATGGGAGACAAGCGTGGCAAGGGGTATTTTAATGATGATAAGAGTATTTGAGTTGTTGACGCCTCAACGCCACAAAGTCCTTGTTCATTTATTATATGCTACTTGGCAATAAACCTCCTAAATGTGAAGTGACCAGCGCCGTGCTTTAGATCACGATCGGCGTGCACTCTGGGGAGGTGGTGGCGGGAGTGGTGGGGCAGATGCTACCGCACTACGCCGTCTTCGGCAGCACGGTGTGTCTGGCGAGTCGCATGGAGAGCACGAGTCGCCCCGACCACGTCAACATCTCGCACGCCACATGCAGGTGATTAGTGGACTTATAGAGCGGAGGCACAGAGCTTTTATTTATGTTAAAAGGGCCAAATAAAGTGCTTGACCCCATGGACTACAGGAATCGTCCACCGACGTCACAAAAATGAGTTGCTGCCGTGGCTGGGGTGGTGGATTGCCCCGAAATTACCCATTAAAGGAGGGCAAAAAGTACATTTATTTTTAAGGGAACGACGCCAAGGCTGAAAACAGTTTCAAATGTCCCTCTGTTGTTCCCCGAGTACTAATGACTGCAACTTTAGGTGGCGAATCCCCATGACAACAACCCCCAATGACTAACGGAAATGTATGTGTTCACTCAGACACCTTGCTGATTTCATAGTTCGGTAGAAAACAACTCATTTGAATAATATCGGAGGGTGGTTCCACCAGTCCACGGGGTTAAACCCTTTAGCGCTTTTTATATAAATAAAAGCTGTGAGACCCCGCTCTATGTGGGTCGTGGACAGTTCTTCCAAGCATGTTCTGCTTCTACAGCGATTACCCCTAATAATAACTATTATGGCTAAGAAAGTATCCCTCATTAATGTTATTGCTCGAAAGTATGATTTTTAAAATGTGGAACACTAACTTATGGCTAGGACCACTGACTTTGCAGTCCACCAGATTGTTTAGCCCCAATATCCTGTACACTGGCTACCACGGGTGTCCTACGGTGGGAGTATGTCAGAGTAACACTTTGCCTTCGCGTAATGTCTAATTGTCTAACTAAACGTATTTCTTGACACCGTGGCCCTGTTGAACAAAGTTGGGTGAGTTTATGTGTAGAATCGCTTATTTTGCCTGATGGCGTCGACACGTTAATTACTGCACACAGCAGTTATTTGTGTAGGAAATGGTTAACGATCATGTATTGTTCCAGACACGTTTGTCTACACAAGGAAATTATGTAGACTAGCTTTAAATATGTATATATAATTTTTCTGCTTTGTGAAAGTGAATTATGATATATGTTAGGCATTGGCACCTAAGCCTCTGTTGTTTGATAACACGTGAATTGCAGTACAGCATAACAATTCACATCATTTTCCTTGTATCTGTGCAAGTAAATAAACTTTAAATTTGTTATTATCATTGTTAAAACAACAAACGTCCCTGATTCTTGCAGTCTCCTCAACTCGCCCGCCAACTACGACCCCCAGTTCTCCTTCAAAGACCGTGGTCACGTGTCCATCAAAGGCAGTCGCGAGCCAATGAGGTGCTACTTCCTTTCGCGCAATCAGCAACCACTTCCGGCCAAGGTTTCAACGCTTCAGGACAACGGATTGAAAATGACGTCACAGAGCGTCAACATGACGTCACTGTCGACGGATCCCACCGGTATGTGGTGGGCACGGCATATTGACCTTGTATTGGCTATGCTATCAAGAACACCCGTCGTATTATACGCATGCAATATTAACGTTATTCCAGTTATGTAACAGAAATGCAATATTATGATGTCATTCAACTTTAGGTAATGTAATGTTTTAAAGGTAAAACAAAAGTATTTTGGGGCGTATGCATGCACCTACAAATACAAACTAACAATTTGTAACTACCATCAATAGTATCACGCCAGTGGTTTCTTGGGAAAAGTTTGTTGAACACACAGCAAGTTATTATAACCATAATTCGAGGGCCGCGCCATTGCTGACGATAAGCCTACGTAATCAGTTCCTGTTTATCTCTGCAACTATTTTTCTACACAATAAATGGAGCTGTGATCACGTAATTACTGCATATATGATGACGATGCGCTGTGTGGTGCTTAATGAAAATAACATGCCATTGTGGGTATTTTTATTCTCTGGTGACAACAAGTCAACAAATTGAGTTTGGAACTAGGCGGATTGTAGTTTCAACAACGTGCACAGGGCAAAGGCCCCTGGTGAACGGAGTTTTTTTTCTATCGCGTAACGTAAATGCATGTTAACTTTTTAAGATTTTGACACGGTACAAGAATGTCGGAGTATTTTTATAACGTAATGTGTGTGTGTGTGTGTGTGTGTGTGTGTGCGTGTTTGTGTGTGTGTGTGTGTGTGTGTGTGTGTGTGTGTGTGTGTGTGTGTGTGTGTGTGTGTGTGTGTGTGTGTGTGTGTGTGTGTGTGTGTGTGTATGGATGTGTGTTTATGTGTGTGTTTGTGTTTGTGTGTGTTTGTGTGTGTGTGTTTGTGTGTGTGTGTGTGTGTGTGTGTGTGTGTGTGTGTGTGTGTGTGTGTGTGTGTGTGTGTGTGTGTGTGTGTGTGTGTGTGTGTGTGTGTGTGTGTGTGTGTGTGTGTGTGTGTGTGTGTGTGTGTGTGTGTGTGTGTGTGTGTGTATGGATGTGTGTTTATGTGTGTGTGTTTGTGTGTGTGTGGTGTGTGTGTGTGTGTGTGTGTGTGTGTGTGTGTGTGTGTGTGTGTGTGTGTGTGTGTGTGTGTGTGTGTGTGTGTGTGTGTGTGTGTGTGTGTGTGTGTGTGTGTGTGTGTGTGTGTGTGTGTGTGTGTCTGTGTGTGTCTGTGTGTGTTTAGGCGCATATCATACCAAGACGTTAATGAATGAATGAACGTTTTTATTCAAAAAATCATTGGCAACAACAATATATTATACAGTACAGGCGCATAAGACATTTATTTGTGAAGTGTGTTGTAATCGCCTGCGCATAACACGATCGAACATGCGTTGGTGAGTGCACGTTCCGAGGCACTGCACAAATTGTACAGGAATTCTACCAGGCCCGGAAAAGAGCGCGAACTATAAAGGAGTTTGATGAGTGTGCCGATCGGCGACTGTACCGTCAACAATGTAAGGAACGCGATAAATTCGTTTTAAAATGTATCTCAAAACACAAGCGTAAAACCGTATTGTTTTCCTACTACGCACGTAATGTTCATGTTATCAATAAATTCGTAGTGACTACGGCTAAACCGTAGTACTTGACAGGTATGGTCAATGACAGTTACCACAATTGCAGAATTATATTTGTTGATGATTGTATTTAGATTTCTATGACAAGATATTTCTTAAATAGAATATTCTTGCATTTACGTTTACGTGCAGTCATAGTATCGGCAGTTTTTAAATAATCACTTAGAGAATTCCCTAATCGCATATTTGTTTGCATCCAATGATTGGGTTATTTCTTCTACTAGATCTATTGGTGCGTGACATGATGACATATTTTGTTGAGATCCATAGTGGCTTGGATTTATCAATTTGTGTTTGGTAGTAAAACTATCTAAGCGAGAACTGAAAAAAATTCTAATATTTTATAGAACTGTGGTAATAGTGAAATAGGTCTATAATTAGTGCACATATACTTATCCCCAGACTTAAACAGTGGGATAATCTTTGCTGTTGTAATTTTCTCTTAGAATACGCCAGTAGTGAAAGATAGATTACAAATATGAGAGATATGTTTTGCAATGGAGTTAATAACTTTGTTCACCAAATGCATATTTACGTCTTCGTAATCTGTGGATGTTTTACTTTCCCAATTGTTCACAGCTTGGATAACTTCCGTGCCGATGTCAGTGAAATAATTATTGAACATGTTCGCTACATCTTCCTTATCATTATCACGTCATTATTAACGAAGTGATCTTAGAAATGATTCCCTAGGCTACGCGATGTGTTCCCATTGCAGTTTTAAGTATTTTCCATGTGCCACCAATGTC
The DNA here is from genome assembly GCA_963995525.1 of Escarpia spicata. Taxonomy (NCBI): domain Eukaryota; kingdom Metazoa; phylum Annelida; class Polychaeta; order Sabellida; family Siboglinidae; genus Escarpia; species Escarpia spicata. The sequence goes on from OZ023215.1 coordinate 50,843,087, forward strand.
ATTTTTCTCTGTGCAAGTAGACTGCTATAATACTGTTTCTTGGTGGATCTGAGAATACCTGTCAATTTATTTTATATGATTTATACCTGGTTTCCGAGGTGATTGATCTACATGATAGAAATGCTTTATACACATTATTTTTAATTTAATACTTTTTACATGCGTTTTAGTCCTTTAAGTAAACCACGGTTTTCTAAAATAATTGTTCATACTTTAGGTCGCACCGTTGATATTGGACAATGTTTGTTGTACATTTGAGTGAAATCATGAAGAATTTGCCATGTGTTATATTTGCCTTTTCACTACCGATGACAGTGTCACGAATTTTAAATACATTTGCCATGCTGTTCTGTCACATGAGGTATGTTTAACATTACAATGGCACAGAGCAAATACTGGAAGATGATCACTGATGTCATTTATCAATAGGCCACTATAAATCTTGTACTCAATTTCAGTTATATTTTATGTTTTGTTTCCCTTTAAACATCCCCACATAAGGTTCACTTTAAGAACTTTGCCGTATCTCTTTGCCATAAAGAAACAATTGTGTGACCAGAATTTCAACAAAATATACGAAGGAATGTCCAAACTCACCACGTGTTTTCTGATGGCTTGAAGGAGTTACGTGACTTGTTAGGCAACAGGTCACGTGATGGATAGGTTCATTATTATGCGAACACACTTAATTAAACTTAGTGCTAATTATAAACAATGTGTACTTATGACTTGCATTAATTAGGCCAATTACCGATGCGATGGTCGAGCGGTAGAGCGCCGGACTGTCGATTGAAGGTATCTCTATAAGAGTCCTTTCTGATTCACTGGCCATCTGTGACGTCACTGTACACGTAACATATTATTTATAGCCACATCTACCGATTCTCCCACTCTGTTGACGGCTTAATTAGCGCAAATACGGATACCAGATACACTGGCATATGCTACGCAATGTAAAATAGTCCCCTGAATCAATTGAACTTCGTCCCACTTGTTGTCTTCGTCGGTCTTGATTGAGGGAGCCAGGCACGCGCGCTCGCCCAAATTCAAAGAGCGATCCCCACAATTACCGGTCCGACCATCCTCGCGAGCCAGCAGTCTTTTTATGATTAGACCACACCGCCTAAATCTGAACGTAGCGTAAATCGTCACATGACTGGACAGTGCAGCAAATGAGAAATCTCCATCTTGGTAGGCCGATGTATTGCTGCATTCACAAATCATTGGCTTGTGACGATTAAGCTGTTGAATGCGCGTTAATAAGATAATTGTTGTTCTACAGGTGGCGGTAGTGCGGAGCCATCTCCACCGACGCAACTCGGCCTACCCCGTCTGTCTCCTACTGAAGATGACGCAGCCGCCGCAATGATACGGCTTAACATAGAGGATGCTCCAGATACACATTGACGACGGCTCCTCGTGCACTTTTGTAAATTCCTAGATATCATCATATGTGGACCTGTTACGTTATCTCATAATTCTACATACAGTGTTAATATTGTGTACGTTTCGCGTTGTTGTTGTTCCTGCTAGATTGTTGACTGTATTGCTCCGGATGGTATGTTACTGTTATGATGTATTTCCTGTTTATGAACAATAAAGTTATTATTATTAAGATGTAATATTTACTTAAATGTATGTGTTATTTTTATGGCGTTGATTATCATTAACATGAACACATACTAACATAACTGTGCACATAAAAAAATGTTGCACACAGAAACATGACAGCAACACCCTGACAACACATTTCATCTCAACAACACCATAATAAATTCTTCTATCAGTTTATATTTCGGTAAATACCCATAAACGCAATGCGTAGTGAACATAGCCTGGTAAAATGTTATAATATCAAAAACGTCTGTAAATCCACATATAAAAAACCTTCCTGCCAACGTCTGGAAGTAGAATGTAGCACACGGCAGATAGCAGACCTGGAGTTGTAGTGTCATGAAGTCACGTGTTACTGTCCTGCAGTTCAATCGATCCTACTAACATTGCAAGCGTCTAACTACCCCTGGCCGTAGAGGCAGAGCATACTGTCTATCATAGCATCAAGTCAACAGAGCACCATCCCCAGACAGGGCACTGTCACCACACGAGATCAACAACATAATATCCTGTGAGAACGTAGTGGATACTGTCACCATATCCAGTCAACTAGGTTATTGGTAATGACTGGTCATTGCAAATGTCATTTGATACAGTGGACACTGTCACCAACGCCATGGCAACAAGGTAATATTATTTGACCGAGGCAGTGGTCACTGTCACCACCAAGTAGTGGACACTGTCACCACACCAGATCGACGGGGTAGTGTCCAGTCAGACAGGCCGTGCAGTGTCCAGTATGAGGCAGATGAGACTTGTCGATGCCACTGCGGACTGCGGCCACAAGTCCATCCACCGAAAGGTAGACCAGGCTGTCGGCATCTACAATAGACACAGCAAACTAATGGTGTACGTAAACACTTCTTCTTAAAGGAAGTTTGTCTGTGCTATTTTATCATAACATCATGTTAAAAAGTACAAATTATATCTGTTATAACCTGCAGACACCCAAATGTGTTAAAAAGTACAAATTATATCTGTTATAACCCACAAACCACACAAATGTGTTAAAACGTACAAATTATATCTGTTATAACCTACAGACTAAACAAATGTGTTAAAAAGTACAAAGTATACCTATTATGACCTGCAGACACCCAAATGGGTTAACAAGTACAAATTATACCTATAATAACCTGCAGACCACCTAAATGTGTTAAAAAGAACAAATTATATCTGTTATAAACCACAAACCCCACAAATGTATTAAAACGTACAAATTATATCTATTATAACCTACAGACCACACAAATGTGTTAAAAAGTACAAATTATATCTGTTATAACCTGCAGACCACCCAAATGTGCTAAAAAGTACAAATTATATCTATTATAACCTACAGACCACCTAAATGGGTTAAAAAGTACAAATTATACCTATTATGACCTGCAGACACCCAAATGGGTTAAAAAGTACAAATTATACCTATTATGACCTGCAGACACCCAAATGGGTTAAAAAGTACAAATTATATCTATAATAACCTGCAGACCACCCAAATGTGTTAAAAAGTACAAATTATATCTATTATAATCTACAGACTACCCAAATATGTTAAAAAGTACAAATTATATCTACTATACCCTACAGACACCCACATGTGTTAAAAAGTACAAATTATATCTATTATAACCTACAGACGACCCAAATGGGTTAAAAAGTACAAATTATATCTATTATAACCTACAGACCAAACTATTTTTTGTTTAAGTACCTATGACCCTGTGCCTGTACAACAATACTACTGTAATACTAATTCTGTCCCCAATGGCGACCCTGTACCTGTACAACAACACTACAGTAATACTACTGCTGTCCCCAATGGCAACCCTGTACCTGTACAACAACACTACAGTAATACTAATGCTGTTCCCAATGGCAACCCTGTACCTGTACAACAATACTCACCCATCTGTTTGGCCAACTCGTCAATAGACATCTTGTTGGCAATGAGCTCTTCCTTGGTGGGGATGTTGATGCCCATGTAGCAGGGGTGTTTGAGGGGTGGAGATGCTATCCTGACGTGAACCTGCAAAGCAATCAACATGTTACATCCATGTGCTAAAGAGGCTACAGCACACAGGCCTTCTCTGGTCATAATGACACTGTGCCACAGAGACTACAGCACACAGGCCTTCTCTGGTCGTATTGACACTGTGCCACAGAGACTACAGCACACAGGCCTTCTCTGGTTATAATGACACTGTGCTACAGAGGCTACAGCACACATGCCTTCTCTGGTCATAATGACACTGTGCCACAGAGACTACAGCACAAAGGCCTTCTCTGGTCATACTGACACTGTGCCACAGAGACTACAGCACACAGGCCTTCTCTGGTCATACTGCCACTGTGCTACAGAGGCTACAGCACACAGGCCTTCTCCAGTCATACTGACACTGTGCCACAGAGGCTACAGCACACAGGCCTTCTCCGGTCATAATGACACTGTGCCACAGAGGCTACAGCACACAGGCCTTCTCTGGTCATAATGACACTGTGCCACAGAGACTACAGCACACAGACCTTCTCTGGTCATACTGACACTGTGCCACAGAGACTACAGCACACAGGCCTTCTCTGGTCATACTTCCACTGTGCTACAGAGGCTACAGCACACAGGCCTTCTCCGGTCATACTGACACTGTGCCACAGAGGCTACAGCACACAGGCCTTCTCCGGTCATAATGACACTGTGCCACGGAGGCTACAGCACACAGGCCTTCTCTGGCCATAATGACACTGTGCCACAGAGACTACAGCACACAGGCCTTCTCTGGTCGTACTGACACTGTGCCACAGAGACTACAGCACACAGGCCTTCTCTGGCCATAATGACACTGTGCCACAGAGACTACAGCACACAGGCCTTCTCTGGTCGTACTGACACTGTGCCACAGAGACTACAGCACACAGGCCTTCTCTGGTCGTACTGACACTGTGCCACAGATGCTACAGCACACAGGCCTTCTCTGGTCATAATGACACTGTGCCACAGATGCTACAGCACACAGGCCTTCTCTGGTCATAATGACACTGTGCCACAGAGGCTACAGCACACAGGCCTTCTCTGGTCATAATGACATTGTGCCACAGATGCTACAGCACACAGGCCTTCTCTGGTCATAATGACACTGTGCCACAGAGACTACAGCACACAGGCCTTCTCTGGTCATAATGACACTGTGCCACAGAGGCTACAGCACACAGGCCTTCTCTGGTCATACTGACACTGTGCCACAGATGCTACAGCACACAGGCCTTCTCTGGTCATAATGACACTGTGCCACAGATGCTACAGCACACAGGCCTTCTCTGGTCATAATGACACTGTGCCACAGATGCTACAGCACACAGGCCATCTCTGGTCATAATGACACTGTGCCACAGATGCTACAGCACACAGGCCTTCTCTGGTCATAATGACACTGTGCCACAGAGACTACAGCACACAGGCCTTCTCTGGTCATAATGACACTATGCCACAGAGGCTACAGCACACAGGCCTTCTCTGGTCGTACTGACACTGTGCCACAGAGACTACAGCACACAGGCCTTCTCTGGTCATACTGCCACTGTGCTACAGAGGCTACAGCACACAGGCCTTCTCCAGTCATACTGACACTGTGCCACAGAGGCTACAGCACACAGGCCTTCTCCGGTCATAATGACACTGTGCCACAGAGGCTACAGCACACAGGCCTTCTCTGGTCATAATGACACTGTGCCACAGAGACTACAGCACACAGACCTTCTCTGGTCATACTGACACTGTGCCACAGAGACTACAGCACACAGGCCTTCTCTGGTCATACTTCCACTGTGCTACAGAGGCTACAGCACACAGGCCTTCTCCGGTCATACTGACACTGTGCCACAGAGGCTACAGCACACAGGCCTTCTCCGGTCATAATGACACTGTGCCACGGAGGCTACAGCACACAGGCCTTCTCTGGTCATAATGACACTGTGCTACAGAGGCTACAGCACACAGGCCTTCTCTGGTCATAATGACACTGTGCCACAGAGACTACAGCACACAGACCTTCTCTGGTCATACTTACACTGTGCCACAGAGGCTACAGCACACAGACCTTCTCTGGCCATAATGACACTGTGCCACAGAGACTACAGCACACAGGCCTTCTCTGGTCGTACTGACACTGTGCCACAGAGACTACAGCACACAGGCCTTCTCTGGTCGTACTGACACTGTGCCACAGATGCTACAGCACACAGGCCTTCTCTGGTCATAATGACACTGTGCCACAGATGCTACAGCACACAGGCCTTCTCTGGTCATAATGACAGTGCCACAGAGGCTACAGCACACAGGCCTTCTCTGGTCATAATGACATTGTGCCACAGATGCTACAGCACACAGGCCTTCTCTGGTCATAATGACACTGTGCCACAGAGGCTACAGCACACAGGCCTTCTCTGGTCATAATGACATTGTGCCACAGATGCTACAGCACACAGGCCTTCTCTGGTCATAATGACACTGTGCCACAGAGACTACAGCACACAGGCCTTCTCTGGTCGTATTGACACTGTGCCACAGAGACTACAGCACACAGGCCTTCTCTGGTTATAATGACACTGTGCTACAGAGGCTACAGCACACATGCCTTCTCTGGTCATAATGACACTGTGCCACAGAGACTACAGCACAAAGGCCTTCTCTGGTCATACTGACACTGTGCCACAGAGACTACAGCACACAGGCCTTCTCTGGTCATACTGCCACTGTGCTACAGAGGCTACAGCACACAGGCCTTCTCCAGTCATACTGACACTGTGCCACAGAGGCTACAGCACACAGGCCTTCTCCGGTCATAATGACACTGTGCCACAGAGGCTACAGCACACAGGCCTTCTCTGGTCATAATGACACTGTGCCACAGAGACTACAGCACACAGACCTTCTCTGGTCATACTGACACTGTGCCACAGAGACTACAGCACACAGGCCTTCTCTGGTCATACTTCCACTGTGCTACAGAGGCTACAGCACACAGGCCTTCTCCGGTCATACTGACACTGTGCCACAGAGGCTACAGCACACAGGCCTTCTCCGGTCATAATGACACTGTGCCACGGAGGCTACAGCACACAGGCCTTCTCTGGTCATAATGACACTGTGCTACAGAGGCTACAGCACACAGGCCTTCTCTGGTCATAATGACACTGTGCCACAGAGACTACAGCACACAGACCTTCTCTGGTCATACTGACACTGTGCCACAGAGGCTACAGCACACAGACCTTCTCTGGTCATACTGACACTGTGCCACAGAGGCTACAGCACACAGACCTTCTCTGGCCATAATGACACTGTGCCACAGAGACTACAGCACACAGGCCTTCTCTGGTCGTACTGACACTGTGCCACAGAGACTACAGCACACAGGCCTTCTCTGGTCGTACTGACACTGTGCCACAGATGCTACAGCACACAGGCCTTCTCTGGTCATAATGACACTGTGCCACAGATGCTACAGCACACAGGCCTTCTCTGGTCATAATGACACTGTGCCACAGAGGCTACAGCACACAGGCCTTCTCTGGTCATAATGACATTGTGCCACAGATGCTACAGCACACAGGCCTTCTCTGGTCATAATGACACTGTGCCACAGAGACTACAGCACACAGGCCTTCTCTGGTCATAATGACACTGTGCCACAGAGGCTACAGCACACAGGCCTTCTCTGGTCATACTGACACTGTGCCACAGATGCTACAGCACACAGGCCTTCTCTGGTCATAATGACACTGTGCCACAGATGCTACAGCACACAGGCCTTCTCTGGTCATAATGACACTGTGCCACAGATGCTACAGCACACAGGCCATCTCTGGTCATAATGACACTGTGCCACAGATGCTACAGCACACAGGCCTTCTCTGGTCATAATGACACTGTGCCACAGAGACTACAGCACACAGGCCTTCTCTGGTCATAATGACACTATGCCACAGAGGCTACAGCACACAGGCCTTCTCTGGTCGTACTGACACTGTGCCACAGAGACTACAGCACACAGGCCTTCTCTGGTCGTACTGACACTGTGCCACAGATGCTACAGCACACAGGCCTTCTCTGGTCGTACTGACACTGTGCCACAGAGACTACAGCACACAGACCTTCTCTGGTCATACTGACACTGTGCCACAGAGACTACAGCACACAGGCCTTCTCTGGTCATACTTCCACTGTGCTACAGAGGCTACAGCACACAGGCCTTCTCCGGTCATACTGACACTGTGCCACAGAGGCTACAGCACACAGGCCTTCTCTGGTCGTACTGACACTGTGCCACAGAGACTACAGCACACAGGCCTTCTCTGGTCATACTGCCACTGTGCTACAGAGGCTACAGCACACAGGCCTTCTCCAGTCATACTGACACTGTGCCACAGAGGCTACAGCACACAGGCCTTCTCCGGTCATAATGACACTGTGCCACAGAGGCTACAGCACACAGGCCTTCTCTGGTCATAATGACACTGTGCCACAGAGACTACAGCACACAGACCTTCTCTGGTCATACTGACACTGTGCCACAGAGACTACAGCACACAGGCCTTCTCTGGTCATACTTCCACTGTGCTACAGAGGCTACAGCACACAGGCCTTCTCCGGTCATACTGACACTGTGCCACAGAGGCTACAGCACACAGGCCTTCTCCGGTCATAATGACACTGTGCCACGGAGGCTACAGCACACAGGCCTTCTCTGGTCATAATGACACTGTGCTACAGAGGCTACAGCACACAGGCCTTCTCTGGTCATAATGACACTGTGCCACAGAGACTACAGCACACAGACCTTCTCTGGTCATACTTACACTGTGCCACAGAGGCTACAGCACACAGACCTTCTCTGGCCATAATGACACTGTGCCACAGAGACTACAGCACACAGGCCTTCTCTGGTCGTACTGACACTGTGCCACAGAGACTACAGCACACAGGCCTTCTCTGGTCGTACTGACACTGTGCCACAGATGCTACAGCACACAGGCCTTCTCTGGTCATAATGACACTGTGCCACAGATGCTACAGCACACAGGCCTTCTCTGGTCATAATGACAGTGCCACAGAGGCTACAGCACACAGGCCTTCTCTGGTCATAATGACATTGTGCCACAGATGCTACAGCACACAGGCCTTCTCTGGTCATAATGACACTGTGCCACAGAGGCTACAGCACACAGGCCTTCTCTGGTCATAATGACATTGTGCCACAGATGCTACAGCACACAGGCCTTCTCTGGTCATAATGACACTGTGCCACAGAGACTACAGCACACAGGCCTTCTCTGGTCGTATTGACACTGTGCCACAGAGACTACAGCACACAGGCCTTCTCTGGTTATAATGACACTGTGCTACAGAGGCTACAGCACACATGCCTTCTCTGGTCATAATGACACTGTGCCACAGAGACTACAGCACAAAGGCCTTCTCTGGTCATACTGACACTGTGCCACAGAGACTACAGCACACAGGCCTTCTCTGGTCATACTGCCACTGTGCTACAGAGGCTACAGCACACAGGCCTTCTCCAGTCATACTGACACTGTGCCACAGAGGCTACAGCACACAGGCCTTCTCCGGTCATAATGACACTGTGCCACAGAGGCTACAGCACACAGGCCTTCTCTGGTCATAATGACACTGTGCCACAGAGACTACAGCACACAGACCTTCTCTGGTCATACTGACACTGTGCCACAGAGACTACAGCACACAGGCCTTCTCTGGTCATACTTCCACTGTGCTACAGAGGCTACAGCACACAGGCCTTCTCCGGTCATACTGACACTGTGCCACAGAGGCTACAGCACACAGGCCTTCTCCGGTCATAATGACACTGTGCCACGGAGGCTACAGCACACAGGCCTTCTCTGGTCATAATGACACTGTGCTACAGAGGCTACAGCACACAGGCCTTCTCTGGTCATAATGACACTGTGCCACAGAGACTACAGCACACAGACCTTCTCTGGTCATACTGACACTGTGCCACAGAGGCTACAGCACACAGACCTTCTCTGGTCATACTGACACTGTGCCACAGAGGCTACAGCACACAGACCTTCTCTGGCCATAATGACACTGTGCCACAGAGACTACAGCACACAGGCCTTCTCTGGTCGTACTGACACTGTGCCACAGAGACTACAGCACACAGGCCTTCTCTGGTCGTACTGACACTGTGCCACAGATGCTACAGCACACAGGCCTTCTCTGGTCATAATGACACTGTGCCACAGATGCTACAGCACACAGGCCTTCTCTGGTCATAATGACACTGTGCCACAGAGGCTACAGCACACAGGCCTTCTCTGGTCATAATGACATTGTGCCACAGATGCTACAGCACACAGGCCTTCTCTGGTCATAATGACACTGTGCCACAGAGACTACAGCACACAGGCCTTCTCTGGTCATAATGACACTGTGCCACAGAGGCTACAGCACACAGGCCTTCTCTGGTCATACTGACACTGTGCCACAGATGCTACAGCACACAGGCCTTCTCTGGTCATAATGACACTGTGCCACAGATGCTACAGCACACAGGCCTTCTCTGGTCATAATGACACTGTGCCACAGATGCTACAGCACACAGGCCATCTCTGGTCATAATGACACTGTGCCACAGATGCTACAGCACACAGGCCTTCTCTGGTCATAATGACACTGTGCCACAGAGACTACAGCACACAGGCCTTCTCTGGTCATAATGACACTATGCCACAGAGGCTACAGCACACAGGCCTTCTCTGGTCGTACTGACACTGTGCCACAGAGACTACAGCACACAGGCCTTCTCTGGTCGTACTGACACTGTGCCACAGATGCTACAGCACACAGGCCTTCTCTGGTCGTACTGACACTGTGCCACAGAGACTACAGCACACAGACCTTCTCTGGTCATACTGACACTGTGCCACAGAGACTACAGCACACAGGCCTTCTCTGGTCATACTTCCACTGTGCTACAGAGGCTACAGCACACAGGCCTTCTCCGGTCATACTGACACTGTGCCACAGAGGCTACAGCACACAGGCCTTCTCCGGTCATAATGACACTGTGCCACGGAGGCTACAGCACACAGGCCTTCTCTGGTCATAATGACACTGTGCTACAGAGGCTACAGCACACAGGCCTTCTCTGGTCATAATGACACTGTGCCACAGAGACTACAGCACACAGACCTTCTCTGGTCATACTGACACTGTGCCACAGAGGCTACAGCACACAGACCTTCTCTGGCCATAATGACACTGTGCCACAGAGACTACAGCACACAGGCCTTCTCTGGTCGTACTGACACTGTGCCACAGAGACTACAGCACACAGGCCTTCTCTGGTCGTACTGACACTGTGCCACAGATGCTACAGCACACAGACCTTCTCTGGTCATAATGACACTGTGCCACAGATGCTACAGCACACAGGCCTTCTCTGGTCATAATGACACTGTGCCACAGAGGCTACAGCACACAGGCCTTCTCTGGTCATAATGACATTGTGCCACAGATGCTACAGCACACAGGCCTTCTCTGGTCATAATGACACTGTGCCACAGAGACTACAGCACACAGGCCTTCTCTGGTCATAATGACACTGTGCCACAGAGGCTACAGCACACAGGCCTTCTCTGGTCATACTGACACTGTGCCACAGATGCTACAGCACACAGGCCTTCTCTGGTCATAATGACACTGTGCCACAGATGCTACAGCACACAGGCCTTCTCTGGTCATAATGACACTGTGCCACAGATGCTACAGCACACAGGCCATCTCTGGTCATAATGACACTGTGCCACAGATGCTACAGCACACAGGCCTTCTCTGGTCATAATGACACTGTGCCACAGAGACTACAGCACACAGGCCTTCTCTGGTCATAATGACACTATGCCACAGAGGCTACAGCACACAGGCCTTCTCTGGTCATAATGACACTGTGCTACAGAGGCTACAGCACACAGGCCTTCTCTGGTCATAATGACACTGTGCCACAGAGACTACAGCACACAGACCTTCTCTGGTCATACTGACACTGTGCCACAGAGGCTACAGCACACAGGCCTTCTCTGGCCATAATGACACTGTGCCACAGAGACTACAGCACACAGGCCTTCTCTGGTCGTACTGACACTGTGCCACAGATGCTACAGCACACAGGCCTTCTCTGGTCATAATGACACTGCGCCACAGAGACTACAGCACACAGGCCTTCTCTGGTCGTATTGACACTGTGCCACAGAGACTACAGCACACAGGCCTTCTCTGGTTATAATGACACTGTGCTACAGAGGCTACAGCACACATGCCTTCTCTGGTCATAATGACACTGTGCCACAGAGACTACAGCACAAAGGCCTTCTCTGGTCATACTGACACTGTGCCACAGAGACTACAGCACACAGGCCTTCTCTGGTCATACTGCCACTGTGCTACAGAGGCTACAGCACACAGGCCTTCTCCAGTCATACTGACACTGTGCCACAGAGGCTACAGCACACAGGCCTTCTCCGGTCATAATGACACTGTGCCACAGAGGCTACAGCACACAGGCCTTCTCTGGTCATAATGACACTGTGCCACAGAGACTACAGCACACAGACCTTCTCTGGTCATAATGACACTGTGCCACGGAGGCTACAGCACACAGGCCTTCTCTGGTCATAATGACACTGTGCTACAGAGGCTACAGCACACAGGCCTTCTCTGGTCATAATGACACTGTGCCACAGAGACTACAGCACACAGACCTTCTCTGGTCATACTGACACTGTGCCACAGAGGCTACAGCACACAGACCTTCTCTGGCCATAATGACACTGTGCCACAGAGACTACAGCACACAGGCCTTCTCTGGTCGTACTGACACTGTGCCACAGAGACTACAGCACACAGGCCTTCTCTGGTCGTACTGACACTGTGCCACAGATGCTACAGCACACAGGCCTTCTCTGGTCATAATGACACTGTGCCACAGATGCTACAGCACACAGGCCTTCTCTGGTCATAATGACACTGTGCCACAGAGGCTACAGCACACAGGCCTTCTCTGGTCATAATGACATTGTGCCACAGATGCTACAGCACACAGGCCTTCTCTGGTCATAATGACACTGTGCCACAGAGACTACAGCACACAGGCCTTCTCTGGTCATAATGACACTGTGCCACAGAGGCTACAGCACACAGGCCTTCTCTGGTCATACTGACACTGTGCCACAGATGCTACAGCACACAGGCCTTCTCTGGTCATAATGACACTGTGCCACAGATGCTACAGCACACAGGCCTTCTCTGGTCATAATGACACTGTGCCACAGATGCTACAGCACACAGGCCATCTCTGGTCATAATGACACTGTGCCACAGATGCTACAGCACACAGGCCTTCTCTGGTCATAATGACACTGTGCCACAGAGACTACAGCACACAGGCCTTCTCTGGTCATAATGACACTATGCCACAGAGGCTACAGCACACAGGCCTTCTCTGGTCGTACTGACACTGTGCCACAGAGACTACAGCACACAGGCCTTCTCTGGTCGTACTGACACTGTGCCACAGATGCTACAGCACACAGGCCTTCTCTGGTCGTACTGACACTGTGCCACAGAGACTACAGCACACAGACCTTCTCTGGTCATACTGACACTGTGCCACAGAGACTACAGCACACAGGCCTTCTCTGGTCATACTTCCACTGTGCTACAGAGGCTACAGCACACAGGCCTTCTCCGGTCATACTGACACTGTGCCACAGAGGCTACAGCACACAGGCCTTCTCCGGTCATAATGACACTGTGCCACGGAGGCTACAGCACACAGGCCTTCTCTGGTCATAATGACACTGTGCTACAGAGGCTACAGCACACAGGCCTTCTCTGGTCATAATGACACTGTGCCACAGAGACTACAGCACACAGACCTTCTCTGGTCATACTGACACTGTGCCACAGAGGCTACAGCACACAGACCTTCTCTGGCCATAATGACACTGTGCCACAGAGACTACAGCACACAGGCCTTCTCTGGTCGTACTGACACTGTGCCACAGAGACTACAGCACACAGGCCTTCTCTGGTCGTACTGACACTGTGCCACAGATGCTACAGCACACAGGCCTTCTCTGGTCATAATGACACTGTGCCACAGATGCTACAGCACACAGGCCTTCTCTGGTCATAATGACACTGTGCCACAGAGGCTACAGCACACAGGCCTTCTCTGGTCATAATGACATTGTGCCACAGATGCTACAGCACACAGGCCTTCTCTGGTCATAATGACACTGTGCCACAGAGACTACAGCACACAGGCCTTCTCTGGTCATAATGACACTGTGCCACAGAGGCTACAGCACACAGGCCTTCTCTGGTCATACTGACACTGTGCCACAGATGCTACAGCACACAGGCCTTCTCTGGTCATAATGACACTGTGCCACAGATGCTACAGCACACAGGCCTTCTCTGGTCATAATGACACTGTGCCACAGATGCTACAGCACACAGGCCATCTCTGGTCATAATGACACTGTGCCACAGATGCTACAGCACACAGGCCTTCTCTGGTCATAATGACACTGTGCCACAGAGACTACAGCACACAGGCCTTCTCTGGTCATAATGACACTATGCCACAGAGGCTACAGCACACAGGCCTTCTCTGGTCGTACTGACACTGTGCCACAGAGACTACAGCACACAGGCCTTCTCTGGTCGTACTGACACTGTGCCACAGATGCTACAGCACACAGGCCTTCTCTGGTCGTACTGACACTGTGCCACAGAGACTACAGCACACAGACCTTCTCTGGTCATACTGACACTGTGCCACAGAGACTACAGCACACAGGCCTTCTCTGGTCATACTTCCACTGTGCTACAGAGGCTACAGCACACAGGCCTTCTCCGGTCATACTGACACTGTGCCACAGAGGCTACAGCACACAGGCCTTCTCCGGTCATAATGACACTGTGCCACGGAGGCTACAGCACACAGGCCTTCTCTGGTCATAATGACACTGTGCTACAGAGGCTACAGCACACAGGCCTTCTCTGGTCATAATGACACTGTGCCACAGAGACTACAGCACACAGACCTTCTCTGGTCATACTGACACTGTGCCACAGAGGCTACAGCACACAGACCTTCTCTGGCCATAATGACACTGTGCCACAGAGACTACAGCACACAGGCCTTCTCTGGTCGTACTGACACTGTGCCACAGAGACTACAGCACACAGGCCTTCTCTGGTCGTACTGACACTGTGCCACAGATGCTACAGCACACAGGCCTTCTCTGGTCATAATGACACTGTGCCACAGATGCTACAGCACACAGGCCTTCTCTGGTCATAATGACACTGTGCCACAGAGGCTACAGCACACAGGCCTTCTCTGGTCATAATGACATTGTGCCACAGATGCTACAGCACACAGGCCTTCTCTGGTCATAATGACACTGTGCCACAGAGACTACAGCACACAGGCCTTCTCTGGTCATAATGACACTGTGCCACAGAGGCTACAGCACACAGGCCTTCTCTGGTCATACTGACACTGTGCCACAGATGCTACAGCACACAGGCCTTCTCTGGTCATAATGACACTGTGCCACAGATGCTACAGCACACAGGCCTTCTCTGGTCATAATGACACTGTGCCACAGATGCTACAGCACACAGGCCATCTCTGGTCATAATGACACTGTGCCACAGATGCTACAGCACACAGGCCTTCTCTGGTCATACTGACACTGTGCCACAGATGCTACAGCACACAGGCCTTCTCTGGTCATAATGACACTGTGCCACAGATGCTACAGCACACAGGCCTTCTCTGGTCATAATGACACTGTGCCACAGATGCTACAGCACACAGGCCTTCTCTGGTCATAATGACACTGTGCCACAGATGCTACAGCACACAGGCCTTCTCTGGTCATAATGACACTGTGCCACAGAGACTACAGCACACAGGCCTTCTCTGGTCATAATGACACTATGCCACAGAGGCTACAGCACACAGGCCTTCTCTGGTCGTACTGACACTGTGCCACAGAGACTACAGCACACAGGCCTTCTCTGGTCGTACTGACACTGTGCCACAGATGCTACAGCACACAGGCCTTCTCTGGTCGTACTGACACTGTGCCACAGAGACTACAGCACACAGACCTTCTCTGGTCATACTGACACTGTGCCACAGAGACTACAGCACACAGGCCTTCTCTGGTCATACTTCCACTGTGCTACAGAGGCTACAGCACACAGGCCTTCTCCGGTCATACTGACACTGTGCCACAGAGGCTACAGCACACAGGCCTTCTCCGGTCATAATGACACTGTGCCACGGAGGCTACAGCACACAGGCCTTCTCTGGTCATAATGACACTGTGCTACAGAGGCTACAGCACACAGGCCTTCTCTGGTCATAATGACACTGTGCCACAGAGACTACAGCACACAGACCTTCTCTGGTCATACTGACACTGTGCCACAGAGGCTACAGCACACAGACCTTCTCTGGCCATAATGACACTGTGCCACAGAGACTACAGCACACAGGCCTTCTCTGGTCGTACTGACACTGTGCCACAGAGACTACAGCACACAGGCCTTCTCTGGTCGTACTGACACTGTGCCACAGATGCTACAGCACACAGGCCTTCTCTGGTCATAATGACACTGTGCCACAGATGCTACAGCACACAGGCCTTCTCTGGTCATAATGACACTGTGCCACAGAGGCTACAGCACACAGGCCTTCTCTGGTCATAATGACATTGTGCCACAGATGCTACAGCACACAGGCCTTCTCTGGTCATAATGACACTGTGCCACAGAGACTACAGCACACAGGCCTTCTCTGGTCATAATGACACTGTGCCACAGAGGCTACAGCACACAGGCCTTCTCTGGTCATACTGACACTGTGCCACAGATGCTACAGCACACAGGCCTTCTCTGGTCATAATGACACTGTGCCACAGATGCTACAGCACACAGGCCTTCTCTGGTCATAATGACACTGTGCCACAGATGCTACAGCACACAGGCCATCTCTGGTCATAATGACACTGTGCCACAGATGCTACAGCACACAGGCCTTCTCTGGTCATAATGACACTGTGCCACAGAGACTACAGCACACAGGCCTTCTCTGGTCATAATGACACTATGCCACAGAGGCTACAGCACACAGGCCTTCTCTGGTCATAATGACACTGTGCTACAGAGGCTACAGCACACAGGCCTTCTCTGGTCATAATGACACTGTGCCACAGAGACTACAGCACACAGACCTTCTCTGGTCATACTGACACTGTGCCACAGAGGCTACAGCACACAGGCCTTCTCTGGCCATAATGACACTGTGCCACAGAGACTACAGCACACAGGCCTTCTCTGGTCGTACTGACACTGTGCCACAGATGCTACAGCACACAGGCCTTCTCTGGTCATAATGACACTGTGCCACAGATGCTACAGCACACAGGCCTTCTCTGGTCATAATGACACTGTGCCACAGAGGCTACAGCACACAGGCCTTCTTTGGTCATAATGACACTGTGCCACAGAGGCTACAGCACACAGGCCTTCTCTGGTCATAATGACATTGTGCCACAGATGCTACAGCACACAGGCCTTCTCTGGTCATAATGACATTGTGCCACAGAGACTACAGCACACAGGCCTTCTCTGGTCATAATGACACTGTGCCACAGAGACTACAGCACACAGGCCTTCTCTGGTCATACTGACACTGTGCCACAGATGCTACAGCACACAGGCCTTCTCTGGTCATAATGACACTGTGCCACAGATGCTACAGCACACAGGCCTTCTCTGGTCATAATGACACTGTGCCACAGATGCTACAGCACACAGGCCTTCTCTGGTCATAATGACACTGTGCCACAGATGCTACAGCACACAGGCCTTCTCTGGTCATAATGACACTGTGCCACAGAGACTACAGCACACAGGCCTTCTCTGGTCATTATGACACTATGCCATAGAGGCTACAGCACACAGGCCTTCTCCGGTCATAATGACACTGTGCCACAGAGACTACAGCACACAGGCCTTCTCTGGTCATAATGACACTATGCCATAGAGGCTACAGCACACAGGCCTTCTCCGGTCATAATGACACTGTGCCACAGAGACTACAGCACACAAGCCTTCTCTGGTCATAATGACACTGTGCCACAGAGACTACAGCACACAGGCCTTCTCTGGTCATAATGACACTGTGCCACAGAGACTACAGCACACAGGCCTTCTCTGGTCGTACTGACACTGTGCCACATATGCTACAGCACACAGGCCTTCTCTGGTCATAATGACACTGTGCTACAGAGGCTACAGCACACAGGCCTTCTCTGGTCATAATGACACTGTGCCACAGAGACTACAGCACACAGGCCTTCTCTGGTCGTACTGACACTGTGCCACATATGCTACAGCACACAGGCCTTCTCTGGTCATAATGACACTGTGCTACAGAGGCTACAGCACACAGGCCTTCTCTGGTCATAATGACACTATGCCATAGAGGCTACAGCACACAGGCCTTCTCCGGTCATAATGACACTGTGCTATAGAGGCTACAGCACACAGGCCTTCTCCGGTCATACTGACACTGTGCCACAGAGGCTACAGCACACAGGCCTTCTCCAGACATACTGACACTGTGCCACAGAGGCTACAGCACACAGGCCTTCTCCGGTCATACTGACACTGTGCCACAGAGGCTACAGCACACAGGCCTTCTCCAGACATACTGACACTGTGCCACAGAGGCTACAGCACACAGGCCTTCTCCGGTCATAATGACACTGTGCCACAGAGGCTACAGCACACAGGCCTTCTCTGGTCATAATGACACTGTGCCACAGAGGCTACAGCACACAGGCCTTCTCTGGTCATAATGACACTGTGCCACAGATGCTACAGCACACAGGCCTTCTCTGGTCATACTTACACTGTGCCACAGAGGCTACAGCACACAGGCCTTCTCTGGTCATAATGACACTGTGCCACAGAGGCTACAGCACACAGGCCTTCTCTGGTCATAATGACACTGTGCCACAGAGGCTACAGCACACAGGCCTTCTCCGGTCATACTAACACTGTGCGACTCTGATAGAAAACATAAGACAAATTGACACACTAAATTAAAAACTCTCCCTAAAACGCATGTCACCGACGCCGTAATGGAGTGGCATTAAGAGTTGAAAAAGTAACATCACAAAACAGCAGGTGGCAGCACTTTTTTTACACTAGTATAAGAAACAACTGTAGGTGATGCTAAACAAATAGTCATACTGCATGCTTGATAGAACGAACACAGTAGCCCTAATATATAGCAAATACAATCAGTTTTAAAATGATATGACGCCCTGTACATGGCACTATATGCAAGAATCACTGAAATCCAGATTTTCAAGCACACACTTTTTTCGACAGTTGGGAATCACAACAGGTCGACCAGTTACAAGTGGCTGGAGGAAGAGGAGGAAGCAACTTGTATTACACCACTAAACAAAAATAAGGACAAAAACAGTCTACCTCTTTTGCTCCTGCGCCTTTGAGAAGTTTCACAATACGCCCCATTGTGTTCCCTCGTACGATCGAGTCATCGACAAGAACGATTCGCTTGCCAAGGAAGTTGGCAGAAAGTGCCCCAAACTTTTTGGCCACTCCGAGCTTTCTCAGTCGCGTACTGGGCTGGATGAATGTACGACCAATATAGCGATTCTTGCACAGGACTTCGACGTATGGCAACCCAGACTGAAACATACATTAACGATTTAAAACCCAGCATTGCACACTATGTAAAGCTGCTTCATCGTCTGGTTTAGCTAATCACGAATCTCATTCTTTGATGTTCAATTTACAATTTAAGTAATCCCTGCAGGCAGCATAATAAAATGTGTACTTCTTTTTAAGTGTTCAAAGGAAATGAGAGTTATTTGTTTGGTAATTTGCTATAGTCATTTGCCAAGCCAATAATCATCTTTCAAACTGCTGAACTTGTTAGTTATCAACAGAGCATAAAAAGTTGACAACACTAACATTGAAACATGTGCATAAGCATATCATGCATTTGTATGAATATTTAAATATATATATTTATAAATAAATTAATAATTTGACTGGTGATTTCACCAAACCTACACAAGAATGTTGCACGAATGACCCAGTCTATTGTAGTGGATATTAGACAGATTTGTTTACTGCAAAATTTATTTGAAATGAGAAAAGTGAAAAAATCAAATGTCTTGTATCTAACCACTCATCACAGGATATTTTCCTGCCAGTTTTTTTAACCCACCTGCATCGTCGGTGAGTGTGTTACCTGTTCATGCAGCACGCATTACTCACCTGTGCTGCATAGCCCAGTGCTGCAGGTGTTGCTGACTCAGGTATTGTGCTGACGAGATCAGCATCAGCAGAAGCTTCCAGAGCCAGCTGTTTCCCACATCTGCTGCGCACACAGTACACCTGCTGACCTGCATCACAATATATCATGACAACTTGTACAGTACACCTGCTGACCTGCATCACAATATATCATGACAACTTGTACAGTACACCTGCTGACCTGCATCACAATATATCATGACAACTTGTACAGTACACCTGCTGACTTGCATCACAATATATCATGACAACTTGTACAGTACATCTGCTGACCTGCATCACAATATATCATGACAACTTGTACAGTACACCTGCTGACCTGCATCACAAGATATCATGACAACTTGTATAGTACACCTGCTGACCTGCATCACAAGATATCATGACAACTTGTACAGTACACCTGCTGACCTGCATCACAAGATATCATGACAACTTGTACAGTACACCTGCTGACCTGCATCACAAGATATCATGACAACGTGTATAGTACACCTGATGAACTGCATCACAATATATCATGACAACTTGTACAGTACACCTGCTGACCTGCATCACAATATATCATGACAACTTGTACAGTACACCTGCTGACCTGCATCACAAGATATCATGACAACTTGTACAGTACACCTGCTGACCTGCATCACAAGATATCATGACAACTTGTACAGTACACCTGCTGACCTGCATCACAAGATATCATGACAACGTGTATAGTACACCTGCTGACCTGCATCACATGATATCATGACAACGTGTACAGTACACCAGCTGAACTGCATCACAATATATCATGACAACTTGTACAGTACACCTGCTGACCTGCATCACAATATATCATGACAACTTGTACAGTACACCTGCTGACTTGCATCACAATATATCATGACAACTTGTACAGTACATCTGCTGACCTGCATCACAATATATCATGACAACTTGTACAGTACACCTGCTGACTTGCATCACAAGATATCATGACAACTTGTATAGTACACCTGCTTGACCTGCATCACAAGATATCATGACAACTTGTACAGTACACCTGCTGACCTGCATCACAAGATATCATGACAACTTGTACAGTACACCTGCTGACCTGCATCACAAGATATCATGACAACGTGTATAGTACACCTGCTGACCTGCATCACAAGATATCATGACAACGTGTACAGTACACCTGCTGAACTGCATCACAATATATCATGACAACTTGTACAGTACACCTGCTGACCTGCATCACAATATATCATGACATACAGAGTACATCTGATGACCTACATCACAACTTACAGAGTACATCTGATGACCTACGTCACAACTTACACAATACATCTGATGACCTACATCACAACTTACATAGAACATCTGATGACCTACATCACAACTTACATAGAACATCTGATGACCTACATCACAACTTAGACAGTACATCTGATGACCTACATCACAACTTACACAGTACATCTGATGACCTACATCACAACTTACACAGTACATCTGGTGACCTACATCACAACTTACACAGTACGTCTGATGACCTACATCACAACTTACACAGTACATCTGATGACCTACATCACAACTTACACAGTACATCTGGTGACCTACATCACAACTTACATAGTTCATATGATGGTCATTACCACATGACATCACAGCACAACTTATAGAGTAATTTACTTTTATACAAAACAAGACATCACAGAGATACCAAGACAACCACAGGGTGGTAGAGAAACCAGAGCTGTGAAGCTGTGTGCTACGAGACCAGTACCTTCCATGATGGTGTCAGGCCGCGCGAAATACACATACTCAAAGATGCACAGAGCCGACAGCTGATCCCCTGGTCGGGGCACGACGCACATTGACTTGACGCCGTCCTGCGTGATCTTCACTATCTCTCCTGCAAACACAGGCAGTACATGTCAGCACATACAGGTACATACGTAGCATTTGTCGTCATAAACAATTCAATGTTGGATTTCACAATTTTAGGTAATTTATTTTATTAGATGCAGCATTAAGAAGCTTATCAATGAAGTCTAACTTATTACTGTCTAATAAATATGTCACACTCACTAGTCATAGTCTTGTTTATCTTGAAGGCAGTATGTTGTTATGTGATCAGAGATAATTGTACCAAATCATGTCAGTGATGTCAACTGGCATTTATAGACGTTGTCTAGACGTTTATCAATGACATGTAACCTGATGTCCATCAATTTTTTTTAGATCTGATGCTGTGTCATCTCACGTCAATGATGACAGCTGTCAATTATCAATGATATGATATGTCATCTCATGTCAATGATGTCAGCTGTCATATGTCACCTATTTGTCCATGACATATCACAAACAGCCCCACCTGGCAGTATCTCCCGGTAGTACTCGGCTCCAATCGCATGAAACGAACACGACTCAGATGACACAACCCAACCATCACATGACTCGGAGGAAGTCACATGACCATTGCATGACTCATATGACCCACTGCTGTCACCATTGACACCTACAAATGATAACGAACAAATATCAGCTGTAGAACAATTGAATGATTCAAGCGAGACTGTCTGTTGACTGTGGCATTATCTAGAACCAGCCAGGGTTGGTAATTATTAGCAGGAAGTTAGCTGAATCAGTTGTCTTAATGGTGGGAATGTGATGAACATCAAAGGACCTTGAATGCTGTAAACATAATCATTCTTCAAACAATCCATAAATACCTTTTACTGTGTCCCACATAACTCTCCATGTGTTGGTGACCATGTGTTGGTGACCTTGTGTTGTCCAACTGATCTTCAATCTTGAATCTCCACAACACCAGTGAGTGTCCGCTACATAAATGCAAAGACAATCTGGCCAGGCGGGACGAGACAGCACGTGCCTGGCTTCAGGACCTTAAGTGTGACACACGAAGACTCCCCCCCTCTCCTTGAATCATACACAAGAAAAAGAATCACCTGAGTGTGTCTGTGTGGAGTCGTGGGAGATAAGTTTACCCAGACACAGCGGTCTGTTTCCAAACGGGTCTCTCACAGCGTATATGACGTCTTTGTGCATGATGACTAGAGAGTAGGAGGTCCAGGTGTAAGACATCAGCTGTTTGATCCTGCAACAATTACTTAGTAGTACGTGCGATTGTAATGCGACATGCATGCAGGTTAGAACAACCTCCACGGAGGGGCTAACACGATAAAACTAAGTACACGTTAAAACAATTACCAAAGTTAAGAATTAAAATGTGTTTAAAAGATAATTAATCATAAATTAATTTAGTAAGTTAAATAAATTTTAATAATATGTTATACACTTTAACACAACTAAATTGAGTCAACACTGGTGTAGTCTCCCCTCAAATAATGGGAGCTCCCGTCTCTGATGGCAGTCGACGGTGAGATCAACTTTGGTTAACAGCGACTTAATGACTCACGCTATTGTGTAAAGATTTACCATTTCTGGCAGAGACTTAGGAATCGTGCTGAATGATTACCCAAAACCAATTCGTGCCATTAACACGGTCACGCGCAACAAAATCGCAAAGAAAGGTTCCTACAGAACACGAGTCATTGTCTCTGTGTGGACCTCACACGTCTCAACAAATTCGTTCGTCGACCAATTCATCCTATGAAGACACCGAAAGAATCTCTCCAACATCAAACCAGGGTCAAGATACTTGACGATGCTAGACGCCAAACAAGGTTGGCTGATAAGAACAGATGCTGGCAGACCACCAAAGAGAACAGATGTTGAGAGAAATATCTAGGTCGCAAGAAAATGGGAAGATGACATGTGAGGTGGAGGTGGGGGGGGGGGACCGTATGGAGAGGGATTTGAGAGAGAGAGGTTGAAAGGTGGAGGAAGGGATGTTGATAGGAAGCCATGGAGGGCAATAAACAATAGAAGCGAAAGTACAGCAATTGAACCTCACCCTGTAGACAGGAATCACGACCAGACTGTCCAGTAACTGCCTCTGACAGTCTCCCAACCAAATCTGCACTCAACTATGTATATACAACAATTTATACACAACTTATCACATACAGACAGCTCAAAGAACACAAGAGTTTCCCACCCGGCCCCACCCCCGTCCGCTCTGGTCATAGGGCACAGTTAATCACAAGGTCAAGTCAGTAAACCTGCAGCTGTTAAAACAGTGGCTTCTGTCTGACATCAGCAGATGGTTTTAGCTTACCTTTTCCTGGTGGTACCGACTGACTTCCCCAATTTTGTTTAGTTAAGGCTTAGGGGAGTAACATCAGATTGCACAGTCCAAGAAGAGTGTACATTATATATATATGGGTGGGTCATGGTTTGTGCGTTCCCCCCTCACACTGCGGCAAAACAAAATTAAAATCTGGTAAAATAGAGTTAGAGTGACACCACCTATCAAATGGAACATATTGACGCTTGTGATTGTGGATATCAGAACATGACAACCTAATGGCTAGTAATGTCTTGGCAACAATGTCTTATCAGAACTTTGTAACCGGCTGCTATTGACTGCAGTCTTTGAAGCCAAGCCTTTTAAAGTTAAATTATTTTCCAAAGCACTCGTTTTCCAATGGTCATGTGAGCTGGACCCACCTTGCCGTCCAATCAGGTCCGTCCACCTCGCCATCTGGTGGTGGGAGAGCCAACAACTGTATGATTAGTTCACTGTCACTGCTGGTGGTGAGACCAACGCCATGACGAAGAATCTGTCAAACAACAATGTAAGTTTTTAATACTAGAAGATAAGGTCCATCCTCCTGGTGGCACTAGATACATACAGCTAGGCAGAAGAGTTTCCCAGAGGATTTACATTTGTGGCATAAATGTGGCACTAGTAACGACCTCAAACAGTTCACAGAAAATATGCGAAATGTTATGAACAATCAATTTTCACCTGCCAAACATATGGTATGAATCAGAAAAAAACAGTAATTGTGTACCAATATGCAATGAGGAATTTTGAAATAAAGACGTTACTTTTTTTCTGAAGGAGCACAGATTTTGTAGAAGTTAATGTTATAATAATTTTGTAGAAATTAATGCAGAAAAAATAACCCTCAGTTGAACTTCCCTCTTAAGGATAACAACTAATTCTTGCAGAAATAGAACATAAAATGTTAATAAACCGTTACTGCCATAGCTGCACGTTTGTGTGGCTTCAGACTACCTTCTGTTTGAGCAGCTCCCTATTCACCAACTCTCCATT
Organism: Escarpia spicata; assembly: GCA_963995525.1. Lineage (NCBI taxonomy): Eukaryota > Metazoa > Annelida > Polychaeta > Sabellida > Siboglinidae > Escarpia > Escarpia spicata. The sequence goes on from OZ023215.1 coordinate 50,868,394, forward strand.
GTGTGCGAGAGCAATCAAACCATGGATAGTCTCAACGACAAACGGCTGACAGTTGAGTACATCTGAGACCCCCGCAGTCGAGTACCTCGTGTGACCTACACAACAAATGTTGAGTACCTTGTGTGACCTATATAACAAATGTTCAGCACCTTATGTGACCTACATAACAAATGTTAAGTACCTTGTGTGACCTACATAACAAATGTTTAGTACCTTTTGTGACCTACACAACACATGTTGAGCATCTCGTGTGACCTACATAACAAATGTTTAGTACCTTGTGTGACTTACAAAACAAATGTTGAGTACCTTGTGTGACCTACATAACAAATGTTGAGTAACTTGTGTGAACTATATAACAAATGTTGAGTACCTTGTGTGATCTACATAACAAATGTTGCGTAAATCTGTTTTCTCATAGTCATGTATTTTGTGTTATCTACGTAACAAAACAGGAACGTACATCAGTGGCCGTCTACACAGTCAAGTGTGTTGTGACCTACATAAAAGGTTCCGTCAAACTATGACCCCATCTGATGACTACACAGTGGGCCCTACATAACACTCCCACTGTCCCAGATATAAACATGCTATCAAGAAGTATATCTGAATGAGCAACTGGGTGAACCTGCACAGGACCACATTCCAGCAGTCAAAATCCATAGTCCATGGGGCCTACATCTTTGACTCACTCACCCACTTCAGTGACATCACAGGGGTTTCACTTACCAATGCCAAGGTTTCCTTTGAGCTGACTGAGAACACTGTCTGTGAAGACAATGTTCACTAGTCCCATGGCGCGGTGACTTGAGAACTTGTATGCATCTTTTCCTGCACTCATCACAATACCTGCGCTCTCCTGCCCCCTGCAACACCAGCAGTCAGTTTCACTCATCACAATACCTGCGCTCTCCTGCCCCCTGCAACACCAGCAGTCAGTTTCACTCATCACAATACCTGCGCTCTCCTGCCCCCTGCAACACCAGCAGGCAGTTTCACTCATCACAATACCTGCGCTCTCCTGCCCCCTGCAACACCAGCAGGCAGTTTCACTCATCACAATACCTGCGCTCTCCTGCCCCCTGCAACACCAGCAGTCAGTTTCACTCATCACAATACCTGCACTCTCCTGCCCCCTGCAAACACCAACAGGCAGTTTCACTCATCACAATACTTGCGCTCTCTTGCCCACTGCAACACCATCAGGCAGTTTCACTCATCACAATAACTGCGCTCTCCTGCCCCCTGCAAACACCAACAGGCAGTTTCACTCATCACAATACTTGCGCTCTCCTGCCCCCTGCAAACACCAGCAGGCAGTTTCACTTTAAATTTTAAGTCAGCATGTTGCCACATATATTCCAATTGACCCAGAGTACAAAGTATCTATATATTACTAATAATATGCTACCTATGGTGGGAGTTTGGCAGTATCTCCCCCGAGGTGCAAAGTTCCGCTTGCCTCTTTCAGTGTTCATTCACCTCCGTGAACCATTGAATTTAAATTGAAAAACCTTGTTATTATCCATAAGATGTTTCAGTTTCCTTTGGGCTCCCACTGTTAAGGTCTAAACATAAGACATTGATTACCATAATTATGAGACAATTAAACAACCTATAAAGCATATAAAACAAAAAATATTTGTTCTCATAAGTACTGTACATCTTTTCTAGCACATCATTCAATTTCACCCCCCACACAGACACACCCGCATGTTGCATGCACACGCATGCATGTCTGCGTGCACATACACAACCACACACATAACTGCACATTAAGTCAGTTGATCCATAACTTGGAGATGATACACAACTGCCAGTTCAGGTCCTAGAATCCAACGTGCTTATATGGTTGACGGAACAAATAAATCTTGTAACAGTTAGTGCATGCAAGAGGTTTTCTGAATCATCAATCAGATGGCAGAGTTTCAAAAGCAGAATTGAGTTGAATTTAAATCTCTCAACTGAAATACCCAGTGTAATGGTGACAACTGAACATTGTCATTGGTTTGTTGCTACAGGGATGATGTAAAGTGGTGTAAATAGATGTAAGTGCAGTTTGACAGGAATGAGAATTAGAATTTGCCAGAAATGGCAAAAACTTGTTAAAAATAAAACACTGAATGCTATGGGTGCAGTTACACCACTGGCCATTGGAATGGCTACTGCCACAAATTTAGCATTTAGACTACCATTACAATGTTCATTTAATGGCACTGCTGTAGCATTTACACTTAGCTTAAACTCCTTAAAATATGGAATTGTCATACCTTCAATTACGCATAAGTCAAAGCATTGTCACACATCTTTGTCTGGGACTTAGAGCTTAAATGCTAAAGCCACGACACGTGTCACATTAAAAAAAACTCAATTCTCAGATTTACTAGAAAAGTAATCCCACATTAAGAAAAAAGATTAATTCCTCATACCACTAGCTTGGTGAATGGATGATCCAGACCCCCGAAGTGGTTGTCATATGTCATGAATATATCAAGTTACTTCAGTTGACATTACTCATGACATATCTTTTTCTCAGTGTCCCTGAAACTCCTAAATTAGTTAATTGTTGTAGCTTTAGCAATTAGACCAGTTATGTGTATGGCATCTTTTAGATTAACACTTAAATGTTAAAACATGACACTTTTGTGTCGACATAATTATCAACTCTGTGGCTGTGCCTGTGAGTATGACTAAGTCTAACTAAGAGTATGGCGTTTATTTCTGACGAATTAACAATTGTTCTTGACGGCAGTGAACCATGACAACGAAACGATCACTAAGTACAGCTGTACGGTTGAGCGCACACAGTCCAATGTAAGTGGATTGTGGACCACTGACCTAGTTTCCCACAGAGCGCATGCGCGGGACAACGTTGTTTGCACGTGGACTGATCTAGGACACCGCAACACGCTCGCTAACGCAACCACAACAAAATTACAAATGCTCCAATCATGATTGGTCCAATGTCGTACGGTTTACAACAAACGACAAAATCGTCAATAAACTGGTTATCATACTGTCAAATAATGCTACAGTGCATGCACAAATATGTCTCTGAACGACGACAGCAGATCTGCGCGAATTGTAGCTTGTGCTGTGACGACAACACTGGACAATTTCATGACTCGACTCGAGACCGAGGGATCCATGATAACACTTACCGGTGCTGTAAGCCGACTAAACCCATGCATATCAAGTTGGTGACGTCCAAATGTGTGGGCCATGTCCCCGCTGGTACACAACCGAACACCCCACACGCATCCCTCAGTTCTCCGCTATCTGCCATCGCCGAAATGTCGCGTCAAACAGTGCGACCGTAATGTTTAGGATTTACGCTATCACGAGAACGTAACATTCTGTAAACATATGTCGTGATAACCCGTCAGGGGAGGCACGGGCGGTAGTCTCTCCCCGGTGCCGACATCTAGCGGATGTAAATTGCCCCCCCGTCCCCTATATTGGCGTAATGACCGTATGGTTTTTGCCAATTATTATATAGACATAGACATGCTGCTATTAACGGGTGATACCGACTAATAGACGGCAACATTTCGTAGGCACTATTGAATCAGTCCACAGTTAGAGGATAGACAATATTTAAGATTCGCCACTATTTCGGATCACTTTCGTATCCAAAAAATGAGTGGTAAAGTTAATGATTAAGTTAATGTGTTCTGTATTAGTACGTTGGATCTTAACATTTTTCTTCTTCCCTAGTACAGCCTATAGTCTATACGTGCTGAGTATACAGGCAGTCTGGCACAAACTATTTATTTATATAATAACTTGAGAATAAACAGAACTGCATTCACAAGAACTTGTTGGCCTCTATAACCTAAGATAACACAATGTTTGGATGCTGTTCTTAATTGCATCTAGACTGTTCAGAGATCGAGTTCCAAAGTCGAATAGTCCTGTGTAAAAATAATTTTATTAATGCTAATTGCATCTGGAGTGCTTTCCTCTATTTGTACCAAAGTCACGTGTTGTTTTTATTATTTCAATATAAAATTTGTGTGGCTATACTTTTTGTGGTGAGAACATTCACAAGAACATCTTAAATCACTTCAGACCGTAGAATTAGCATGTGCCTAGAATGGCATTACGTGCAAGAAATAGATGCACTTTACTGCAACTATTCATAATGAAAGATGAAAAGCAGAATCAAGTGAAAAAAGAAGTATTCCCACCTGAAAGTGATAATACTGACACTTAGGCAAGCCCCAATTGCATAATCAAACCGACACCATGTATCTAAAATAAGTACAACATTAAACAAACGGAACACATAATATGATTTATTGCTGTACATGTCATTTCTTGCAGGACTCAATTACAAACTGTGCCACATTTCATAGTATTTCCTGTTCTTTCTCTGGGTGGTGTTTCATCTTATGGACACCATCTGATAACACTGAACCTGCTTTGATGGATCTACCTGCCCTAGCCTGGGTACAAAGGTGCAGGAGATAACACAATGGCGCAGGCTATCAAACTTATTCAGAATGGAACAAAAGAACATCTCTGAAATCCCCATTCTGACCTGCAAAGTTTTACACACCCATGGATATAGAGAACACTGGATATAAGGACGAGTATGTGTCCCCTGTAGCAAGTGGCTGCTGTATGCTGTATGGTAAAACTGAGGGCATATACATAGCTGCCTGCAACTGAAGTATTCATGTCAATTTGATCAAGACGAAGGCACATCAAGTTAACTGCAGAGCTGAAATTAAACAACTTCAGCTATCCAGTTATTAGCGTCTCTCGTCACTTTTCTATGTCTGGTTACTGGATGTTCAATTATCCTAAATTCCACCTAGACACCCAAGGGTAGATATTGCACACATCAGTGGGACACTACAGATTTTACAACGTGAGATAAACAAATCCTAACCAGCTATATATTTCTCAATGTCATCCGGGTGTTTAGGACATTTGTCAGATAAAACAATAGGTCCATCACTTGTCATCAGTATATCGTCCTCTATTCGCAGTCCGTTCCCACGGAACTCTTCTGGTACACCCTTCATGGTCTCGGGGATGTAAATACCTGCCGGAAGTAAAAGTATCTCTTTGAATATGCAATACACATTAACTACAATTGAACTAGCATGTATGAGGTATAAAACTGCTGCTAGATGCTTTTCATATCGGGTGCTAAACTCATCAACAACCCCAGAAGGAACTGTAAAGCTATTTTTTATAATTTAAAAAGTGTTCATGCCTGATGTTTGACCACTGTTCACAATACTATGGATGTTTTCTATAACTGTTAAAAATTATGTAAATCAACTCTTGATCAGTTGGGGATGTTGCAAGTATCTTGCAACAACTTTAGAAAACATGCTGTGTTGTGAAAAACTGAACAAAGTTACATAATGTTCATTAAATCTGAATACCTCATGAAACCATTTTCTGTGTCTGTTCGAATATAGCCCCTTCTGGCACACAATATCAAACAAAGGTCTTGGTTGCATGGTTTCTGAAGTAGCATGAACCTGACCACTAAAAGACACTTAAACTACAGGGGAACCTTCCTATTAAGGTCAGCCTCGGGACTAGGCAAAAGTGAACTGAATAGCTAGGTGACCTTATTAGCAGGACTAACTTCCTATATTTTACTGTTATTGAAATCATTTGGGACACTCCTAGGGTGACCTTAATTGTGATGTGGCTGTATTACAGAGGTGAATGTAAAATGAGGTTCGACTGTACATACTTGACCATTTCAGTGATTGGGTCTATATGTTTTCCATTACCATAACGACACTATGACATACTCACACACATAAAGTAATTAAATTCTCAACTGCCCAGAAACACAGTACAATTATTAATTTTGGTGACTGAAAACACACAAACACTATGCACTGTTTATATTCAGACACATAAAATAATAGGTGACAGTACAGTAAAATAATAATTTTTGCATCCAGTGTCCGAGTACAGACAGTCAATAATTAAAGTAAAAGGTAAGTTCTTACATAGCGCAGTATCCAGTCCCCAGGACTGCTCAAAGCACTTTACACTTTACTCCCTGGCCGACCTGTTTAATTGAACACCATCTCAACTTCTCTGGCAAGCATCCAGCAAGACTACACAAATATCGACCAGTCTTTAGACAGGTACTCATTCATAAAGCTGAGTGAACTGGAGCAACGTAGAGTGAACTAACTTGCCGAAAGTTCAACACCGCAGCACAGGAATTGACCCCGGGTTCTCTCGGTCGAGAGTCCGAAGCTCTAGCCACTGCACCACTGCACGCCACATCTCCATTAATTCATTAAATAACAACCGAGTTTCATTACTGTTGGATCATACATGAGCAAACACTGACCCGGTTCGACGGTGATGGCCATGCTGTCCTGTAAACTGACGTGTCGACTCAGTGTGTCGGTGTCATGTACGTCCATACCCAGGTAGTGACCGACGTGGTGGGGACAAAACTGACGCGCCGCCTGACACAATGACACGTCATTACAGCAAGGTATGGACATATAATGGAACTCAGGGTATTGTCATTAGGAGGGCCATAAGTTTACAAAGTCCTTCATGTATAGGTTGGTTGTCGCCATGTATGCACGCACGCACACACCACAACTCACACGCACGCACACAAGCACACATTCATGCACACACACACACACACCACACGCACAAACACACACACGCACATCACTAATATATCTTTGTAAACACAATAACTGTCATACATTTTTCCATCATATTCATGCAAATAAAATATACATTTTTATTCAATAGTTATAGAAATATTGACAGAAGTACTCTCCTCACATACAAGTGACATGAGATCAAAGATTAATCTAGACTCGTCACTCCATCACACTGACAAGATTGATGGATATTAGCCGTCATTTTGTGTTATGCTCCATCTCAGTGAAATACCACCGTACCTGGTCAAAATAGGTACATTCCAGTCTCTATCCACATCAATCTCAGTGAAATACCATCGCACCTGGTCCATCAAAATATGTACATTCCAGTCTCTATCCACATCAATCTTAGTGAAATACCATCACACACCTGGTCCCATCAAAATAGGTACATTCCAGTCTCTATCCACATCAAATCTCAGTGAAATACCATCGTACCTTGTCCATCAATAGGTACATTCCAGTCTCTATCCACATCAATCTCAGTGAAAGACCATCGCACCTTGTCCATAAAAATAGGTACATTCCAGTCTCTATCCACATCAATCTCAGTGAAATACCATCGTACCTGGTCCATCAAAATAGGTACATTCCAGTCTCTGTCCACATCAATCATATTAGTGAAATACCATCGCACCTTGTCCATCAAAATAGGTACATTCTAGTCTATCCACATCAATGTCAATGAAATACCATCGCACCTTGTCCATCAATAGGTACATTCCAGTCTCTGTCCACATCAATCTCAGTGAAATACCATCGCACCTTGTCCATAAAAATAGGTACATTCCAGTCTCTATCCACATCAATCTCAGTGAAATACCATCGTACCTGGTCCATCAAAATAGGTACATTCCAGTCTCTGTCCACATCAATCATATTAGTGAAATACCATCGCACCTTGTCCATCAAAATAGGTACATTCCAGTCTCTATCCACATCAATGTCAATGAAATACCATCGCACCATGTCCATCAATAGGTACATTCCAGTCTCTGTCCACATCAATCTCGGTGAAATACCACCGTACCTTGTCCATCAAAATAGGTACATTCCAGTCTCTATCCACATCAATCTCGGTGAAATACCATCGTACCTTGTCCATCAAAATAGGTACATTCGGGTCTCTATCCACATCAATCTCGGTGAAATACCATCGTACCTTGTCCATCAAAATAGGTACATTCCAGTCTCTATCCACATCAATCTCGGTGAAATACCATCGCACCTTGTCCATCAAAATAGGTACATTCCAGTCTCTATCCACATCAATCTCGGTGAAATACCATCGCACCTTATCCATCAAAATAGGTACATTCCAGTCTCTATCCACATCAATCTCGGTGAAATACCATCGCACCTTGTCCATAAAAATGGGTACATTCCAGTCTCTATCCACTACAATCTCAGTGAAATACCATCACACCTTGTCCATCAAAATAGGTACATTCTAATCTCTATCCACATCAATAGCCACTGTGGCATTTCTAGAAATTAGATGTAGATTAATTTTTGATGGAACAATCCATTCAGTGCCACCTGCTTTCATCACAGTCGGAAAAAGTACATAATTTGTTGCTTGATGGGCAAAACATGGTCCTAAATTAGTTTACACGAGATTAAGAAGTTAATCATAATAAGGTAACTTCTTTAGCACTTAAATCCTCGAAACCAACCTCAGAGGCACATCAATGGATCGATATGCCAGGGAGCTAAGGTAAGTAAATTACTTTATGCATGCGATTGCGAGGTAAGTTAGTGTACCTGTGCCAGTTCACAGTTGCTCATATGAGCAGGTAAGATACTGAGGTGTCGTAGTTGTTGGCCCAGCTCAGACAGCATGTGTTGGTAGAGTGTGTCAATAGAGACCGGTCGCGTGTTCCGCAGATACTCAATACAGCTGAGTTGTACTTCCAGCAGAGCCTCATACAGCAGTCGCTGGGCACTCGTAAACTTACCTGAAACATGATATCTTCAGGTGTAACAATACATTGAACTATTGATGCATCGCTAGAGTCGATGTGATCATGATGATAGAGTACCATTGATAGTCATTTTAACTACCAATAAGGTTCTCCGATCGTATACTCGACTCTCAACAGTAACAATAGTTGGCAAAAGAAATCAGCAGGGCTACTTGTGAAAAATATAGCAATATTCTTAAGATGCTATTTCAATTATGACAATATTGCAATAGTATGCAATAGTATTATAGCTATCAATCACAATACTACGACAATAGTAGAATGATCCCGAGTAATCAACTCTAATAATGTTATGACCTACATCTGTCTTAAAGGTACAACGCCTGAAGATGTTCATCCTAAATCATGTTATATAGTATTAGCTATTAGAATCAATGTACAGTCAAACCTCGGTAATATGGCCACCCACGGGACTGGGCCAAAGTGACCGTTATAGAGAGGTGACCATAATACGAAGTGTGTGGAATGAAGCATAATGGGAATTGTGGATATAGCCCTGGGCCTGGCATTCAATTTTAACAGCAATGAACATGTGTGATGTGGTGTCTGGTTTATTAATGGATACAATTATTTGTGTTACGAATTGGTCAACTGGAATTTTGATTAAAATTAGCAGTTGGAACATACGATCAAACGCACGTACACACTCTCCATGCACACGCCTACCAAGGTTTGTGTATTGGTGCTATTGATAGCATTGTAGTTTATCTTATAAATTAGGATAGGATCTACAGTACATTCTTTGCCGACGTAATGCTTCGTCAGCTATTTGCTGATTATGATCAAGCAGGAATTGTCGTGGATGCAAACAATGTGTCAACATTTGAAATCTCTTAATTAAGATTAAGTTATACATTACCCACTAGAGGCAATATGGGATTTTTCAGAGAACCTATTATCATCTCATCAGACCAGTAAAATAACAGTGTCATGTTCATTTAGTTTTACAATATCACATAATTTTATCATTCAAAATTGAGCCCCGTATACTACTCCAAACTGAGCTCTTCTGCCGTTAAACAAACACCCAGATGCATAAAAGATGGCGCCATATTGTCAGGGTCAAAGATTCTTTTGTCTGTAAAATCTGCTCAGCCGCTAATAATTTGACATCCAAATTCTACATAACTGGAATCTTGCATCTTTATTACTGTTTCTAAACTTGCCGGTCACCAAATAAACATTCAGATGGGCGGATGGTCATTCACAGATCGTGGCTGCTAGGCTGCTAGGCTGCGGCAGCTGCCGGTCTTGGCTTCCCAGCTGTGACCGACCATAAGTGCGGGTAATCTGCGGGCAATCTTGTTGTTTTTTGCATTCTATTACTGACCATATTCCTGAATACCAAGGTGACCAGATTAGCGGGACAAACTGTCCTATGCTTTACTGTGGAAATCACTTGGGACTGTCCCAAGGTGACCTTAATGGCAAGGTGACCGGTTAACTGAGGTGACCGTAAACCAAGGTTCGACTGCACTCCATCTATTCTATCTTTTTCACCAATCACAATTTGTTTTACAATTTCACCATTATCAGTATAATTTTATCATTTCAACTCAAACATCATAAGTATTGCAGCTGATACGGAGAAGAACAAGAGCAGGAGCCGTGCAGGGGTGCAGGAGATCGTCTTCACCCTGTACACAGGAACAAGGAGGAAGAACAGATAGAGGTCACGTTAACCTGAGACTGGCCAAGTCCTTGTTATGTCGCTTGCGTAGCCATGGTATTCTCCTCCTGCATCCATCAATACCATCTCTCCATCATGAACCAGCTGATTGTTGCTGATATAGTGAATTGTGTTGGCACGGTTACCACCTGCAATATGTCTCTTAGATATCAGAAAAATACGTCTCTCAGATGTAAGAACAAACCAGTTACTGTTATTTCAGAAAAATTTAGATTATGATTATCAGTCAAAAATCATGTAATTTTATTTTTGATACGATAACAAGAATTGTAATGAATAAAAATGAATTATCCTGAAGCATGTTCAGTAATCAATTTGATATGGCTGTGACTTAAAATATCAGGGAAAATAAACATATAATATATATAATATTATGTCTAAAAAAATAGTTAACATAATATAAACAAATTCTGCTTTCTACAAAACCTTCTTATGTGGTATCACTGGTATGTACACATTTATATTTCATGTGGCAATCATTTAAAATAACTTTTTTTCTATTGTTAAAGTCATTACATTTTTCCATGATTACTCATTTTTGCTCTGTATTATAAGGCAGATATATATATGAAGGACCCTAAAACAACTAGAAGAAGCCACTAACCTGCAACAACGGGAGGGTATGCCAAGAACTCAGCCCCATTGACACGACACTCAAAGTCCATCTTGGCGTAGAGATGAGCTTCATTTACCTGCATCAAAAACAAATATTTCAATCACAGTACTGTCCATGTTCTACACGTGTCCACCTTCTACAGATCTGTTTTGGCACACATCAACAATGGTTGTATTTTTAATCACTGCTGACTAGCAAGCCTAATTGCAAAGGTGGTGAAGGTAAGATGTATGGATTTTAGTTTTTTTTAAATAATTACAATTTGCTGAATCTCAGTTAGAACTAACAATAATCGAGCTAGCATCATTGTATACATGCTAAGATTAAAGATACTCCTTGATATTTTACATTTTATATAGCAGCCATTCAGGGGCTTAAATCTTATAACAAGATTTAACAAAATTGCCACCCAGAGAATTAACTCTAGGTGGCTGGTGGACAAGGAAGCCCTTTGGCTTATCGAGAGTCCGACCCTTTTATCTATGTGTATCCCGCCCTTCTGAGGTATGTGTCAATTTTATTTTTAAACATATTCAAGCTACTAGCACCCACACAATTAGCAGATAAAAAAAAATGTTCTATTCATTTACAGTCCTTTGTGAAAATGAGAACTTTCTTTTATCTAATCTACACTGCTCCTTTGCTAATGTAACTTCATGTCCTCTAGTCCTTCTATCTTTCTTAACTGAGAAAAAAATATTTCTATTAATATTTTCATAACCATTCAGTATTTTAAACACTTCTATCTGATCTCCTCTCAATCTCCTGGTTTCTAGTGTTGTTAAGCCAGATTTTTTAGGCGTATTTCGTAACTAAGATCCCTCAGTTTTGGTATCATTTTAGTTGCTCTCCTCTGCACTCTTTCTAGCATATCTATGTCCTTCCTGCGATATGGCCTCCACGCTTGAATACAATATTCTAGATAAGGCTTCTCTATTGTTTTGTACAGTGGTATTATTAGCTCTTTTCCTTTTTTATTAGCTTTTTTCTTTTCTTTATAATCATGTACAAAACCTAAATTTTAAGATACATACCTGGGGTAATGCTTAAATCACTTTTTAGACATTCATTCCATCGGTAGTTTTGGTACCCTGTCTATGAACAACTGAATTAATATTGTTCAGCTATGCAACCTTCCCTAATTGACCTGCGAACGATTATGTAATTTTGAAGAGTCATAGGTAACACGCACAGTCACAGTGTAGTAAATAATGTCCAAAGTTATGTAATCTTCAAAATAGGATCATTATAAGATGTAATCATTGTCTGAATCAAGATTTACCTCAAAACCAAAATATGTAATAAAAGTAACAATGGCTTCAGAGTCTGTTGATTACGGTAAAGACAGATACTTACACTGGGATGGGAGTAAGCCATGACTTTCTTGAAAGCGTCTGATGATATATCACAGCTCTGCTGCATCAATGCAGCCTCTGCTGGTGACTTTAACACTCTCAATAGCTGAATCAGAAGGTTTGGATTCTGCACGGATCCAGACTGATGCGTCTTAACAAACGTCTTGACACACTTCATATGTGGCTCGTGGTGACTTGTATTCTTGCTGTCATACCACACAACACCTAACTCCTCCGTTTTCTCATACATTTGTAAATACTTATCGAGATCCTCTAAATTGTATGCACTATCAACACCAGTTAGTTCAGTGGCACCCTCTATGCCTGATCGGGCACCTTCCCATAGTTCCTTGTGAGGGTCTTTCTTGGGCACAAATAGCATGGCAGTGTGCGTGGGCCAGGCATCCCCGCTCTCAAGCACCAAGATACTGTCAGGCTCCTGGAAGCCACACAGGTACACAAAATTACTGTTCTGTCGAAACGGATAAGGTATGTCTTGTGTCATGTACTGTTTTGTAGCTGAGGGGATGATCACAATGTGCTTGTTGGAAACACAGTGGCCCTCTACACACATGATCTTGTACATAAGTCGACACCGCCGTGTGAAGTACTCCTGCTTTGTGATTCCAGGTGTCACCTCCCCTTGCTGTAGTAGATGTGGATGTGTACACGCAGCGGGCTGACCGAACCACCGTCGTGGTAGACCTCTCACTGATGGGTTCCACCATTTTGGCAGATCTCAACAAGAAGAAATAACATGTATAAATATCTTAAATTGGGATTATAGACCAACATTAAATATACCCAAGCCATTAATGCTTTATAACGACTTGTTATAAATGTGTAAAATATGCTCCCTATAAAATGTCAACAAAACGAACACTAAATAGTAAGTAAACTAAAATGTAGATCTATATACAGTGCAACACGTTTATAACGAACATGGATACAACGAATTGACGGATATAACGAAAACATTTCTTACGTACAGATTTTTCCCTATCTTTTCCATCATAAGCGTTCACGCATATTACGAACATGGGTATAACGAATTCATGGTTATTACGAACATCTTTTCCCGAACAAATTTCGCCGTATAACGAATTTCTGTCCAACTGAAAATCGTCCGATTGTTCGCAAATACTTCCCGCCCGTGACCTGGAACCAAGCCAATGCCAAAGTAATTAGGTCAATGAGGGAAATCATCCGTAACAGGGCTACTCAGTCAGAAGACACTGCAGCACACTGCTACTGGCTTGACGATTTCCTTTTGTCTGGTGCTTTAGCCAACAAAACAGATTAACTGCTGTTATTCTCTGTGTGTTAGGTCAATGAGGGAAATCATCAAAAGTGATTGTTAGCTGCTCGTTATACGTAACAGGGCTATGCAGTCAGATGATGCTGCAGCGCACTGCTACTGGCTTGAGGATTTCCTGTTCTTTGGTGCCCATGCAGCCAACAGCAAACAAACGACAATGGAGGACTTCTTCAAAGCAGATTATCTGGTATCATTATATGTGTATGTTGTACAAGAAGTAGTAGTTACTGCGGCTCCATCCTGCTACAGTTCGTGTTTTAGTGTGTTTGGACTTGACGTGCTCGCCAGTGTTTACGTCATACTGTATTTCGTTACTTTTTCACAGACGGTGGACTGCGATCTTATACTATAACTACACTTAATAGTAACATTTGTAACTGTTTTATGTGTCATCTAAAATGTTACACAACAAAATATCTCTGCGTTTGATAGCTGGCGAATAGTTTAAAAACCGTCACATACAACATTGCCACCTAGCGGGTAAACGCGTATACGCATATAACGAATTCACGGATATAACGAACTAGTTAGCTACCCACAAAGTAGTTCGTTATAAGCGTGTTGCACTGTATCATAATAAATGTGAGAAATTTGCTGTAAAAACTGACAAAATACGGCTATTTTCATGGGTAACTGTGAACATGCTGCATCACATAAACCATTACTTTGTAATCTAACATAAAATTAACGCAAATTAATTTGGCGGTGTTTATTAACAAAATTATTCGACAGAGCACCAAGCAGACAAGCGTTTTTAACGACGTTTTCATCGTGTTATCGCCCACGTTACATTCACTCATTCGTTGGCTAGGTTATCGTTTACCTTGGTATGGCGTAGACAATTATTTACAACTAGGTACCTACAACTATTTTACACTAAACAACACGGGTTCAAACTTTCCACCAGCTTTTCAACAGGAAATGAAAATTACTGTAATGGCCCTGTAATGATTAATTTTGACATGATAACGTAGACGAAAATCTAATCGGGCGATTCAATATATTGGTATCGACAGATTTGGCCACTGTAACTTACTCGTTTGTCTGGCACTTCGACATAAAGTGTGCGTAAGTGCACCGAAACTTCTGGTACACATTTTTAAATCGTATAACTTAGAATTTACAGTTATTTCATGAGTGCCGATATTATAGATAACAGCGCTCCCAATCGTTGTTGTTAAGAACCATAAAGGTCAATCCCCAAGGCTAGTCTCCGTCACATATCCTCGCTGGCCTCGGTTACCAAGGCCCCGTGGAGTGCAGGCTTAGGCTTTTTTATCGTCTGGTACTACTGCATTTATAGGTAAACAGCTTGTATTTGTACATCAGTAATCCGAAATATTGTTTGAAAGTACGGCAACCGTTTTGGCAACCAGAAATGGTCAAAATTAGTTGTCCCCTACTGACCATAACCCTAGCCTTCACCCTCAGAGGTGTACCTAGTAGGCGGACGCTTTTAATAATTAGGTCCGTTAAATAAAAGATTGCCGTAAGCAAACTCGTTCCACACTCTTTATCCACGAATGCCAGTTGGATTATTTGTTCCGAGCACCTTGTTTATTGCATGTGAGTATAGTAATCTATATACAGTGTAATTCAAAAACAGTATGTCATATTTCCTACAGCATGTATTCTATAGATCTATAGAATTCTATATATAATTTTTGCCATGGGTGTGTGTGTGTGCGTGTGTGTGTGTGTGTGTGTGTGTGTGTGTGTGTGTGTGTGTGTG
Organism: Escarpia spicata; assembly: GCA_963995525.1. NCBI lineage: Eukaryota > Metazoa > Annelida > Polychaeta > Sabellida > Siboglinidae > Escarpia > Escarpia spicata. The sequence continues at coordinate 50,883,767 of OZ023215.1, forward strand.
TGTGTGTGTGTGTGTGTGTGTAAATGTGTGTGTCAGTGCGTGCATCGTGCATGCCTCCGTAAGTGCGTGCGTGCGTGTGTGAAAGCATGCATGCGTATGTATAATATGTGTCACAATGTTTTTTCCATTTGTTAGCAGTTAATTATACTTCAACCAGACAATTAATTGTCCACAATTACAGGTTAACACATTTAACAAGACTTAGAAGTTGCATTCTGATCTAATTAAGCTATCATTTGAAACATTTGTTTTTATTAAGAAAGTGTATACACAATTTACGTGTTTAACTTATCATACCACGTCAGTGGATAATTAAGGATTAAGCCTTTACATGGCTTATCTAGAGTCCAACTTTTTATTATCAGCGTATCATCTTCCCTTCATAGATATACGAGTCAATTTTATTTCGCATCTCTTCATAAAGTCAATAATTATGTATGTGCAAACGTAGACATATCATTGGTCATGCGCGTCTGGTGTGGCAGTCGCTCATCCCAACCGCAGACATCAAGCGAATGTCACGCGTGCACTTTCTCTGTTTTATCATTTATAAAAACAAAAGTAATAAACCAGAATGCACCATTTGATTTCAATTCAGATAATATTCCCCGGTGAAGTAAGAGCACGAACCCATATTTCTACAGTGGGGCTTAATTCGCGCCACGCGGCAGCATTCGATCGTCCCTACAGGTTTTTACGTGGAATTTGATCGTGTTCGTATGACGTAATGGGAAGCTTCCTTGGCCTTTTCAGATAAATGATTCACGATAACGTGCGTGTGCGTGTCACGACTATCCGCACACAATACACAACATTCTAAACATCTAGCGATATCACAGGCGATAATAAAGGCCGGATATGTTATGTCAATAGCCAAAACCGCCGATCGACCCGGCAGAATTAATCAATAACTTGACCATGCACCACACAGTTATATAGCTATATATAAAATGTGTGTTGCTGTTCTTACTAGTATCCGTCGTCCCAGTACTAACCACACACGTGATCTGTGCCCCGTGATTCGTTGTCACTGTCCTTGTCCGTTGACACTGGCCCCGTGTCCAGTTCCCCAAGCCACATCCAGTGTGTGGTTATGTAAGCAGTTCTACCCATCAGGTCCAAAGTTGACCTGCCACTCAAGCAACTCAGGCTCTTATGTTGACAGAAACTGCTTTCTCAATTATGTAATTGCACTAAATGTCCTATGCGCACGCGACATGCACGTGAAACGGCATATATAATCTTGTTTAGTGCTATGAATAAATGAATCACTTTATTACGGAATACAACATATACAAAGAATAAGGTAATTGTGCTTCCTATACACACGTATACTACAGAGTTATACATACACTGTACTTGTTTCGTCTTTTGCACCGTTATACATAGCATTGGCAAAATTATATATTATAACTCCATTAACATAGTGTTATTTATTTATGTAATTGCTTTCCTCAGCGCCCCCTCTATTATCGAAAGTTTCGTAATTGCTAAGTGATCCTCACAGCTTGTAAGGCTGTACGTGATAAGAATTACATTATTATGAGGTATATATACGTAAGATAATCATTACAGTTTTTCCTTGTGGAATCTATACAGATATCAACACACGCGCGTACACGCGCACACTAACGCACGCACGCACGCACGCACGCACGCACGCACGCACGCACGCACCAACGCGGGCACGCGAACGCTCATGCATATGCACACACACACACACACACACACACACACACACACACACACACACACACACACACACACACACACACACACACACACACACACACACACACACACACACACACACACACACACACACACACACACACACACACCCCACACACAAACCCACACACGCACGCGCACGCACGCACACACAAATTGCATATACATTTACACGTTCACTCACATACACACGCAGACACACGCAAACACACGCAAACACACGCAGACACAAACACAAACACACACACACACAGACAGACAGCCAGCCAGACGCAGAGCAAACATAAATATACCGCTCACGCACACGAACGCACATATGCAAAATTCTCACGCACGCACGCAAACATGCACGTATGCATACACGCAAACGCAGAATATTGGCGTCCAGTACGGTGCCATGATGACGATAGACTTTCGTTTGATCGCTGTTTGCAGGTATGAAATGTTCCACCTACACATTTCAAGGATCAGGCGTTACTTTGGGCCCGGTGCTACGGAACATGTGAGCCATGCGTTTGTCACCAGACTTAGTGTAGCGTTGCTCCTTCAAACATCTGCAGAGAGTTGAAAACTCGGTGGCCCGGCGTCTTGTCGGTCTTTCTGAAGGTGCCACGAAATTATGTTATGCGACACCGCTGCTAGTGAAGCTGCACTGGCTACCGATGGAAATGCTAGTTGAGTTCAAGATCTTGTGCCCCGTACACCAAACCCTGACTGGCCAGACACCTCAATGCAACCGATGTCAACCGGTTAGGTTGCTGAGCTCCAGCGAACGCAATCTGCTTCGCGTCTCGCGAACAAGGTGACACATTTGTGTGATGTGTCGTTCCCTGTATCAGCCCGGACACAAGAAACTCGATCGTTGTGACATCATCTATAGCAAACACCGATCACGCATAGGTGTCAGAACCGGGGCGCAAAATTATTGGTGAGGGCTGAGCACTCACCAATAATTTTGGTGGAGGGGCTGAAGATAGGATTAGCCCCCCAATATTTAGGGAGAGAGTGTGCATTTTGAGGGTGAACATTGTTTGGTGGGGGCTATAGGTAGGATTAGCATCCCTGCAATAGGGAAGGGGTGCATTTTTTTGTGGAATTTTAAGTTTGTTTTGGTGAGCCTGAAGGTGTTTTGGCGAATCTCAAAGAGGTGCAAATCAGGTTAACAAGCTGATATATAATATGTACAAATTGGAGTAATAATTAGGTCACAGGGGGTCAAAAGATCACGACATTTTGGAGATGCTAAAAATCTGACACCTTGGCAGTAATTGTACTACTACTTCATGAATGATGGATCTATTTCGTCTTAACTGCCCAGAATGTGAATGATAAACACCCTGTGAGAAATTAAAAGGGTCGTTGTTCAATTATTTTTCAGAATATGCCTTCCACAACAGAAAGTCATATTTACAAAACTAACAGAAAAGTGCAGTTTTGGGGGTATAGTCCATGGGCAAGACCCTGAAATTTAACGAATTGATATCACCTGGGCGGGCAACACCCCATGCTGTTTTTAGAATAGCCCAACCACAAAAATATAAATTGATGTCCACTGTGTATGAAGTACTTAGCCAGTCTGTCAAGGTCATGGTCAACTTGAAGTTAAGTGTCACAATGTATGTGTGTGGCGAGGCACTATACGCTGAAGCGCTTGAACTTGAAGTGGCACGGAAACATCAAGACAAATTCGGTTGCATCATACCCCGAATGGGCATCTTCTACACTATATGTAGACTGTTTGCTGTCATAGGAAAGCGATTTGGAGATGCAGGTCTTCGACATCTCTTTGTTGAGTCGGGAGTGGCTGCAGATGGTTCCATTAGCGGCGTCCTGGACGGCAGAAAGTACAATCGAGCAGTAAGGGTGCATAAGCTCATGTATGAAGCACTCATGCGACTTGCATGGAATGGATTCATGCAGTGGACAGTGACAAGTAAACAGGGACACTTAGATGAAGCTCTACGTGTCCTACAAGGTCTCGCTGATGACGTCTCACCTGAGACACTGGATGAACTCGTGTCGTGTGCATCATGTAGACATGTAATGTAGCTCTTCGAACAATACCTTGAATTCCTGCGGTCTGGAAATGGAAGTTTGTCTGCATTCTGGATGTCTTACATCGACATAATTGATATTCTACTTGGACTTTTGCGGTCAAAAAGAGAAGGCCATTGGCTTCTGTATTTGTGGTCCAATCGAGAGATGATCCTATTGAGCTAAACTACGCCCGCTATCTCCCCGTCTGCCATGCTGATATGTCAAGACTTCAACTTGATCACTCTGAGGTCTGCGAACATTTTATGCACGGGGAATTTTCCGTACCGCTTGGAGAGGAAACCCATTTGGCAGAATCCCTGTTGATCAAACCTTAGAGGAGACCATAAATAAGGACACCCAGACCCCAGGTGGCACAAAGGGTTTCAGTCTGAATCCAGGAGCAGTTCGCCGGTACTACCTAAATGCTGAGTACAGGATCACGTACCTGAGGCAGATTAGAGACATGACAGGACTTGGTAGCTACAGAGTATTTGTATTATAGAGCACTATGAATGATCCCCATGGCTCTGTAATAAGGACAGCTCCCGGGCTGTGCAGACGTGTCAAATAAAATATGGCGTGAGACATAACAGTGGCGACGAGATGGGATTAAACCAAGCTATACGTGAGTGAACAATTAATACACATCATGGCAGCGCCAGTTGGCTGTGTGGGTGAATTTGACAATTCAAAAGAGACATGGACGGCATACGTTGAAAGGTTGGAATCGTATTTCAACGTTAATGACATTGATGAACAAAAAAGGGCGCACTTGCTAATAAGCGTCATGGAAAGCGACACGTATGGGTTACTGAAAACGTTGATGGCACCTATAAAACCAACAACTAAGCCATTCGCAGAATTATTCAAAACACTTGCGGACCACCTAGATCCACAAACCACTGAAATGGGGGAACGTTTCCGTTTTGGCCGCCGATATCAACAAGAGGGTGAAAGTATCGCCTCGTTCGTGGCTGAACTGCGGAGACTGTCGTTACATTGTGGTTATGCAGCAAACCTGACGACAGCCCTAAGATACCAGTTTGTGTTGGGTTTGCGATCGGAATCAACACAAAAGAAGCTGATAAAAATCAAAGACCTAAGCCTGGAAACAGCCATCGAAACAGCGAAGATAGGCGAAACGGCTAGGCGTGACACCGAAGAACTACACAATAGCCACGAAGAGGCTAGTGCATCTGTTCACAAGCTGTATTCACGTCAGCAGCCACGTCAGGAAAGAGAGAGAGAGAGAACAGAGAAGAAATTACACATGCCACAGATGTAACGGGCGAGGGCACAGGTCGGACGATTGTCGCTTCAGAGACGAAATCTGTCACGGCTGTGGGAAACATGGCCACATCAAGGCTGTGTGTCGGTTTGGTGACAGAAACAAACGCTACAATAAAGGCAAAAGGGTGAACCAAATGTCAGCTGCCAAAAGTAGTAGTAACTGTAGTGACGACAGTGAGTGGAGTGATGGGTTGGACACCCTAAATGCGGTCCACCAGTTAACAAAACCAAAGACCAGAACTGACACAATTTTGACGACACTGCGGGTAGCAGGACAATCACTCAAAATGGAGGTTGATACTGGGTCGGCATACTGTTCAAGAAGCATGAACTTCAGCCTACACCGGTAACTCTCCGAACCTACATGGGGGAGTTAGTTGTTCCCGAGGGAAAGCTTCGTGTCCAGGTCAAGTACAAGAAGCAGAAGGTGAAGCTGGACTTGTACGTTATCAAAGGCGGTCGACAAGTGCTGTTCGGTCGTGACTGGTTTTGGGAGATCAAGCTCGACTGGGGATAAATTCACTCCCTGAAGTCATGGCATGGGACTGACAAGGACATTTCTCTGAAGGATGCCAATAAGCAAGTTCAACGGCTGCTGGCAAAGAATGAGTTGTTAAGCACGGACAACTTAGGGACATTGAAAGGTGTGAAAGCCAAACTCATCGTAGAGGCAGACGCTCAACCGAAGTTCTGCAGGCCACGAAGCGTGCCTTATGCGATCAAACCATACTTTGAGAAGGAGCTAGAAAGGCTCCAGAAAGATGGAATCGTATCAGTTGTCGAGTATAGCTGGGACTGGTGTGGGGAGTCAGGAAGTTCCACCAATACCTGTTTGGAAGACGATTCAAGATTTAACAAGATTGCCAACCAGAAAATTACTCTGGATGGCAGTTGGACAAGGAAGCCTTTTGGCTTATCGAGAGTCCAATACTCCAATATCGGATCACCAACCCCTCACAGCTATCTTTCATCCATGGAAGAGTATTCCAGCAAAGACGGCTGCACGAATGCAACGATATGTCCTAGAACTAGCAGCACACGACTACGAGATAGTCTATAAAAGTTCTTTGAAACACGCAAATGCAGACGGACTTTCGAGGTTACCATTGAAAACGGGGGAGACACACCTTGATGTGGTGGAGATGTTCTACATGGACCACATGGAAACCCTTCCTGTCACGGCAGCAAACATCAAGACAGAGTCCGGCTAGGACCCAATCATGTCAACAGTTCTGGACAGAACCCAGCAAGGATGGCCGACGATCAGTCCAGAGGGACTTGAACCATTCTTTGCCAAGTGCTACGAGCTGAGTGTATTCCACGGATGCGTTATGTGGGGAATACGCGTCCTAGTGCCACAGAAGTTGCGCAGTCAAATCCTCCAGGAGTTACACGAAGGACATGTCGGGGTTGTAAAAATTAAGGGACTGGCTCGTAGCTACGTTTGGTGGCCTGGGATAGATAAAGATATAGAATCTCTGGCACGGAAATGTCAAGACTGCCAGAGAGTCCAGTTTGAAGCGCCTACCGTGCCACTTCCGAAACTTCATGAAAGCAAACAACATCAGGCACACATTTTCGGCACCCTATCACCCTGCTACCAACGGGCAGGTGGAACGCTTTGTTCAGACATTTAAACAAGCCATGCGATCAGCGAGAGGTGACTCGGGTGTTGTGAAACGACACCTGGCCATATTTCTGTTTGCCTACAGAAACGCACCACATGCAACAACATGTGAATCTCCGGCGATGTTACTGATGGGTCGAGCCCTACGAACAAGATTAGATGCCATACGACCAAACACGAGGAAGACGGTGGAGAATCATTAGGCCAAGACAGTAGAGGAGAAGAGAGGGCAACACAGATCATTTGAAGCTGGGGACAGAGTAGCGGTAAGAAACTATCGCAACGACTAAAAGTGGGTACCCGGTACCGTCCAAGAGAAGAGGGGTACCAGATCGTATGCAGTGCGCGTGGAAGACGTCGCCATGGTACTTCTGGGTGCGGTGGATGTACCGGTGGTTGACGAATCGACTAGACCAACAACAGAAGCAGAAGAAGACAACCAGCCAAGTTCATTGCAAACACCGATGGCAGTGAACTATCCCGTGAGACCGGCAAGTCCAGCGCAGATACCGATGGCAGAGGAATGACTCGTGAGAAGGTCCACAAGAACCAGAAAGCCTCCAGAGAAGCTGGATCTGTGACGTTTGAAAGACGGTGTCCACATTAATTATGGACATAGACGTTAATGGTTAATGGCTACTAAAATGTAATTGTTAACAAGGACTAATTAATGGACGCTGAATCCGTGAACTGTGTTGATGGTTGTCATATCGTATATGTGGGGTAGCGCAACTAGGGTATTAACATGTTTTAAGGGAACAACATTTGAAAGGGAGGGGTGTAGAGTTTGTATTATAGAGCATTATGAATGCTCCCCATGGCTCTGTAATAAGGACAGCTCCCGAGCTGTGCGGACGTGTCCAATAAAAGATGGCGTAAGACAACAGTGGCTCAGGATTGAACCATGCAGACTTGCAACCAACCAGGAATCTGAAAGATGTGGTTGATGTCCAGCCACTGGTTGACCTCCTACAAAACTCGTGGATTAACCCATTCAGACAGGAACAAGACGCCTCGGCTAATATCGCGATAGGACGCAGGCCCCTGCTGATGTCACGAAGATGACATCAGCAGCCAAGAAGACAGGTCAAGAGGCATACAAAGACTTAAAACGCGATCGTCTTGAAAAAGACCATCCTGATGCTATGGACTTCCATGCCAAGGTGAAGAAACAGGGTCTCAAGACATTCGCGAACATCTCTACCAATAATGTCAGGTGTAAACACATCATCATAAATGTTGATATAAACTTGTTTGGCCGCATGATAGTTACCCCACAAAGTCGTCAGCTTATGTGTTTGCCCACCCACTTTGACCTTTGCCATGGGCTTTGTCGAATGCGGATGGATCGCTACGAAAGTCAGATAAAGCCAAATTCCTAAACCACATTGGAAAGAACATGCCACCAACTGAGGTTCTTCCCAACCAGTCCGCTTGTATCATTGATGGAATGAGTGTCATTCAGAAAATGAATGGAATCAACCAAACATTTGCTGAACTTGCAAAGTCTGCTCTTAAGCTTGTATTGCACGAAGGTGCTCAGAGCCAGCGAATCGACGTGGTGTTCAACGTGTATCTTGATACATCAAACAAGGATGGAGAGAGGAGCAACAGGGGTTCAAGAACTGGTGTTAAATTTAGATGGTATTTTAAGCATAGATTGGATGCAGGAAATGCCAGCATCAGATGCTGTGATGGAAATGCATTTGTATTGACAAACTACAGAACTGTGTGAATCATAAATCTGACGACACCGAACTGGAAGACTTTGTAGACATTGATTCTGGAGATGACTGTTAGTAAGGTAATTGTTACCAAGACTTGTTATCTAGTTAGCCTCCTAATGAAGGTACTAACGTCAGGTAATCCGTAACGTAGGGACGCTCTGACACGAAACTCCAAGGCGCATAGGCGTTGTTAAGGTGTCGTATAGTAGCACCAATGGAAACAGTTGTAAAAAAACGAACTGCTTTTTATTTAGAAATAGGATGTAATACGTAGCATGATCGTTTTTTATTGTATGTAAATGAACATAATGTAAATGTTTTAAATAAAATATATAAAACAACATTGAAAGAAATGAAGGACAATTGAGGAGAATTCAGATTGTGTTTTTGATTAGATGATGGAAACCTAAAATTCATTCAGCAGAGGGAACAATCTGAATCGGCGTAGGGTGGGTCTCGTGTGGGTCATTAATTTGTCCTCCTTTTTAGTGGTAGTATGTAAAGATCTGTTGATTGGCTGCAAAGTAATTATGAGTTGTTCCCTAGCTACCCCAAAACAGCACTTTTCTGATAGTTTTGTAAATAGACTTTCTATAGTTTGTTGTGGAAGGCACATTTTGCAAAATAATTGAACAATTACCCCTTTAATTTCTCACAGGGTGTCTATCATTCACATTCTTGGCAGTTTAGACGAAATCCGTTTGTAGAGGGGCTTCATACCAACATTTTGAGTGCTAATTTGTGAGACTGAGTTGATTGGTTGCAAAGTTATGATACACTTTTTTCCCTACCCATAAATATTCGACAAGAATTTGTCCTCGTCTCATTATGTATACGGAGTGATATCCACCAAAAAGTTACCACGTACAAAAGTCTGTCACATTAATTTATGTTTTACTCGTGTATTTTATGGTTAGCTATCAATTAATCATTCTGCTAACAAAAATTATTTTGAACGATATAATAATAATGGCCTTTTCAAAATATATTTGGAATATCAATGATGGTGGTTTGTAAAAGCGTTCATGCATTCGCTCTGCTCTGCGACGGCGGCACAGACGACGGAAGCGAAAAGGACTTTGTGATTCTGGTGCGCGTTTTTGACGAGGGCGCATCGTGCAGCCTGACACAGTTCCTCGCTCTGCCGACATGCAACATCGGCACCGGGGAGAACATGTTTGCTTCCATCGAGGCATGTTTAATTGAGGTTAGTATTGGCACACCTGACAATAATATGGAATGTGATTAGGGTTGAATATGTATGGTAATTTTGAAAGGTTGTTTTTCAGGTCCTATGACATACCTTGAATGCGACATTGTACTGTTGCGTCTTCACTATGACATTTTGTGGTTGTTGCTCTATGATTTCATGGGTGTAGTTATAATGCTGGTGTTTTTTTTTAGTTCTCGCGACATACAGTGGCGCTACTTGGTTGCGTATGCCTCCGACAGTACCAACTCGATGGTCGGCAAACGCAAAAGCGTTTTCTCCCAACTGCGGGAGAAACAGCCGAAGCTGATCGACCTGGGCTGCATTTGCCACCTAGAGGACCTCTGTGTGGTGGACGCCTGTAAGAAACTCCTGCTACCGATTGACGAACTCCTGATCGACGTATTCTATCACTTTCACAACAGGTATTTATAATAAGATTTGTGAGCAGGGCTGATGATGTTGACCCATCGCGTCGGGAGGAGTTAAAAGGGATGCAGTTCTCTGGAGCGTTGAGCCAGGGCATCCCGAAGCACTGCGTAACACGGGTGGCTCTCTCTCTCTTCCCCAGCTTGCAGCATCTCCCCAGTCAGTGCGCTGCGTCTACTAGACCTTCTATCTTGGCTTTACAAATGCGAAATGTCAATCACGAATTAAGATGCTTAAAATGTATGTTACTCAATTCTGTTGGTCGTTAATCGTAAATTTGCAACATACGCGCACCACGTTGTCGGGAAGTTCATTGCGCAGTTGCGTATTGATATAAACTGTCCTATGCATCAACAGCGTGATGACGTCATAGCGGTTTCCACCTGACAACGAGTTGCATGTAAGACTTAGAGGTGTGTGAAGTCAAAATGGATCGGTTTATTTTCTTCGTTTTTTCTTGATATTGTTATTATTATATCGCGTTCTGGTTGTTGCAGTAAACGGCCACGACAGGAACTTGAGGGAGGACTGTTCGCGAACTTCGACCGAACGGGACGTCAGATACCGTTCAAGTTGACAAAGCTGCGGCTTAGTCTTGGACATTATTTATAATTATCGAACGTTAAATAGTAAGGTGTCAGCAGGTTTGGAACATTGTAATTTATTTTAGGTAACCATGGTTCGGAGGAGAGTAAACTCCTTTCGCTGTTGATGCACATGGAAAATCACACCTCCTTCCCGGCAGCAGCGTTCGACATAACAGCGGACTCGCGGGCTCGGGGCCCGTGAATCTTCTGTCAGGCCCGCAATTACCATAAGTCACAGGCCCGGTTGGCCCGCACTGATTTTTTAAAGCAAAGAACAGACAGGTACTACAAGACAGGCGCTGCACGAGAGGAACGGTGAAGAGATGTTCCAGAAGCATGGGCTGAAGACTTTTGTGGATAAAACTCGCGCGGTTTGACAAAAGAAAAAAGGGTCCAACACCATGTTGGAGGTGAAGGAGATCAAACATGCGGGTGCCTTGGCGTACATTGGTGGACTGGTGGATCGATTACCAATGATGTGCGTGTTTAGGTAGAAGTGCGGCGAAGGATGTAGACAAGAGGGTGCGAATGCACGGGGAAGGTAGAAGTGTCAGGGCAGACAGGAGTATACCAAACAAGTTAAAAGGAAAAGTCTTAATAAGTCGTGTCTGTTCCAGTATCCGGATTCAGTCTCCTGAGGAGCAAGTAATAATATTAGACTACTCCTGGTGTATTGGCAACACAAATGTACGGATGTTTGCTGAATCAATGGTACTTCGTCCCACTTACTGTCTTCGCCGGTCTTGACTGTGGCAACCAGACGACACCAATAAGCGGTGCCGCGCTATCTTGATTTATGATGACGTCGGAAGACTGGAGGAGGGGGTCCTGTTGAAGATATTTCGTCGCCACGCCGCCATGACTTCAGCTTCTCCGATATCGGCTGGGGTGCTGTTCAACAATTTTCGCCGACGTTCACAAACGTTTGCACCTCCCATCGGCCACCAAAATTCTTCAAACAAAATACGCACCACCTTCTCTAAATTTTGGGGGCTAATCCACCTCCACAATTATTAGGTGGCTCAACCCCACAACCCCACCCAATCCCGGTTCCGACGTCTGTGGGATGTGTTGGTTCTGTCTAACTTCGAGGTCTGTCGTGGATCTCCTGTAGACTTATACCTTCTGCATGTTGTTTCCAACGGCGCCTTCGGTGGCTGTATGTGTCACGTGACACTGCCTATGGCTGGGGAAGGACGAAACCTGCAGAGGGGAAGCGACGAATGCAGTATTAATAAACGACGTCTGAGCGTGGGATAGGCAACTGTATGACGGTCATAGCAGTCGTGACATCAACACAAGATATGTATTACTGCTTACTACAGAGGACTAACGATGTGTCTTGTCACGGGAGCTAGCGTGGAGCGAGGATGTGACACTCACTGTATGACGACCATTGCGCACAGGGTATTCTGTCTAAGGTTTTCCGAGGTATCGCTTCTCACTATGTCACCGCGTCATGGATCTATCATTTATCGTCATGAAACCGCTCCCTGTCCACACAGCAACTTGTCCGTGCCTGGGCTGGCAGCGAACACCTCCACCTGACTGGTCCGTCCACTCGACTGGTCCGTCCACTCGACTGGTCCGTCCACTCGACTGGTCCGTCCACCCGACTGGGTCCGTCCACTCGACTGGGTCCTCCACGAGCACAGTGTGACGTCACCCGATGGACCCGTGGAAGATGCGCTCTCGCTGAGTCTCAGTGCATTTAATCTTCTCCAAATGAACATGTAAACTGACGAAAGCGCACTTCGCCGTAGCTGCATAGGGATATATGTTGCGCCCCACTCCCGCCGGTGGACATGCTGTCCAGGTTGTCGCTGGGCCACGTGACTGAAACGTTGCCCGCGGCCAATAGAAACATTCAGTCGACATGTCTGTGATCGGGTTGGGATCCTTATTGCCTTTGTAGCGTAAAGGAAGCTAATGCAGCCTCCGACCACTGCGGACTTCACCAGAACCACACGCTCCGCATCAACGTGTCGGCCTAGACCTGGGGCATGGTAGCGGCGTAGTTAATACACCGGATTCCAAGTCGAGAGATTCCGGACTCGAGTCCTTCTGCTGCCGCTTCGAACCTTGGGCAAGTTAGTTCACTACATATGTTGTTCCAGTTCAGTTATACGTACAGGTGAATACTTGCCTACAAACAGTGGAGAATAGTTGTGAACGATCGAATACACAAGAACAACTGATAGAAAGGAAGGGATGTTCAGCAAGCATGGGTTGAAACAAAGTTTGGAGAAGACAGATGTACGTGCTATGGGTTGGGCAGCCAAACAAAGACCTTGAAATACATATGGCAAGGGTGAAACAAAAACAAAAATTAACAAGGCAGGTCCGTATATCTGGGCGGTGCGGTATCCGGGGACGGCTCCTCGGAGACTTAAATTCGCAGGAGAATAAAAGAAACGAAGAACGCATGGAGGAAAATGGAACCTACGTGCTGGGAGATAAACACACGTACCTCGTAAGCTTAAGAGGAAGGTGTTTTGTTCATGTGTGATACCAGCTGTACGTACGACCTAGATACTTTGGCGATAAAAAAAACAACAGGGGAGGTTTGTGTGAAAAGAAGCTGACCAATGACGAGTCGACTAAAGTGGAGCGACCGGGAGAAAACTGTTTGCGAATAAAGCAGATGGCCGGAGAGTGTAAGATAAACGCACGAGCAGGACTAACACTGAAATGGGAGGATTGTGTATATAGATTCCAGACTTGCTGGCAAGTAGCAAGCTATTGAGTCGAGTCGAGTCTCGAGTCATTTCGCTATCGAGTCCATGTCGAGTCATCTCTGAGAATTTTGAGTTGAGTCTTGAGTCACCTCTGAAAATTCACAGTCGCGACTCGAGCCACCTATCGGAATTTCAGATCAAACCTTTGCCTCACATGTTTAACAGTCCGCGTTTCGCTGTTGGGTTGTCTGCACGAAATTTTTATAACCAAACGTCATAACGCGAGGCAACCCAACGGACGCCATGATTGTTTGTTTCGCGGTAAATTTTCGCATCAGACAGTAGCGTAATTTGCAGTCACATGTATTAATAATAAATAAGAATAATGACAAACTTCTGTAGCGCCTAAATCCCCAAGGAATCTGAGCTCAGAGGTGTAACATACAATAATCGTTGGGCAAAATCATTAACATGGACAAGCAAGAGTCGTCATTAGAGCAAGGGACCGCTGAAGGTTTGGGTGGAAATGCAATTTCAATTAAGTAAGTCTTCAGTATTCTAAGAAAAGTATTTATATTCTCAGATGATTTTAAAACGATAGAGTTGATTGCAGATGCTGGGTGCAACTACGGAAAAAAACACGTTTGCCATTATTAAGCTTGGTTTTCGGAACAAAAAGTCGTTGTGAAACAGATGATCTGAGATTCCTGGGGATATCGGAAAAACGAAGGAGACTAAACCAATAGGATGGGTTTGTGTAGAAAGGGTACGATATGTGATAGTGGCTAAGTTGCATTGTATTCTGTATGCAACTAGAAGCCAATGTAACTGTTTAAGTGTATCGGTGGTACCAACCTAATGATGCTATACCATATATAGAAACCGCTACATGATGTGATTTCATTGGTCTATGACAAGTCTTGCCAATAAATAGCAATCACGATAGCACACAGTAGGGAGCATATTATAGCAGCAGCATTATATTCTGTTGTTTCTGAGTCTACCAAAGGCTGTTGATGCTAAGGCTATTCGCTGTCAACGTCCCTCTCTGTGGAAGATACTATGCTGCCTATGAAGCAGAACTCTTTCAGTCTTCATGCTGCCTAGGAAGCAGAACTCTCAGTCTCGAGTTCTTCATTTTCCAGGATGATATGCTTGTCTGATGAGGTGATTACTTTGCATTTGGAGAGGTAGATGTTCATACTCCATGTGTTACAGGCTGCTTGAAGCTCTTCAGTTGCAAGTTGTAGTTTCTCGAATATGGTAGATAGTAGTGTTGTATCATCAGCATACTCGATGTCAAAACTTATGTCTGTATTTAGTTTGAAGTCCGTATGTAAGCTCTTCAGGTCAGCCATGACAAACTCGGGGAACAAGTTGAACAGGATATGTGAGAGCAGACAGCCATGCATCACTCCTATTTCAATTTTGAACCAATCTGTCAACTGACCTTTGATGGCAACAGCACATTGAACATTCTCGTACATGACTTCAATCAGTGATGTCATTTTGGGGTCCACCCCAATAGATCTCAGCATCTTCCATAATGCATCCCTCCAAATGGTGTCAAATGCGGCCTTGAAGTCCACAAAATTGAAATGTTGTGGGATCAGGTGTTCTGGCGCACTATGAAGATAGCATCTATCGTTCCCATAGTTCTCCGGAATCCAAATTCCTGTTTCGACAGGTGTTCATTAATGGTGTCTTCTATTCTTGTGAATATCATCTTACAAAACACTTTATCAGGAATAGAGAGAGATTAAGCTAATTGCTCTATAGTTTGATAGTGCTATTTTTGCACATTTCTGAAGTCTGAACAGGTTATGCTCATTGTTTTTCTTGAAGCTCTTTTTTGTTGTGAATTCTTCACTAGTCTCCTCGTGTCTCTGTATATTTCTCGCTTCTCGTTATTTGACGTGTTCTTCAAATAGTTTATGTGGGCTTTTCTCCTTTCCTCACACAATCAGTAGCTGTAACTGATGGACGATTGGCTGTATGTTTTCTGTGTCTGAAGCCAACCACCTTTTCTGTGATTTCACTTGTTTTCTCTTTGAAATCTAACCATGTGTCCTCAACTGGTCTATCACCAGGAGCCAATAGTGGTTCAAAGACTCCACCAATCTAGTTCTGGAACAGAATAAAGTAATATATAAACATTTGATGGTTTGCTTCTTTATTTTGAAGCTTGTTCGTATCATATATCTTCACTACCTTCCTCTGTGGTTTTGAAGTACAGGGTTTGATGAATAGGTGTGCAATGACAAGGAAGTGATCTGATCCAAGTTCCGCTGATCGGTACGTTCTACAATTCTTTAGCTGGCCTTTAAATTTGTTCTGGACAAAATGTTGTCTATTTGGTTTAAAATTCGTCCATCTGGGTATATCTATGTGGCTCTTCTGGTATTGAAATGTTAAAATACTCTGTTGGCAATGACCAGGTCATTTATTGCACAAAACTGACGTAGTTGTTGCGCTCTGTTATTGGCATGACCGAGTCGAAATTCTCCAACAGTTTCTGGCCAGAAATAATGTTGGTCATCGTCTACTTTTGCATTGAAATCTCCTTGTACCTGTAGTTCTTCGCCCTTTTGGATGGCACTGATCTTCAATTGCAGTAGGCCCAGGAAGGGTTGATATTGTTCATCGGGATAAGAACAGTCTAGTGCATATACCTGAATGATGGTTCGGACACCAGTTCTGGTTTTGATCCTGACACTAACCATCCTCGGAGAGACGGCCTCATAGGATTCAAACGAAAGGATTAGTGTCACACCTTGTTTGTGGATACCATCATCTCTTCCAGAGTGAATAATTGTGTATTCATGTTGTTGGAATGCTGTGTCTACGTGACAACACAGGTGCGTTTCCAATATGCCTGCTATGGCGATATTGAATTTCTTGATTATTCATCTAGGAGCAGCTTGAACTATCTTTCTTGGGTAATTAATGTCCTGATGTTCCATGTTGCGATGGACATCTTCTTTTTCTTTATTTTCTGAATGTTTTCTGTGGATGTTGACTGCAGATCATTGACCGAGAGATTCTTAAAACCCCGTATGCCACATCGCTGTCCATTGTGTGGCAAGGCCGAGACTAGGGGTCGTTTCTATTTTTGTACTCGCGTCATGTGGGTACGATTGATCCTAGAGGATCATAGCTGTATACGATGGGCACTCGCTAGAATATATTTTAAAATAGCTATTCTGCCTTTGGTTGGCATTTCCTCCAGCCAGGGGCCAACTCTGCTCCTCACGACGCTCCTCCGCTTTTGACCGTTGGCACTTTCGTGAGGTTGTCCAGTTTTCCTGTATCGCCGAACATTCGGTTTCTTGAACATGGTGGCCGTTGAATTACAAAGGGCTCCAGTCTGCTCCCTGATCCCTAACGGATTAGCCTAGGGCCGCAAGGTGCCCAGTATCCATGGTGTACATCATGGAGGTTAAGTTAGGGTCTTGTCTATGGAGAGGCTATATACCAGAAGCGGAAACTTACATTCTCGGCTCCCTTTTCACCCCCATATAAGGGAGTTAGCTGGTGGCGAAAACATATCCCATTTGAATATTACTCGTTTTTAGAGTTATCCTAGGCGGAGACTACGTTATTAGTGCCAAATAAGTGTCACTTTTATAATTCATATTTCACCACGTTTATACTGCTAACTGTGACATAGTCAGTTGAATGAAATAAAATCGGTTTTAATCGAATGTATGTGTGTAGTAGCCGGGTTCAGATCCGTATTTGATAGTGGTACTGTCGTACTCCGGATACTGATCCGCATTTTAGTTTGGAATCGTCCCGCAACGCACGCTTCTGCAGGAAGAGTAGAGTGAATTTCTGGTGGGTATTTTCGTGTTTGGTTGGAAAGTGCAATGTTTTATTGTTTGCACAAAATATACAGTTGACTTGCCCATTTCCTTTACTTTGTGCCTGTGGGGAAATATTATTGCAGGTCCCACGACAAAAGCTGTGGTGTATCGTTATATTGCGTCGTCTCAAGCGAACTAGTACGAGGACGGCACGAGAATTTAACCAGAACTGGAGGCAGACGGGTAAAAAATACGGACAGTGCTCCGGCTCCGGACCGTGTACCTTCTGGCTTGGGCCCATGTCATGCACGGTTGCATTTACATTACACACTAATTTAATTGTCACCATATAAATAAGTGCTAACAATACACTTATACAGTTCTACCAAAGTTTTGAATTTTTTTTATTCACCATGTAAATTTACCTTTTCTGTTTCCTAGTTTGACAGTCACAACTTAAAATTAAACGGCTTAAACTATGTCCTAGCACTAACCCTACATCGGTCACTCCACGTTATATACACGTGTATTTGATTAAAAAATGCAAGATTGTCCAAATTCAGTGGAATTAAGGTCATTTGAAAGAGGAGGAAAACACAAAAAATGATACCAATATTGTTGCATTACATGGAAAACTAAGAGATTTGTGGATTTTTGAAGTTTACATATAACGATTGTTTTTGTTCCAATAATTAACTGTAAAATAGATAGAAGAACGTGTGATTGCAATTGCAGTGCTGCATTCGTAGAAAAACGTTTGTAGCTTTCTTATTTCTTCACCATTTTGCTAAATTCCTGCAGCTTTTGTAAGCTTGAAAGAATCTGTTTAAATAAGCGGTATTTAACCTGGGGGTAATTACCCCCTTAGGGTTAATTCGGGCTTTTTCAATGGGTAAAACAAGCTTTTGAAAGTATAAATATTTCACTAACTAATTCATCAACAATGACAACGCTTTTGTGGCACGGCACATTGAAAATGGGTCATGAAATGACACACCAGGAGTTAAGAACATCTCATTGGCTCATACTGGAAGTAATAACTCACAATTGGAAAGGATCTTAGATGAACCATACATCACTTTAGCAGCGATATAAATAAGCCAGAATATTTACTTGTCCACCGGACAAGTAAGTTTTGAAATCATCTTGTCCGCCAAAATTTTAACTTGTCCGAGTGGTTGTGAAGGGGATTCGAAAACAACGTAAAAAGTATGTCTTATTTTTATGACAACACAATGTTCCTGTTGTTTCGTTGCACGTACATCTGAGTGACTTGTGATCAGACACGATTTGATTTAATCTTCAAATTTTGAAATTGCAAAATTATATTTGCAACTATTTTCCGGTCCATTATTATTCATCACGAATATTAAAAGTAGACATGTTACATGTATACCAATATTTTAATGATGCTGATATGAACGCTTTTATTAATAACAAATAATTATTACGATGACAGGAATGAGACAATTGTTTCCTTGCTATTTGTTTTATAATGTTACAAAAACTGTTGATGTTTAATATGGTATATATATATATAACACTGCTGTAAAATTTTGGCATCAGTTTGTCATTGAAGATGCAACTCAACCATCAGGAACACGACCAATGCAAAGCCAGGAAATGTTGTCACAAAAATCATAATAAACTATATAATCTGATAATATTTTGTTAGACCTTCAATATTAACGAAGTTCTGTATTTTACAATTGAAGATAATATTAAATTGATTATCAGCAAACAAACGCATATTTTTTCCTAAATGTTATTACCATTTCAATGATGATAAAACAATGTTAACGGTGCCTGAATTACATTTAATAGATTTAGTTACGTCGTAACGTTGCTGCCACGCGCAGACCGCCATGTTTGGCGGAAGCCGACATGTCAACGGCAATTGGCGCCGCGGCTGCGCGTCTTGCATAATTCGGTTTCGAAAATTCGCAACTTATGGTTAAAATAAATGTATAGATACAACAACACGTCTGAAATTTCATTAATATTCCGTTTATCAACCAGTACCATAGATTTACCGGAGAGCCAGTTAAAAGTTTTGAAAATTTTCACCGATCTGGATCGGCTAACGTTGTAACGACGTTCAGTGACTAGGAAGTTGGAAGACTGCCGAGTCCGCGTGGGTTAGGCGTACTAATGGTTAAAACTGTATAATTATTCAAATAACAGGTAGCGATACAAAGTCTACTTTTCCAAAGTTCATCAAATATGATCCGTGAGCGGAAGCAAGTTGTATGTTGGCCAAACTGAACGATTTACGATTGTGTGAAATACAGCCTCGATCAACGATGGCTGATGCGGAGTCTGTCCTACGCGTATGACAGAGCTAGGTCGGTGCGCTCAGCGTATGACCCTGTTAACACAGACACTAAACTCGGTCGAACACTGACGTACACTGGCGGCAGAACGACAAGACGCCGACACACCAACAGAATTGGAACGCGCGCGATTGCTAGCGAACTTCATTTACGTTTGAATTTCCTCAAGCAAAAAGTTTGCAATGTTGCACGCGTCACTATTTAATGTAAATTTTCACTTGTCCACCGGATAACCATGTAGAGTCATTTTACTTGTCCGGGCCAAAAATCACTTGTCCCGGACAAACGGACAAGTGCTATTTCGAACGCTGTTTAGGACACAACCGTTAAAACTGAATATCTTAAACAAAATTTGTTGATCAAGCCATTTAAGTTGCAGACGTTTAAGCAAACACCTAGATGCTTTGCGCTTCAATTGAATGAATAAACATATGTTGTTTATTGTGCACAATGGCTTGTACCTGAAAGGCGATTCTGCTCTTTGAACTGTTTACCATGGCGTGTTGCGATAGTGTGTTCGAATTAAGAGAAAACATCATGGTGTTCCAGCGATAGAAATAAGTCAGAATATTTACTTGTCCGCCGGACAAGTAAGTTTTAAAATCTACTTGTCCGCCAAAATGTTAACTTGTCCGAGTGGTTGTCAAGGGGATTCGAAGCTTCGGAAAACACCATAAAACAGTCTGTCTTATTTTTATGACAACTAACACAATGTTCCTGCTGTTTCGTTGCATGTACATCTGAGTGACTTGTGATCGAAGACACAATTTGATTTAATCTGCAAATTTTGAAATTGCAAAATTATATTTGCAACTATTTTTTTCGGTCCATTATCATTACTATATATATATTCATCACGAATATTAAAAGTAGACACGTTACATGATGTATACCAATATTTTAGTGATGCTGATATGAACGCTTTTATTAATAACAAATAATTATTACGATGATTGTTTTCCTTGCTATTTGTTATAATGTTACAAAAACTGTTTTTGTTTAATATGGTATATATATATATAAAACATATAACACTGCTGTAAAATGTTGGCATCAGTTTGTCATTGAAGATGCCACTCAACCATCAGGAACACTACCAATGCAAAGCCAGGAAATGTCACAAAAATCATAATAAACTATATAATCTGCTATTATTTTGTTCAATCTCTAGGAACTTCAATATAATTTTTATTAAAGTTCTGTATTTTACAAACGAAGATAATATTCAACTGATCACCAGCAAACAAACGCATATTTTTTAGTAAATGTTATATTACCATTTCAATGATGTATAAACAGTTTTAACGGTGCCCGAATCACATCAAATAGGCGGAATATAATTTGTAGATTTAGTTACGTCCAGCGTTCGAAATAGCACTTGTCCGTTTGTCCGGGACAAGTGATTTTTGGCCCGGACAAGTAAAATTACTCTACATGGTTATCCGGTGGACAAGTGAAAATTTACAGTAAATAGTGACGCATGCAACATTGCAAACTTTTTAGTTGAGGAAATTCAAACGTAAATGAAGTTCGCTAGCAATCGCGCACGTTGCAATCTTGTTAGTGTGTTGGCGTCTTGTCGTTCCGCCGCCAGTGTGTTGTACTTCAGCGTTCAACCAAGTTTAGTGCCTGCGTTAACAGGGTCATCCGCTGAGCGCACCGACCTAGCTCTGTCACATGCGTAGAACAGACTCCGCATCACCCATCGTTGATCGAGGCTGTATTTTGTAAAATCGTAAATCGTTCAGTTTGGCCGACGTACAACTTGCTTTCACCCACGGATCATATTTGACGAACTTTGGAAATAATAGCTTTGTATCGCTACCTCTTATTTGAATAATTATATAGTTTTAACCATTATTACACCTAACCCACGCGGACTCGGCAGTCTTTCAAGTCATCGGACATTAGCCGATCCAGTCCCAAATCGGTGACAATTTTCAAAACTTGTAACTGGCTCTCCGGTAAATCTATGGTGATGGTTGATAAACGGAATATTAATGAAATTTCAGAAGTGTTGTGTCTATGTAACATTTATTCTAACCATAAATTGCGAGTTTTCGAAGCCAAATTTTATGCAAGACGCCCGTTGACATGTTGGCTTCCACCAACTACGGCGGTCTGCGCGCGGCAGCAATGTTACGTCGTAACTAAATCTATAAATTATATTCCGCCTGGTCGATGTAATTCGGGCACCGTTAAAACTGTTTATACATCATTGAAATGGTAATATAAAATTTAGTAAAAACATGGGTTTGTTTGTTCGTGATCAATTGAATATATCTTCGTTTGTAAAATACAGAACTTTGTTAATATTGAAGTTCATAGAGATTGAACAAAATAATATCAGATTATATTAGAGTTTATTATGATTTTGGTGACATTTCCTGGCTTTGCATTGGTCGGGTTCCTGATGGTTGAGTGGCATCTTCAATGACAAACTGAAATTTTACAGCAATGTTATATGTTTTATATATATATATATATATACCATATTAAACAAAAACAGTTTTTGCAACATTATAACAAATAGCAAGGAAAACAATTGTCTCATTCCTATCATCGTAATAATTATTTGTTATTAATAAAAGCGTTCATATCAGCATCACTAAAATATTGGTATACATCATGTAACATGTCTATATTTAATATTCGTGATGAATATGTATATATAGTAATAATAATTGAGCGACAAAATTTTTATGGTTTTTTCCGAAGCTTCGAATCCCCCTGACAACCACTCGGACAAGTGAACATTTGGGCGGACAAGTAGATTTCAAAACTTACTTGTCCGGCAGACAAGTAAATATTCTGGCTTATTTCTATCGCTAACGTCGCTGCCGCGCGCAGACCGCCATAGGCGTAGTTGGCGGAAGCCGACATGTCAACGGCGGTTGGCACCCCGGCCGCGCGTCTTGCATAAGATGTTGCTTCGAAAACTCGCAATTTGTGGTTAGAATAAATGTTACATAGACACAACACTTCTGAAATTTCATTAATATTCCGTTTATCAACCATCACCATAGATTTATCGGAGATCCAGTTACAAGTTTTGAACATTTTTATCGATTTGCGACTGGATTGGCTAATGACGTTCGATGACTTGGAAGACTGCCGAGTCCGCGTGGGTTAGGCGTAATAATGGTTAAAACTATACAATTATTCAAATAACGGTAGCGATACAAAGTCTATTATTTCCAAAGTTCGTCAAATGTGATCCGTGGGTGGAAGCAAGTTGTACATCGGCAAGTTGTACGTCGAAATACAGCCTCGATCAACGATGGCTGATGCGGAGCCTGTCCTACGCGTGTGACAGAGCTAGGTCAGTGCGCTCAGCGGATAACCCTGTTAACGCAGGCACTAAACTTGGTCGAACGCTGAAGTACAACACACTGGCGGCGGAACGACAAGACGCCGGAGACACTAACAAGATTGCAACGTGCGCGATTGCTAGCGAACTTCGTTTACGTTTGAATTTCCTCAAATAAAAAGTTTGCAATGTTGCACGCATCATTATTTACTGTAAATTTTCGCTTGTCCACCGGAAAACCATGTTGAGTCATTTTACTTGTCCGGGCCAAAAATCACTTGTCACGGACAAGTGCTATTTCGAACGCTGTGTTCTTAAAAAAGGAAAGAAGCCGTACGTTTATTAAACAGCTGGGCTGCACTGTACATCTTTTAAATGTGAAATCAGTCAGGTGAATATTATGAATATTTTCACATCTCAATGCAAGGTTTCCAGCTACCTTTTCAAATCCATCTTTACTAACATAAAGTTCAGGCATATGAGGTATCCAAGTTATAAATGCCACTTAAATAGAACAAACGTTTGCTGATGATATAATTTATTTCAAGGAAGTGGCCATCCATGGATATTTCCCGGATCTGGAACACTGAGAAGAATGCATGAATTTTTGTACTATTTCAATGGATGACGGTTACGTCAAAGACGAAAGACGAGTTCTTTGGCTTGCCAGAAGATAGCATGCTGAAAGAAGCCTTTTGGGATTCTGACCTGGTAACTTTCTGACAAAAAGCTAACCAAATGATTACACCCAATTCACTTCTCTGACAGAGCACTCGCTATCTTCATCCCAGTGCACTGCTGCAGAAAACTGGCATTTCTACGAAGAAGGTTAACATTAAAACCAAGATATGAGAGATACATTGGATGTTGCTGTTTACCATGGACGACCTGTGGTGTGTCTAGTTGTGACTAAGTCTCGAATCTCAAACCCTATCAAGAAGATGCAATGTCGGCCACGCATGAACTTTTATCTGTAAAGTATTGCTTGCCGTACATTTGATCTTACTAGAGATTAGAGAACCAAGGTATCGCTAATGTTATATTAAATAATATTAATAATAAATAAAATGATATCAGTTCGACTAAATATGTATTCTTTCTAAAAAAATTAATATCCTTTCTCGAGTTTGGTATTTAAAAATGGAGGAGTAATTATGGTTTTGTTGGCTCAGTCAAAGGGTAACAGAGCCAAAAAAGGTTAAATATTGCTGGTTTTAATCCAAGTAACCCCATAAAACTCCTGAAAATAATAGTTAATTAGAGTAATTATAAGGTTAATAACTTTGTGTCTCTATGGAAGGGACAGTCCAAGCACACAACAATCGTCATAAACGTTGTGTGCAACAGAAATTTACATTATGAAAAGATGTGCACACATTTCTAACTGATCCGAGGTCCAAATATAAGCAATCATTTAAACTGACTTACGTATAAAATGTACCAAACAAATCTACTTACCATAATGGGAATTACAGAACGACCAGCTCATAGTCCTCAGCATTCTCATAATCTTCAGTTATTTCCCAGTGGCCAACTTCATACATCAGTCCCTTTTTCTTGTTTTTTTTCAATCCTGCCACACTCTTTTCTTGGGTCTCATCATCGTGCCAGGAATGCATGATGTTCCCGTCCAATGCATTGACCTAAGATTTCAGTAAGTTCTATTTTGTGGCTGTCAAGTTCTGGGAACGCAACTGGCAGATCAGCTGTACTGCTTTCAATTTCTTCTCAATCTTGTTAAATTCAGTCATGTTTTTCTTTTTGCCTCTTGAACACTTCTCCGGGGTACTGGTAGTTCTGCCAACACTTCTCCGGGGTACTGGTAGTTCTGCCAACACTTCTCCGGGGTGCTGGAGGTTCTGCCAACACTTCTCCGGGGTACTGGTAGTTCTGCCAACACTTCTCCGGGGTACTGGTAGTTCTGCCAACACTTCTCCGGGGTGCTGGAGGTTCTGCCAACACTTCTCCGGGGTACTGGTAGTTCTGCCAACACTTCTCCGGGGTGCTGGAGGTTCTGCCAACACTTCTCCGGGGTACTGGTAGTTCTGCCAACACTTCTCCGGGGTACTGGTAGTTCTGCCAACACTTCTCCGGGGTGCTGGAGGTTCTGCCAACACTTCTCCGGGGTGCTGGTAGTTCTGCCAACACTTCTCCGGGGTGCTGGAGGTTCTGCCAACACTTCTCCGGGGTGCTGGTAGTTCTGCCAACACTTCTCCGGGGTGCTGGAGGTTCTGCCAACACTTCCTCCTTCTGTTTTCATTTTCTGGCGAATGATATGGCAAATGCAATTACCTTGTGTCGTTGTTCCACTGTCTGGCTGTCACGGTGCTCGGTCACGGTGCTCGGTCACGGTGCTCGGTCACACAGTTCCTTTATGCCTGCATTTTAGATGCTCAGATGAAATGGAGATTGGCATTTGGTGTCCTTTGCTGCGCAGCAGAGAACATTCCCATGACTTCTTCCGAATCCATATTGTGGGACTTTGCTGATTCCGTTTGTCTTTTGAGATCTTCCGTTACGTTGACATGAAAATATCTCCCATATTGTCTCTCAAGGACATGGATGACCGATGCCAAGAAAGACTTCACCATTTGCTGAAACAGACTGACATCACAAGGCTGTTGCTGCAGCTTTTCTAGAATCAAATCCATGTCTGCATTCAGAGCATTGCTAAAGAAATCTTGCTTACTTGCAAGTTCCACATATTTCAGGAAACAAAAATTTGCATCTGTATATCACTGCTATTTATATATAACACCATCCAGAGGACGGGTGTTTTTGCTAGTACACAGAATTCAGTATCTATTCACTCAGTCATTCACACTGCATATACATTCGGTCATGTCAATAAATAAACTCAAACATTTTTATTTGAGGACAATGTTCTGCGGCATTCTGAAAAATAATAAGTTACCAGGTAGTCATTTCAGTACTAGTTATCTAAATATAAGAGTTCAGACAAATACCATTTAAACTTGAGCTAAGACTAAAAGTATGGCGACTGAGAATATCTGTCCCTACCACACCATGAGCAGCATTGAAATACTCAACAAAGTATGGTGACTGAGAATATCTGTCCCTACCACACCATGAGCAGCATTGAAATACTCAACAAAGTATGGTGACTGAGAATATCTGTCCCTGCCACACCATGAGCAGCATTGAAATACTCAACAAAGTATGGTGACTGAGAATATCTGTCCCTACCACACCATGAGCAGCATTGAAATACTCAACAAAGTATGGTGACTGAGAATATCTGTCCCTGCCACACCATGAGCAGCATTGAAATACTCAACAAAGTATGGTGACTGAGAATATATGTCCCTACCACACCATGAGCAGCATTGAAATACTCAACAAAGTATGGTGACTGAGAATATCTGTCCCTACCACACCATGAGCAGCATTGAAATACTCAACAAAGTATGGTGACTGAGAATATCTGTCCCTGCCACACCATGAGCAGCATTGAAATACTCAACAAAGTATGGTGACTGAGAATATATGTCCCTACCACACCATGAGCAGCATTGAAATACTCAACAAAGTATGGTGACTGAGAATATCTGTCCCTGCCACACCATGAGCAGCATTGAAATACTCAACAAAGTATGGCGACTGAGAATATATGTCCCTACCACACCATGAGCAGCATTGAAATACTCAACAAAGTATGGTGACTGAGAATATCTGTCCCTGCCACACCATGAGCAGCATTGAAATACTCAACAAAGTATGGCGACTGAGAATATATGTCCCTACCACACCATGAGCAGCATTGAAATACTCAACAAAGTATGGTGACTGAGAATATCTGTCCCTGCCACACCATGAGCAGCATTGAAATACTCAACAAAGTATGGCGACTGAGAATATATGTCCCTACCACACCATGAGCAGCATTGAAATACTCAACAAAGTATGGTGACTGAGAATATCTGTCCCTGCCACACCATGAGCAGCATTGAAATACTCAACAAAGTATGGTGACTGAGAATATCTGTCCCTGCCACACCATGAGCAGCATTGAAATACTCAACAAAGTATGGCGACTGAGAATATATGTCCCTACCACACCATGAGCAGCATTGAAATACTCAACAAAGTATGGTGACTGAGAATATCTGTCCCTGCCACACCATGAGCAGCATTGAAATACTCAACAAAGTATGGCGATTGAGAATATCTGTCCTTTTCATTTCATGGCTTCTTACAGAGCTCTACATTATTTCTGTTAGATTTGTAGGTGATGTCACTGTTATGATTTATTTTAACAATTATAATGCTGTGGGTTCTATAGGGTTAAGTGTTAATTTTACTGTTTCCAGATACAATGGACAAGGACCAGCTGACTTTGCTGAACGACTTTGTGCAGCTATGCAAAGCCACGCCAGACGTCTTGCATAAGCCAGAGCTGGTCTTCTTCAAAGACTGGCTTGAGAGGTGAGTGACACTGTGAGGCTCCATCCTCGCAGGTGGTAGCTGACTACACTGCCTCAGAAAGATGTCCTACACAATACACAGTTCCCTGAATCAGCTGTACTTTGTCCTAGTTGCTGTCTTTGCCAGTCGTCACTATGGCAACCAAATGCCCATGCCCAATATCAAAGAGTAATTCTAGAAAATCGCAATAATTATCTGTGAGAGGAGGCTAACAAGCCTGCAGTAGAGTGCTTTCTGCTAATTACTTCTACTTCCCAAACATTATATTTGTTATCAGTCGTGAATTGTCCAAATGGGCAAACTTAAAAAAATAAAAGGCATTTGATTACCCAAAGTAGGTGGTGACACAATCGACCTTTGTACAGCCTCTGTTTTACAAAGTCCTTGCAAGTGCACCCAGGTGTTGCTAGTAGAAGTGATTTACTGTGAAACATGTCCTGGTTTTTGTAGTCTTGGTGCGACATTGCCGAGTCCAGCACCGGAAGCTGAAGAGGGCAAGGGAGATGGAAAGCCAGCAGAGGAATCGGGGAATGCACCGAAGGCCAAGACCCCGGAATCAGAAGAGGAGATGGAATCGGAAGAGAGTGACCTGGGTAATATGATTGACTTATTGGATGAGACTGGGTTTTATGCAAGAGTTGCTTCAGAATATTACTTATGAGTATACATCATATCAGGGTCATGTGAACTGTAGTAGTTTACTGTCGTGTATTTTGTATGGATTTACTGTTGAATATAAATCTGATTGATTCAGTAAACTATAACTTTACACATGTGTAGCCTGTCCATATCATAGTTCTGGTTTTAAACATATTCACAATGCAAAGATTCACACAATCAATACATAATTTACTTCGTTCACAGCTTTTTAGGAACATTACAGACGTGAAAACATACAAACTTTTCATAATTCTAAACTTGATTTGTAGATCGTGTAGTAGTAGTAGGCATCCTTCTGTCTTGCTAGACAATGGTTTGATCTTCACTGTTTCCTATTCAACAAGAATCACGTTTTACTTTACTCATTCTTTTATTTGACAGACATTGACAACGAGGGAGTCATCGCCCCAGACAATGACCCCCCGCAGGAAATGGGGGATGATTCAATCGAAGTAAGTTGTCATTATGTTTTGTATGTAATAATTCAACTGGTTTCACTAATCAGAAACAAGGTGTTCGCAAAGTCCAACAAACTTGTAGCAATACTTAGCAGGCGGGTGGTGGGTATGATGTCACCGTGTACAGCCGGGGAAATAAACTAATATAGTGGCGACACCTATTGAGTTGAACATATACCAATGCACGTTATTGTGGATCTGAGAACTGGGCAGCGTGGTGCATGATGTATTGGCCACCATGTTGCACCGGTTGAATCTGGTGGTCATTGCCTGTGGTTTGGAAGCCGTTTTGGTTCATTCTAAATCACAAAGTCCCAGACTATGTATTGGTGAAAACAATACAACACTTTGTGAACTTATAAAACCACCCCTTCTTGGCTGAATTACTCTGTGCGTGGCACAGGTGTTTGTTCTAATCTCAACTTGCTACGGTTTTGCATTTCTCAACAGGCAATTTCTAGTCGCCAAAATCAGTTATATCTAGGTCTAAGTTATTTCCGCAGTCGTGAGGCGATTTGTGTTGTATATCTTGAACAAATATGTACAGATATTCATTCCAGTTTTGCAGATGTGATAGATTATGTTGAGCTACGTATGTAAAAAACTAAGTTTGTTCTTGTGTAGCGCAGTATCCAGTCCCCAGGACTGCTCAAAACGCTTGACACTTTACTCCCTGGGAAACTTATTCAATCGAACAGCACCTCAATTTCTCTGGGAAGCATCCAGCGCTTTAATCAGTGTGCGAAGACTATTCGTACACAAATATCCACCACTGTCTATAGCCAGGTACTCATTCATACAGTTGAGTGAACTGGAGCAGCCAAATGTCCCACCCCGTCTGACTGTATGTTGGTTCTCCTTCTCCAGCCAACTGATGAGATGGTGGAGAAGTCGGCAGAGAAGAGATCAGAGGCCATGGCAGCCTTGTCTGAAGGTATCTACTTGTTACATGCAATTCACATTGTCTCAGACAGTGAGCAGTTTAGAGATCAAGCACAGTTCAAAACATACACTTATCACACACAAGTACATTTCTGTCATAAGATCAACAATAATAATTTATTAACTTTCTAGGAAATATATAATATTAATTGTAGATATAACCAGGATGGACATACAGTGTTCATCACATATATAACCAGGATGGACATGCAGTGTTCACAGATATAACCAGGATGGACATGCAGTGTTCACAGATATAACCAGGATAGACATGCAATGTTCATCACAGATATAACCAGGATGGACATACAGTGTTCATCACAGATATAACCAGGATGGACATGCAGTGTTCATCACAGATATAACCAGGATGGACATACAGTGTTCATCACAGATATAACCAGGATGGACATGCAGTGTTCATCACAGATATAACCAAGATGGACATGCAGTGTTCATCACAGATATAACCAGGATGGACATACAGTGTTCATCACAGATATAACCAGGATGGACATGCAGTGTTCATCACAGATATAACCAAGATGGACATGTAGTGTTCATCACATATATAACCAGGATGGACATGCAGTGTTCATCACAGATATAACCAGGATGGACATGCAGTGTTCATCACAGATATAACCAGGATGGACATTGCAGTGTTCATCACAGATATAACCAGGATGGACATGCAGTGTTCATCACAGATATAACCAGGATGGACATACAGTGTTCACATATATAACCAGGATGGACATACAGTGTTCATCACAGATATAACCAGGATGGACATACAGTGTTCACAGATATAACCAGGATGGACATACAGTGTTCATCACAGATATAACCAGGATGGACATGCAGTGTTCATCACAGATATAACCAGGATGGACATATAGTGTTCACAGATATAACCAGGATGGACATACAGTGTTCATCACAGATATAACCAGGATGGACATGCAGTGTTCATCACAGATATAACCAGGATGGACATACAGTGTTCATCACAGATATAACCAGGATGGACATACAGTGTTCACAGATATAACCAGGATGGACATACAGTGTTCATCACAGATATAACCAGGATGGACATACAGTGTTCATCACAGATATAACCAGGATGGACATACAGTGTTCATCACAGATATAACCAGGATGGACATGCAGTGTTCATCACAGATATAACCAGGATGGACATGCAGTGTTCATCACAGATATAACCAGGATGGACATACAGTGTTCATCACAGATATAACCAGGATGGACATGCAGTGTTCATCACAGATATAACCAGGATGGACATGCAGTGTTCATCACAGATATAACCAGGATGGACATACAGTGTTCATCACAGATATAACCAGGATGGACATACAGTGTTCACAGATATAACCAGGATGGACATACAGTGTTCATCACAGATATAACCAGGATGGACATGCAGTGTTCATCACAGATATAACCAGGATGGACATGCAGTGTTCATCACAGACTTACAGCTGCCAGATTGTGTTCAATAAGCCCTGAGCAGTGTTCGCAATTTGATTGTTGCACCAAAGAATCATTCCAAAGTGCAATACTTTCATGGCTCCATCATATGTAGTTCATTGCTGAATTAACGTACATGATACATTGAATAGCTCTGCCATCATGCAGGAAACCTGTTCTCGATGTGAAATTCTCTGTTGCAGGCAACTTGGAGGAAGCAGTGAAGGCCTTCACCGAGGCCATCAAAGACAACCCTAAGTCAGCCTTGTTGTATGCCAAGAGAGCCAGGTAATCACCTCCGCCCGTGTAGCAGCATGCACCTAATGCACTATAACTCATATCTTACTCATTTTCCCCAACTCTGAAACTGTGTCAATGCAGGTAACTCGAAACTCTAATGAAATGGTAACTGGCACAGGATGACTGTGTCATGATGCCAGCAAAATTACTGTGGTAGCAACTTGTAATTACAGAAGTATTATGATGTCTGACATTCACCTCTGAGTTCTCAGCACTCGATCTGAACCCAAACACCTGTCTCTGGCCCCCCCCCCCTCCCCACCCTGCAGTTGTCTAAGTCATGTCAGCTGCCACACTTGCTATCCTCTACCATGTGTGTGAGCTGTCCTTGTTGTCTGCAGTGCCTACATCCGCCTGGAGAAGCCGAATGCGGCGATCCGCGACTGCGACCAGGCCATCAAAATCAACCCTGACTCGGCCCAGTCCTACAAGTGGAGAGGCAAGGCCTACAGGTGAGGGTTGTCTTACACAGTTACACCAGTGTTGTGTGACAGACCGATGTTATGTTACTGCCTGTTGTTATACAGGTGTCGTTACAGACTAGTGTTGAATGTCTGTTGTTTTACAAACTGTACAATTAGCTTAATCTCTATTCCTGGTAGTGTTTTGTAAGATGATACTCACAAGAGTAGGAGACAGCACTGGTGGACACCTGTCAAAACAGCAATTTGGAATCGGGAGAAACACGGGAATGACAGATGCTATCTTCATAGTGCGCCAGATTATAGAAATGGCAAATGAACACCAGATCGCACTACATTTCAATTCTGTGGACTTCAAGGGAGCATTTGACACCATTTGGAGGGATGCATTATGGAAGATAATGAGATCTATGGAGGTGGGCCCTAAAATGACATCACTAATTGAGGTCATGTACGAGAATGTTCAGTGTGCCATCAATGGTCAGTTGACAGATTGGTTAAAAGTTGAAACAGGAGTGAGGCAGAGCTGTCTGCTCTCACCTATCCTGTTCAACTTGTTCCTCGAGTTTGTCGTGGCTGACCTAAAGAGCCTGCCTTTGGAGTTCAAACGAAATGTAGACATCAGGTTTGACATCAGGTACGCTGACGACACAACACTAATATCTACCATATTCAAGAAACTACAACTTGCAGCTGAAGAGCTTCAAGCAGCCTGTAACAAAAGTGGTATGGAAAAGCAATCTCTCCAAATACAACGTAATCACCTCATCAGACAAGCATATCATCCTGGAAAATGAAGAACTCGAGACTGAGAGTTCTGCTTCCTAGGCAGCATAAAGACTGAAAGAGTAGACAGGCACATAGCCTTAGCATCAGTAGCCTTTTATAGACTCGGAAACAACATATTTTCAAACAGGGGCATATAAATAAGAATGAAAGCCAGATTATATGGGGCCCTTATACTACCTATAGCAATCTATGAAGCAGAAACCTGGACACTATGATCGCAAGAGATGCAGTTTCTTGAAGTTTTTGAGATGCATTGCTTGAGGGCTATCACAGGTCTTACTAGGGCAGACAGATTATGAAATGGCCAGATCAGAGATGAGACATTCACCCCTGAATCCATATCAGATGTCATCAGACATAGAAGACTCCGGTGGTTTGGACATGTCTGCTGTATGCCAAATGAAAACCTCATAAAATAGCCTACAAGGAATACTTTAAAGGACACAGAAAATGAGGAAGGCCACGGAAGATGGAGCGACCAAGTTAGACTGTACTCCCACTTTTAACAGCAGAGCGGTGTGCTCTAGACAGGACGAAAAAGAAAAGGAGGGTGTCAAATCAGTCTAGGCATTTAAGTCAAGTAACTGTTACATACTGCTGTTACACTTGTGTTGTGTTACAGACTGCTGGTACATGTGTGTTTTGTTACATACTGCAGGTACTCGTGTGTTTTGTTATATACTTAAGTTACACGTGTGTTTTGTTACGTACTGCAGTTACACGTGTGTTGTGTTACAGACTGCTGGGCCAATGGGAGGAGGCAGCGGCTGACCTGGCGATGGCATGTAAGTTGGACTATGATGACATGGCCAACGAGATGCTCAAGGATGTCCTGCCCAAGGTAAGTCAGTGCAACTTACAACTACCATGTAAATCAAGGCGGTCTATACGTTCATTGTGTGACAATCAGAGGGAGTTGGCACGCTCTTCGCATGCACTAAAATCGAGTCAGTTTGCCAGTCATTCTGTTTACAATGTTCGCGAGAGAAGGTTCTCTGTTTGAGTCCACTTCCGTTCCATAATCCGACAATATAATCAGTTGTCTGATCTGGTGGAATCATCCATGTGTTATACTAATTTAATATGGCATTTTGCTGGAAACCACCGTTGTTGTGATTTGCAGTAAAATTTATAAACGTGCATTTCTCATCTTTGACATGAGCGTAGCAAAACTTGTCGTCATCCATTTGACGGGTGAACAACCAACACTGCAGATAGTAGTGTACGACAATGTTCGCTAAGTAAACATTCCCATCAAAAACTTTTATATAAATTTTTTTTGCCCGACGTCATATTAGGTATTGTAAACATTTAGTGCGCATAACCAGAGCCTGCCAACCTCCTCCGTGTGAAATCCGTGCGTTCAACTAATGAAGGACTTCAGTTGTTACATGATATTTCACAACCAACTTGCCCTGGAAATGATTTTTTGAGGCATGACAAGCCAGATAGATATATCGTCACGATGGAGGAATCTTGTGTATTTTGCAAAAGTTGTCAATAGATTGATAGGAAGCTAAGGAGGATAAGCAATATAATGGTGAATGAGCACGACTGTTCCAGTTAGGAAGTAAACGTGTCAAAATACAACACAGATATTTAAGTTGCCACATAATTTATTTTATGGTTTTTTTGCGCAATTGCTACTGGTACAATGGCTGGTCTGCATGAACGTGTCAAGTATTCTAGGAAGTCGATCATTGATGGACTTTGTCAGCTCGTCCATGATGCAGCTACCAAAGTATTGACAGTGCGTGGAAAGGGGCTCAAACATGTTGAGGGCGTTCACACTAAAAAACTCCATGTACTCCTCGGCCGGGGGTAGATCGTACTTGCTGACGGGTGACTCTGACTGCACCGACTGGAATATGTGGTGTCCCTTCGGGTTTTCAATTATGTTCTGCAGCAGTTCGTCATTGCTGTAAAAGTTTGACTTTTTGTTTTCGAACACCTGCAGGTATTTGTCAACGATGAGTGCATGTATGCGCACGAGTATTGCGTGTTTGCGCAGGAATGCCACCTTGTTTTCCACACGGTTCCTGATAGTTTCATGGAGGTCGAGTAGCAACGATGTCTCCTCTTTCATGAAGAGGTCGCCACTGCCACTACGCACGAACGGTTTCGACCAGAACGACCCCGTGTAGACGCGTGGTGGTTCCGTCACGTTGATTAGTGGCGCCAGGTTCCAGAAGAGGGCGCCATATACCCGCATCAGTTCCTGCATGTCGAGTGTGTCAGCCTTGTTAAGGATCAGTCGTATCTGTGACTCGCGACCTTTCAACTGTCGGAAGAGACTCTCAAGTTCGGTGCCGACGTCGAGTTTGGTTGGGTCAAACACAACGAAGATGAGGTCAGCTCTGTCGACAAACCATTTGGTGACCTCGTTGAACGGGTAGCCTCGTTCCTGCTGCTTGCGGTTCTCTATGATGCCCGGCGTGTCAATAAACGTCACCTTCTGCAGTAGTTTGTATGGCATCTCTACTCCCTGGAGGCGCTCCAGGAAGCCCTGGCAATGAAACACATTTTTCTTAGGAAATCTCATACATCTCATGATCAGTTTCTGCGAAGTTCTGTCAAGATGTATGACTAACACCTTTATACTACAATGTTTTATGAAGTACTGGAAATCTGGATGTTTAAACTATATCGTACAACTGAAACTAAATGCCCAACCGGCTACCTACAAGAGTCATTGTGTAATCTTTACTGCAGATGTCTGAAAGTTGTTCTTGGTTCAATATTAATTACAAAACTAACCTCCCCCCCCCCCCGGTAACCTCCCACTGGATACACTAGACTAACATTCACAGGTTAATGGATTAATTTGTAGACACCAATATCCCAGGCTAACTCATATATGTGGTGCCATTTACTGGATAATCGTGTGCTATGTAATTTTAAAGCTGCCTATTTGCTATTCCCAAGGGGTATTTGTAGTGTTGAGTTAGCGCCTTTAGAACGTGCTGTGAGGAATCGGTGTGTGTGTGTCATTAATGCGTTATATGGAGTAAAGGTAAAGATTAAAATGCAAGTTGTTCATCAGATAGAAAGCAGCACTAGAGAGATGTTGTACCTGGCCAAACTTCTCAAGTGAAGAGAATCCTTGAGACTTGTCAGTGACGAGCACTAGGCCCTCCACAGTCTTGTACCTGCTGCCGTACTTGACCACCGTGAAGTCTGACGTCGTCGGCTCAGCACCTCAACATGACAAAACACGCTCATAACCAAGACATGTTCACAGGCTTACCGTAAATTTCCGTGTATAATATGCATTTTTTCCTTAACTTTTTACTAAAAAGTCGGGATGCGTATTATACATGGTACTAAAGCTAAATAAAATTTTCTCTGACCAGTTAATGTTTGCAGACCAGAATAAAGCTGCTGGAAAACTAGTAAATTTATAAAATGTCATAATCACGTAAACCACTGCAGCAATGCAGACGAAAGGCAAGAATCGCACTCCCGTAAGCGCCTCTCTAGCCCCAAACTAGCAGCGAGAAATGACAAAGACGAGAGCCCGGATGTCTGACATCGCGAATAACACCAATGAGTGGGAAGTGTACGAGACCAGGAAGCACAGCCCGGGAAGTTTTGCTCCCTGAGCGCCAAGGCATTATGGGTGGCATTCCTGAATCATGTGAATGATGTCCGCGTCATGGGCCGAGTGTCAACAAGTTGTGACTCCATGTTGTTGTGAATGCAAATGTTGTGAATGTAAATAAAGACGAATGTAGCGCAAGTATGCTTCGCAGTTAAAAGTACCAAGTAGCATTTCAGAATAGGGTACCCAGAATAGAACTTGGTGTTAATTTAAAAGTGAAATCAGAACGGCACAATGTAAGTTCTAGCAAGCGCTGATTTGCAACCTACAACACAAGTTACATAGTGCTTACACACTAGCAATGCCGTAACTTGCGTAGGTGACATGTTTACGATTCTGCGATGGATTCATGGGTTAAAACAAAATATTAGAAGCAGGGAAATCGGGGATTGATGTCAAAAGTCGGGGTGCATATTATGCACGAGGGCATATTATGGAATCATAGAATGACCAAAACATGTTTTAGTTTCATAAAAAAGATGCCATTGACATCACTCAAAACAACTAAACTATGGCATGTTCAGAAATTTATGTTATGGGAAGACGCATTTAATGTATAAACACAGGGGCCTTTCAATAAGTACCCTGCAGCGATTACTACAAAGAGGTACATAGAAACAGGTGCCTCTATTTTTTTCAAATATGTTGTATGTTTACGACAAATGCCACCGATGGGTTGCACTCGTACTGCCACCTAGTGATAACATTTTTCTTACACTGGCCACCCACAAACCAATTACTGATTGAACATGAAAATCCAATCAATAACCAGCCCTAGTGTGTGCCGTATGCGGCTGGTGTGTCACCTGTGTGCAGTTGGTGGTGGTTGTCCTCTACCCCTGCTAGGTAGTTGATCATAGAAGACTTGCCTGTGCTCCACGGCCCTGTCAGCAGCACCAGGGGCCGGGCCAGGATGTCCGCATCTACAACAACAACACGTGTCGTCACTTCTCTGATCCTTTCATCAATCTAGATTTGTTCATTGTTCAAATGAAAGTACAGTACAAAATATGTATGTATTATATCTCAAAAAAAAGATTACTAAAACAACCATTACAAAAATGTTCAGAACTTTGTTCACAAGTATGACAAAATCTTTTTTTAGTTTAAGATGTGATATGCAGAAAATTATCAATATGGGAATAACGGTGTAAAATGCAGCAGATACAGTAGGTATACGATTTAAAAGTTTCATTAGTGAACATTACCTCACAACAAATATGGTTTATATATTTATACTGAGTAATTGGAGATTTCTTGGAACTGACCTCACCTATGACCA
Source organism: Escarpia spicata (assembly GCA_963995525.1). Lineage (NCBI taxonomy): Eukaryota > Metazoa > Annelida > Polychaeta > Sabellida > Siboglinidae > Escarpia > Escarpia spicata. Next base: position 50,920,929 of record OZ023215.1, read on the forward strand.
TGTCATAAATAATGTCACCTGTGATGTGGTGACCTCACCTATGACATGGTTACCTCACCTGTGATGATATGACCTAACCTGTGACGTGGTGACCTCACCTGTAATGAGGTGTCTGTTGAGATGCTTGTAGTTGTAGAGTTTCTCCACAGGTTCTATGTAGCTGTGGTAGATGTGGAGCAGCTGCTGGAGCACCGGCTCCAGGTTCTTCTCTGTGCAGTAAGGGTAATAGTGAGGACAGTGCAGAACGGGGTAGTCGAGTCGTGTGTGTGGTATGTGTGTGAGCGTGCGTGCATGTGTGGTGGGTGGGTGTGTAAGGGGACAGATTACTAGTATGTTACTTACAATACAATGTTTTAACCTGTATATAGACCTGGGGTAATAGTAATGTGTAATAGTAACAATTACAAATATTGAAGTAATTGTAATAGGTTGTGCAAAAACCCAATGTAATAGTAATTGACCTGTTACTTTTATATTACTATTGAACATTTAAACTGAATTTCAACTACATAACAATTCCATTTAATTAGGTTGTAGATTCCACTAGTTTCTCCAGGTTTTATGTCAACTTCAGCATGGCACCCATGAAGTTTTACCCTAGAGTGTTATGAGCGTTTACATAGCAAGAGACATTGTACAGTGTGACTGCTGCATTGACTAAAGGGATTAAACTGGGCTTTCACTGCTTTGAAGCCAGTTCTGCCAAGTGCCAACTACCTTTTTTAAGTAAGCCTATGGGTTTAGTGACTGCCTCCATGGTGCACACAATTCAGCCTAAACTACAATGGGTGAGAAAAACATCCTGATGTATTTGTACTTGACCAATAACTAAATGTCTACTAATATAATCCACCTAGTTTTGTGGCATTGACTATTGCTTTTGTCTTTCATTCCAGTATGGTATTTAAATATAAAATGGAACAAATATGTACTATCCTTAGTCAATGTAGTTAGCAGATTGTACTGAATATAGTATATATAATATATATGTATTTTGTTGTAAATATTATGACTTTTTACATTTTCTAATGCTTCCCTGATTTCTTATTCACCTGTCTTGTTTAACAGTGAGAGTCAAACAATTGTACTCATTGTATTTATGCATACAGTGCATTATACCAAAAAATGTTCCGATGAAAAATTTAATAGTAACTAATTGTTTCAAATGTAATAATAACAGGAAGAAAACATTTTGCAATGTAATTGACCCCAGGCCTGTATATTGATTCATATTTAAAAAACTGCTGATCTAATTATGATGAAATTGTCAGACCTTGGAGATATATAGAATAGAGACATAACCTTGAGCAATGAAAAATTACATCGTAGTAGTTTCTGTATTAGAACACACAGACATGTTAAGTGGAAAACTCCTAAGAAGACACTTGATTGTGATCCAAGAAACACCACAGTTTATCATTTGACAGATTGTCATGCATGCCCAGGTGTTTGTATACCTGTGTGTTGAGACAGTAGATGGTTGTACCTGTGTGTTGAGACAGTAGATGGTTGTACCTGTGTGTTGAGACAGTAGATGGTTGTACCTGTGTGTTGAGACAGTAGATGCTTGTACCTGTGTGTTGAGACAGTAGATGCTTGTACCTGTGTGTTGAGACAGTAGATGCTTGTCGAGCTGCAGGATCTCTCCAATATGACGCGTGTCCCGCTGAGTTGTGCTACGTCTCTTAGTTGTAGCTTCCAGGGGGACGCTGGTTGTGCCACTTTTATGACTGCTTGTAGATGTCGTCTCTGCTGTGTCTGCCAAATGGTTATCATTTACAGTTGAATGCACATTTTCTTCATTTTTACTTCACTCCCCTAACATTTAAGGAAAATGTTAAAACACCTCAAAATGCACCAGACGCAGAATGTATACTTATAGAAAAAGTATGGGACTGTCGGCAGATTTTCTTAGTCTAGACATAGATGTGATGACGTTGACGTCTGTCTCACCACCTTCAAATCAAATTATACCTTACCTTAGGACTGTTCTGATCGCAGAATCCTCTTGGTTCCTCAATAATCAGATCTTTGACTTCAGGATCTAATATTAAAAAATTTTGGTTTCCGGTTCCAGTACTTTGTGTTAATGGGGCTTCGTTGCTGTATAGTATCTCCTGGGTTGACCAGAATTTGTCAAGGCGGTTTTTAAATGAATTTATTGAATTACCGAATGAGGTAAACTATTCCATGGTTCAACTACTCTAAGTGGGAATGCATTTTTTCTTGTTTAGTTTTGCTCTTTAGTTGAATAGTTTGAGGGAGTGTCCACTGTTACCAGATTATAATGCCACATCCTCCCATTTAACTTTAGGTTTGGTACGATTTTTTTATCATATAGGTTATGCATTATTTTATAGACTAATCATGTTGTCTCCTCTTAATCAACGATATGCTAATGAGGGTAATTTAAGACTCAATATATGAGATAAGTTATCATTCAAGGCTTGCGTATTTTTAAAAGAAGTGCCATGCATACGGCTTTGACAACCTACCAGTAACAAACTGACACCGTCACACTATCTCCGCCCGTGTCCGGCTCGGTTAACTTTCGTTTTTGCAGGCGATAATTGAGATAGTGTGCGCGTCTAATCGCCAACGGTCAGGCCGTTTCGATACGTTTGTACGGCGGAATGCGTGGACATTTTCTGAGTTATTGAACTGCTCTTCTTATAAACATATAACAGTGTCACGAGTATAATAAACTTAAAAATCGTTGCATCTGCAAAAACGTCCCGCGTTGACGGGAATGACGCCTGTTGCTATTCGTTGTACTTGCAAATGAAATATGACCGTTTCGACGGCGATCTTTGCATCGTTTGCTGTTCAGGTTCTTTTAAATAAATAATCACCTTGGTGTTTTTAAGGCTTACCTATAACGGCAAGATGTAGGAGTGCAATAGCTGCGATTAGCGACGTTACACTTGCGACAGCCATGCTCCCGAGTCGAGTACACTCAGTGCAATGTGAAGTTCTAGATTAGTCCAGCAGGTGCCACCACTTGCACGTCGGTGGCAGTCGGTTATTTTCGTTTCTCATATAGACGCGGAACCTTTTTTAAAAGCAATGTTCACTTCACAGTTCATTTGAAAAACCCTCAATGTTATTTGTTCCATTTAATTAAGTTATTTTTTACTTGATGTATGACATATGGCTATGCTTAGGTGTTGTGTTCACATTTAATTGCAGTGATTCATCAGACTGATAGTTTGTCAATTAAATAAAAAAACGTTTCATCAGCTTAGAGGTGCTGACAAAAATACACTTGACAGAAATACAAACAAGTAATTTATTGCCTCATTTTATTAGCCTCTGTTTCTATAACCAGGCTTGTAACTGACCTATTTATTTATCCTGTGTTTGTCACGTGACCGACAGGCAAAGAAGATCCAGGAGCACAAGCGTAAGAGGGAGCGTCGGCACGAGGAGCGGGAGCTCAGTGAGCGGAGGAGGAGGGTGCAGAGGGCCAAAGAGGAAAGGGAGAAGGCCCGGGCTGAGCAGGAGAGACGCAACAAGGAGGCGGGCGGATTCCCAGGTCAGTGCTGGGGAGATTTCTGGGAGAACAGGAATTAGGTCATTTTATGCAGATCCATATTCAATTCTTACTTTAATTGGAATTTAATTTAACTATTAAAAATGCATGGATTCGAATTGAATAAAATCAAAACAGATTGAATTGGAATTTAATCCCACAAAGTAAGACGAATTGAATGAATTGATCGAAATGGAAAATAAATTTACAATGTTTTTCTATATAAATTTACACGTATAGACCACAAAATATGTTAAATTGTAATATTTTTGGATGTGTCTTTTCCGTCAAAGACCAAAAAAATACAACCAATAGCAGAACTATGAGCACTTATATGCACAAAAGGATTTGTCACCATGATGTTTCTGGGTCACCAGTGGGTGGGAGAACAGGGGTTAGGTTGTTTCTATTGAAAATGTGATCTAAGTCTCTGCCCAGGTGCACTGGAATCTAATGAAGTCTGAAACTTGCATCCTCAAATTAAGTGCTGCTGCAAACCACATACAGTTATTTTTATATGAAAATATAAATATATGTAATAATTTATTTTATGTACCTGTGGTGCTAGATTTTTCACATCAGGATGTTAGAAATTACTAACATGATGTAGCATTGCTATGAATGAATTAAAATACTGTATTATCCCCCAATAGACGCAAAGGCGTGGGTGCGCATGTATTGATTTATCTTAAGACAGAAGTAGCACAAACTGTGAGGGGTGGACACACAAATTACATACACGTCACACACGTGCAACTCATAGGTAGACAACATGTAGCAAAGACAGGTTCAGCAAATCTACCAAAACATCCGGTGCACGGTTGACAGAACATGGTACACGACGGGAAGCGCGAGTAGAGACAGACTGCTTCGATTATTTTAGCTATGCTAAACAGACAATTATCAAAGTAGCCAGATATTATTTTGACCATTCCTCTGCGTTGTTAGAACGCCCGACTTTGTGAATAAAACGAAACTGACGGAAACGTAATGCCATCTTACAGCTGATGTACAAATAATTGTTATCTAGAAAGTATCCGCAAGATTGCGACAGCAGGGAAATACAGTATTTGGCATTAAAGGCATGCACACATTTGAAAATAATGTTTTCGTACATGGTTTCATTTCTATAAAAAGGGGGTACATGTCTATTAGGCAGTGTGCGTCAATAGGGAACAATGCGGTATTAAAACACTACAGTACTAATAATTATTTAAAAGTAAATAAGTTGGTATTTATATAATAAGTACATTTACATAATGTAACAGAGGTATTTAATACACACAAATAGTAAATATATATTTTAAAATTAGTTAAAACAACACACACGCACACACATTTATATATATACACATGTCTAATAAGTTTTCATTATATGCTTTGCAAAATAGTGTTTTACATAGGTACTGGTATTTATTTGTAAGATTTTGCTACGTTATCAACAGATATGAACATTGTACCATTAATACTCTCCGGGTGCAGGTTTCCCAGGAGGAATGCCAGGTTTCCCTGGTGGCATGCCCGGGGGCTTCCCTGGCTGCTTCTCCGGTGGGATGCCAGGTGCTGGAGGGATGCCAGGTGCTGGAGGGATGCCAGGTGCTGGAGGGATGCCAGGTGCTGGAGGGATGCCAGGGGCAGGAGGCATGCCAGGAGCAGGAGGCATGCCAGGAGGCATGCCGGGAGGGATGCCAGGAGGCATGCCAGGAGGGATGCCGGGAGGGGGCGCTGGAGGGATGCCAGACATCAGCACCCTTCTATCGGACCCTGAACTCTTACAAGCCTTCCAGGTAGGGTCAGTTGGTTGATGCCTATTGATGTGATAGTGTTGTAGGATATTACTTGTTCTTCCACCTGGTTCCCCACTGTGCAAGGCTGTCTTAGTGTACAGCTCTTTCTGTTATTGCTCTCCTCTGGTAACTATCACCAGCTCCCTCTCCAAATTTCATCTTCCTCCATCTTTATAAAATCCGTCTTTGCTTAATCAAACTAATTTAATAATAAAATAAAATAAAAAAGTAGCCACTGAAATTAGTGTTTCCCTTGTAGTTTCATTTTATAACATGAACTTAAAATGTTCACTCTGTTTACTGTACTGTTGTGACACTGAAGCTATATACTGTACTGTTTACAGTTAGAATACGATTTATAACATGTTTTAGTTTTCACTCTGTTTACTGTACTGTTTACAGTTAGAATACGATTTATAACATGTTTTAGTTAGGACAAGCTTGTGTGTTGTGGCACTGAAGCAGTGTGTGATGTTTGTTGTGGCACTGAAGCAATGTGTGATGTTTGTTGTGGCCCTGAAGCAGTGTGTGATGTTTGTTGTGGCACTGAAGCAGTGTGTGATGTTTGTTGTGGCATCGAAGCAGTGTGTGATGTTTGTTGTGGCACTGAAGCAGTGTGTGATGTTTGTTGTGGCACTGAAGCAGTGTGTGATGTTTGTTGTGGCACTGAAGCAGCGTGTGATGTTTGTTGTGGCACTGAAGCAGTGTGTGATGTTTGTTGTGGCACTGAAGCAGTGTGTGATGTTTGTTGTGGCACTGAAGCAGTGTGTGATGTTTGTTGTGGCCCTGAAGCAGTGTGTGATGTTTGTTGTGGCCCTGAAGCAGTGTGTGATGTTTGTTGTGGCCCTGAAGCAGTGTGTGATGTTTGTTGTGGCCCTGAAGCAGTGTGTGATGTTTGTTGTGGCACTGAAGCAGTGTGTGATGTTTGTTGTGGCCCTGAAGCAGTGTGTGATGTTTGTTGTGGCACTGAAGCAGTGTGTGATGTTTGTTGTGGCCCTGAAGCAGTGTGTGATGGTTGTTGTGGCCCTGAAGCAGTGTGTGATGTTTGTTGTGGCACTGAAGCAGTGTGTGATGTTTGTTGTGGCACTGAAGCAGTGTGTGATGTTTGTTGTGGCACTGAAGCAGTGTGTGATGTTTGTTGTGGCACTGAAGCAGTGTGTGATGTTTGTTGTGGCACTGAAGCAGTGTGTGATGTTTGTTGTGGCACTGAAGCAGTGTGTGATGTTTGTTGTGGCCCTGAAGCAGTGTGTGATGTTTGTTGTGGCCCTGAAGCAGTGTGTGATGTTTGTTGTGGCCCTGAAGCAGTGTGTGATGTTTGTTGTGGCCCTGAAGCAGTGTGTGATGTTTGTTGTGGCACTGAAGCAGTGTGTGATGTTTGTTGTGTCCCTGAAGCAGTGTGTGATGTTTGTTGTGGCCCTGAAGCAGTGTGTGATGTTTATGGTGGCCATGAAACAGTGTGTGATGTTTGTTGTGGCCCTGAAGCAGTGTGTGATGTTTGTTGTGGCACTGAAGCAGTGTGTGATGTTTGTTGTGTCCCTGAAGCAGTGTGTGATGTTTGTTGTGGCCCTGAAGCAGTGTGTGATGTTTGTTGTGGCACTGAAACAGTGTGATGTTTGTTGTGGCACTGAAGCAGTGTGTGATGTTTGTTGTGGCACTGAAGCAGTGTGTGATGTTTGTTGTGTCCCTGAAGCAGTGTGTGATGTTTGTTGTGGCACTGAAGCTATATGACATTTGTTGTGGCACTGAAGCTATATGACGTTTGTTGTGGCACTGAAGCTATATGACATTTGTTGTGGCACTGAAGCTACATGGCATTTGTTGTGACACTGAAGCTATATGACATTTGTTGTGGCACTGAAGCTATATGACATTTGTTGTGGCACTGAAGCTATGACATTTGTTGTGGCACTGAAGCTATGACATTTGTTGTGGCACTGAAGCTACATGGCGTTTGTTGTGACACTGAAGCTATATGATATCTGTTGTGGCACTGAAGCTATATGACATTGGTTGTGGCACTGAAGCTATATGACATTTGTTGTGGCACTGAAGCTATATGGCGTTTGTTGTGGCACTGAAGCTATATGACATTTGTTGTGGCACTGAAGCTATATGACATTTGTTGTGACACTGAAGCTATATGACATTTGTTGTGGCACTGAAGCTCTGACATTTGTTGTGGCACTGAAGCTATGACATTTGTTGTGGCACTTCATCAATGTATGACATATTTTATGGCACTGATACCATATATATGCCATGTGTTGTTGCCTTCAGGACTCAGTAGGTAGTGTATGATGTACGGTGACACTGACGCTGTGAATGACATGTGTTGTGTCCCAGGAGGTAGTGAATGATGTGTGGTGACACTGACGCTGTGAATGACGTGTGTTGTATCCCAGGAGGTAGTGAATGATGTGTGTGGTGACACTGACGCTGTGAATGACATGTGTTGTGTCCCAGGAGGTAGTGAATGATGTGTGTGGTGACACTGACGCTGTGAATGACATGTGTTGTGTGTCCCAGGAGGTAGTGAATGAGGTGTGTGGTGACACTGATGCTGTGTATGACATGTGTTGTGTGTCCCAGGAGGTAGTGAATGAGGTGTGTGGTGACACTGACGCTGTGAATGACGTGTTGTGTCCCAGGAGGTAGTGAATGAGGTGTGTGGTGACACTGACGCTGTGAATGACATGTGTTGTGTGTCCCAGGAGGTAGTGAATGAGGTGTGTGGTGACACTGATGCTGTGTATGACATGTGTTGTGTGTCCCAGGAGGTAGTGAATGAGGTGTGTGGCGACACTGACGCTGTGTATGACATGTGTTGTGTGTCACAGGAGGTAGTGAATGAGGTGTGTGGTGACACTGATGCTGTGTATGACATGTGTTGTGTGTCCCAGGAGGTAGTGAATGATGTGTGGTGACACAGATGCTGTGTATGACATGTGTTGTGTGTCACAGGAGGTAGTGAATGAGGTGTGTGGCGACACCGACGCTGTGTATGACGTGTTGTGTGTCACAGGAGGTAGTGAATGATGTGTGGTGACACTGATGCTGTGTATGACATGTGTTGTGTGTCACAGGAGGTAGTGAATGATGTGTGTGGTGACACTGATGCTGTGTATGACATGTGTTGTGTGTCACAGGAGGTAGTGAATGAGGTGTGTGGTGACACTGATGCTGTGTATGACATGTGTTGTGTGTCCCAGGAGGTAGTGAATGAGGTGTGTGGTGACACTGATGCTGTGTATGACATGTGTTGTGTGTCCCAGGAGGTAGTGAATGAGGTGTGTGGTGACACTGACGCTGTGAATGACATGTGTTGTGTGTCCCAGGAGGTAGTGAATGAGGTGTGTGGTGACACTGATGCTGTGTATGACATGTGTTGTGTGTCCCAGGAGGTAGTGAATGAGGTGTGTGGCGACACTGATGCTGTGTATGACATGTTGTGTGTCCCAGGAGGTAGTGAATGAGGTGTGTGGTGACACTGATGCTGTGTATGACATGTGTTGTGTGTCCCAGGAGGTAGTGAATGAGGTGTGTGGTGACACTGACGCTGTGAATGACATGTGTTGTGTGTCCCAGGAGGTAGTGAATGATGTGTGTGGTGACACTGACACTGTGTATGACATGTGTCGTGTGTCCCAGGAGGTAGTGAATGATGTGTGGTGACACAGATGCTGTGTATGACATGTGTTGTGTGTCACAGGAGGTAGTGAATGAGGTGTGTGGTGACACTGACGCTGTGTATGACATGTGTTGTGTGTCCCAGGAGGTAGTGAATGATGTGTGGCGACACTGACGCTGTGTATGACATGTGTTGTGTGTCACAGGAGGTAGTGAATGAGGTGTGTGGCGACACTGATGCTGTGTATGACATGTGTTGTGTGTCCCAGGAGGTAGTGAATGAGGTGTGTGGCGACACTGATGCTGTGTATGACATGTGTTGTGTGTCCTAGGAGGTAGTGAATGAGGTGTGGCGACACTGATGCTGTGAATGACATGTGTTGTGTGTCACAGGAGGTAGTGAATGATGTGTGTGGTGACACTGACACTGTGTATGACATGTGTCGTGTGTCCCAGGAGGTAGTGAATGATGTGTGGTGACACAGATGCTGTGTATGACATGTGTCGTGTGGCTACAGGACCCGAAGGTAGTGTGTTGTGTGTCCTAGGAGGTAGTGAATGATGTGTGTGGTGACACTGACGCTGTGTATGACGTGTTGTGTGTCACAGGAGGTAGTGAATGAGGTGTGTGGTGACACTGACGCTGTGTATGACATGTGTTGTGTGCCTACAGGAACAGAAGGTAGTGTGTTGTGTGTCCCAGGAGGTAGTATATGATGTGTGGTGAGACAGACACTGCGTATGACATGTATTGTGTACCTACAACTCGAAGGTAGTATGTCCCAGGAGGTAGTGTATGACATGTGTTGTGACATTGTGACACTGGAGCTGTGTTGTTGGACATTTATTGTGGCACTGAGGCTGTATATATAATGTGTGTTGTGCAACTGAAGCTATGACATGCATCATACCCCTGTCCTAGGACCCTGAGGTGGCGCAGGCCTTCCAGGAGGTGAGCAAGAACCCAGCCAACATCGCCAAGTACCAGAACAACCCCAAGGTGCAGGCTGTCATCAACAAGCTGGCCGGCAAGTTCGGAGGGGAGACGCCATTTGGTGCTGGTGCAGACACCGACAGTGCTGATAGTGCCCAACCCCCACCCCCTAAAGCAGCCGACTTGCAGCCTGACATCGACTGAGCAGCCCTGGTGAGTAAAGTCCTATTGTCTGCCCTATCACGTGTATAGATTAAATATGTATTATTATTAACATTATTATTAACAAATTTCTGTATAAATCCATTAGGTTTTGATCAAATCTTTAATTACAAAATGTTGCTATATCAAATGAAATCCAGGTTTTGATTGAATCTCGCTGTTTATCATTATTGTTCCTGTATCAAATGAAATTTGCTAAGTTTCTGTTGAATCTAGTCCTAGCTGTGACAGACGTCCTGCATTGTTGTGTCGACAAATGTGATGTAAAAACAACCTTGTTCTCCGTTCACAGATCCAACTTTAAGGCGAAAGAGAAGAACTCAAAAGAGACAGTTTCCAAAGGGCTATCTGCAAATCTTTACAATTCCCACACTCATAACGAGTCTTTGTTGAATTTGTCAGCCGACATTTGAAGCTGAACATGTTGGTATTACTTGATTAATTCCATGTCAATGTGCGCAAGTTGTATGAGTTATTAACATAAAGAGTATTTTTGTTTGCTACGTACGGATAGTTCTATGAATGAATTAATTTAGGTAGGCTCTAGTCGGATATCTGTGTGTAAATTTTGTAACCGACTTTTGTCGCGATGCTGGCAGCTAACTCTGTGTCACCTGTAGACAGCCCTGCCTGCTATAGCTGCAACTAGATGGTCTAATCCTCTAGTACTAATTAAGGTCCTGTAGCATTATTGTCTTGTGAATTGTCCCGGTGCAGGTTAACCACGCTACACGGGACATACTTGCGAAACAGTTGACATTTATTAAATTAATAAAGTCAATTTGCTTTCCGAAATGTTATTGTTTCTTTGCCCATGCATGTAGAGTTCATTGTAAACACCACAGATTGTGACTGTCTTGAACTAGATGCTAATTTAAATGCATAATTTTAATGAAACAGAATTTCAGATTAATTAAGTTAACATAATAAAAATTTAGATGATTCTAAAACACATTATACAACATTTCTTGTAAAAATATCAACTAACAATGACCAAAAAAGATCCGCAGTAGCCATGTCAGACTTTTGTCACGATGACGGAACTATTATAACCATTAATGACATGCACTAAAAAGTATTAAAAATGGGTGACATGATAATAAATGATGACTGTGCATGTACACATTGTATACACAGTATGTGTACATTTTGTACACCAAGCACCATATACACAGTTTCTACACAATATTGCAGCATGACTCGTATTTGACGGAGAACACTTTAACGATGACACAGATCACTTGACATTGGGTGACTTATATACAAATGGAGCTTGGCACGTTGTTGGGGTCAAGGATTGGGTATTTGTAGAAATGCGGTCGTTGGGCGTTTCTCTCCTTCAACATCAGGCTGATCTTCTGGAGTTCTTCCCGGAATCTGCAACAGTAACTCAGTGTCACAGCTGGCTGTTGCTTGCTTCAACCGATATCATTTACTAAATATGTTGTTTGTTGTAATGTTAGGATATATTATAATGAAAATGTATGAATTAAATTTTCCACGGGACCACCCCCGTCAGAATTTCCAAGAAGATTACTTTAGATTACTTTTTAATATCGGGCATTCTTTTCATGTAGACTTTAGATACTGCAAATTTTGTCAAGATTGAACAAGTACTTTTTAACATATGACACAGTTAATTAAAATATTACATTTCACGAGGAACCTGTTGCCTTAATGGGTCAAACACTGATCATTAAACATCGTTAAACAAACTGCAGTGAATTTGAGGATGACTTAATCATCAGCATGTGTGTTAAGTTTTTATAAACACTAGCAAAATGCCCACCCTCTGGACATTCACAGACACATAAGAAGTCTGGATGCCCCTACATTCACAGACACATAAGAAGTTTGGATGCCTCTACATTCACAGAAGTCTGGATGCCTCAACATTCACAGACACACAAGTGTGGATGCCCCTACATTCACAGACACACAAGTCTGGATGCCCCTACATTCACAGCGACAGAAGTCTGGATGCCCCTACATTCACAGCCACAGAAGTCTGGATGCCCCTACATTCACGGACACAGAAGATGGCTTCCTGAAGTATGCGTACATGAAGTTTGTTGACGTAAATGTGAGCAGTTGAGTTACATTATAACGTCCCCAAAGGATCAGCGGACCTCGGAACAACCACAGAAAACATGTATTGTTATGAACAGTTGATTTACATCTAACTTCCAGTAGGAACCCTAACACCGATAAGAATCCTCAACTTTTGAAAAAATAATGCCTTTAGTTTACTTTTCTTCTGATGGGTCGGATATACACAAAACAGTTTGGCGCTCGAGATGTAAACCATGTAGGAAGAAAGCATTAACATACCCACTTAAACATTAATATACCCACTTAAACATTAACATAACCACTTAAACATTAACATACCCACTTAAAGACAGGCTGGCTCAATTATAGTTAGATTATGCAAATGGATAGTTAATATATCAAACACACTCAAATGTGCCATGCCATATATACACATGACAACTGCTATGTATACAATTACACATTTCCCATGACTACATCCACTGAGAAACTATATGAGAGCTTTCAAATGCAGGATATCCTCCATCTTACACAGTGAACCTATGAAGAAAGCAGCTGTTGGCGATACTGCAACACCAACATCTGTGTGTAGTCCACTACAACGGGTGGCTGGATAAGGTCTCTGAGTACAGAGACATTTGGGAGAAGCATTACATATTGGTAGGTGGAGGGTTGGTTATCACTATGAGCCGCAGCAGCAATATTTCACAGAATAACCGCTTAGTGAATGAAAAAGGTAACACATATTTGGCCATATGATGAAGTCGGGACCACAATGAAAAAAAATGATGGGACATTTGATTGACAAAAAGGGCATTATCTGATGTCCCAAGACACGGGTGGGGTGATGCGTTGATTGAACCAACAGTAAACACATTACATTTCTTAGGACTTAGCAAAGTTATGAGCCTTCCAACACATTGGTGCCTTGTCTGTTATCTTATAATAATAAGATAACTTCTATTGCGCCTAAATCCTTGGAAACCAAGCTCAGAGGCACATCAAAACAAAAGGGTTGGTCAATCTCAAAATCCATAAGTAGTTTTCCAGTTGTCAACAGATGGTTCAAGGCGCTAGGGAGCTACGGTGGATAAGCAAGGTTGTAAAGATACGTTTTTAAATGACGACGGAATTTTGTAATATTTTCAACTGATGTAACACTAAGAGGAAGCATATTCCAAAGAGTTGGTGCAGCAACAGAAAAAGCCCTAGTTCCAATGTTAGTGTTGACTCTAGGAACAAAAAGTAGGTCAGAACTAGACATCTCTAAGGTCACCCTCAATACAGTGGGACCTCACTATTAAGGTCACCCTCAATACAATGGGACTTCTCTATTAAGGTCACCCTCAATATAGTGGGACCTCTCTATTAAAGTCACGCTCAATACAGTGAACATTTCTAAGGTCACCCTCAATACAATGGGATCTCTCTATTAGGGTCACCCTCAATACAGTGGGAGCTCTCTACTAAGGTCACCCTCAATACAGTCAGACCTCTGTATTAAGGTCACCCTCAATACAGTGGGACCTCTCTACTAAGGTCACCCTCAATACAGTCAGACCTCTCTATTAAGGTCACCCTCAATACAGTGGGACCTCTCTACTAAGGTCACCCTCAATACAGTCAGACCTCTGTATTAAGGTCACCCTGAGGACAGGACGGATATTACATGAATGGCGAGGTCATATTAGCTGGTCTAGTTTTCTCAACTATATTGTTACAGAAATAATGTGGCATTATCGTAGGGTGACCTTAATTACAAGGTGGCTGCATTACCAAGGTAATCATGAAGTGAGGTTAAACTCTGTGTGTTAGCTTGTTTTATGCTTGGGACTGATACTATTACTATAATGGTGTCATCATATCATTGTTCATAAACTTTCGTCTTGGGGGTGGGGTGGGCAATGAGGTCAGCTGAAAGTAATTTAATCTCATATTGGACATCGACGTTCTGAGATGACCCTAAGACGTGTGGTGGTCACTTACTGTTTTTCGGCCTTGACTGCTGGGGGGTCGTATTGGAACTGGAAGTGCCACTCGCCTAGACTGGGTGCAGTGGCAGCACTGAGGAGCTTTGTGACGGCCATCGTCTCCATGGTGGACGCCTTGTTGGCCAGAGCCGCCACTAAGTCCTCTTCCGCCCGGGGCAACTACAAGTCACCAGTCTTCATAGCCAACATAGGTCTACACTTAATACACACAATCTATAACCAGATTATCACCCAGAGAATTCACTCCAGCTAGTACGTAAACAAGGAAGCCTTTAACTTGTCAAGAGTCCAGTTTTTATCTGTATATCCCGCCCTTCTGCGGTATGTGAGTTTTGCTGACCACTCAATCGGTCGATAATCACTTTTATTTTTAGTTTTATGATAATTTACTTTTATTTATAGTCAACTGTGAGAATGAATATTTTCTGAAACAGTTATAATTTCATACTTGTATGTGTCTGATATGTTTATGATAGAAGTAGTTGGTTAGGTCATAGTGTAGAGAGCAATAACAAATATATAAATCAGTCAAATAAAGTGACAGCATACAATCAAATATGTAATCCTCCCCATTCATCTCTCTAGGGTGGCTACTCACTCTGTCCACGGGGGGTTGCCCTGCAAGGTAGATGGGGTAGTTTGGCGGGAATGCGTACTCGTTATACTGCGGTGCATTCACAGCCGCATGCTGCACACTGCACGTGAAGATGATACTTGTGCACACGAGCACGAGGTCAGCATGATGTCTGAATTGACCCCCTCGAGGCAAGCCCTGTGACAGGGGTATAACACAACAAATATCAGTCATCTGATATATTCATAATCATGCATAAACTGCCTTAAAAATTGCATAAATGGATATTTTTAACACCATGTAGGAAAACAACACAAGTATATTTTTTAAAACTTATAGTAATCTAATCCTGCCACTCGTAATCATGCATAAATTGCTCTAAGGTACATTGATATTTTAACACCATGTAGAAAAACACTGTGTTCATAAATATATTATAGATTGTTAATGGTGCTTCACACTTTCACAGCATATTGAAAATTAACAACATGGTCTACAATGATTAAATAAACACTGAAATACTACTAATTATTATTTAAACACAGTCTAACTGGCTATGTGAAAAAACTGTTGGAACTAACATGCATCCTTGCTACATTTTTGCCCTTTCCCCAATATAATAAAATCAAAAAAATGAGTAAAATTGGGCATGATCCTTCCATGACATCATATGTTGAAACAGTTGTGTGACGTGTGTCTTTCCCTGGATTTGTGACAGCTGGTTGGACAGACTTACATTGATGCCGATGCCTCCCTCGTCGCGGGAAAGAGCAAGGTCACGACCCCAGTTCTGTAACTCGTAGTCTTCAGCAATCTTGTTAGGTGTGTCTGCAACACAAACTGAATGTTGACACAGGACAGCATCTGTGTCAGTCGGGAGTTTACAAAAGCATAGCGAGATGTGTCACTGTAGATATGTCCTGCTGCGTTAAGACAGCGGTTGGAACAACCGACTCGCAATCAAGAGAACCTAGTTTTTAATCACTCTGTGTTGCCTCTGTTCCTTCAGATGTGTTATTTATGAATACCCAAAGGCACCTGGCTAAACACAGTGCTGGATATATAGTACATGCACGAATAGTCATTGTTTAGCAACTGCAGTGTGAGTGAATGCTTCCCAAAGAAGTTGAGATGGTGTTCGAATGGTCTACCTGGAGGTGTCGTGTCAAGCACTCTGGGCAGTCCTGAGGATCTCTATATAAAGTAAAAAAGTAAAGGTAAGTTCTTATATAACGCAGTATCCTGTCCTCAGGACAGCTCAAAGCTTTAATCCCTGGCAGACCTGTTCAATTGAGCACCATCTTGACTTCTCTGGGAAGCATCCAGCCACGCTGCAATTAATGTGCGAAAACTATTCGTACACAAATATCCACCACTGTCTACAGCCAGGTACTCATTCATACAGCTGAGTGAACTGAAGCAACGAAGAGTGAATGAACTTGCCCAAGGTTTGACGTTGCAGCATAGGATTCAAACCCGGGTTCTCTCGGTCGAGAGTCCGAAGCTCTAGCCACTGCACCACTGCATGCCACATAAGAACTCATCTTTAACTGAACAGTGCAGCACTTTGTGCACCTGGATTAGTGACTGATTTTATGTGAAACACCCATAAACATTAAATTTTTCTCCGCATACCATAGTAGTGCTCTAGGATCTCTTTGACGTAGCCTTCTATGGCATTGTAGATCAGCAACCCATCGTCTCTGTAGCCGTAGTTGGGTAGAATGTTCTGGTTCAACACCTGAAGTTACCAGTTGTCAACTTTCACACAGGAAAATACAGTAATCGGAAAGAGAGTAAGATGGGAAGAGAGTAAGGTGGAAAGAGAGTAAGATGGGAAGTAATGGCAGCCATTTTGCTAAAGGACTGAAGTAACAGGACAATTGTAGCAGAAAGAGAAAGTAACACATTTCAAAAAATTAAGTAACATAAATCAACAAGTTGTATTAGAAGTGCAACACATTTTAATATCTACTTATCAAATTTTACTGTATTTGTTCACTCTTTTTCTTTGCATTTTTTGCGAGTGATCCCAGCATCTTTAAGCATGTCATTCTGTCCCAGCTGTGGGTGTGTTTTAAAGAAATGTACAGAGGCGTGGCTGGGGAGTGAGGCACCGGACATCTTGATGAAGCAACGTTCTCGTTTTTATTAGGGTTTCGCTGACATTTATTAATCAAACTAATCCACCAATTGTATTGTTTCAGTATCTCTGTACACGTACCCCTCTGGCCTTGAGGTCTCTGGGCAGACTTCCGTTTACGTCTATCCTCCACTCGGCTGTGCTGAAGCAACAAACATCTCTCACAATATATGTCAGTCAAACTATACCACGTGAGTGCAGGTGCATTTATGTTCATGTATGTTCACGTAGGTTGCATCCAAGTGCAATGGTTTGATTGGATTTGTTGTGACATAATTATATATGAAAGGCTTCCAGGCAAAACATGATAAGCGCAATGCCGATCTGGGTTAAATTTATTAATATGAAAACTTTTGATATTGGATCCTACAACAAAGATTCCAATATCGTTTTTGTTACACTCAGAAGACGAAGCACAGAATGGAATTTTTCTCAAAAACAAAACAGACTGATCCATCTTTTCCTTGAAACCCTTCACGTGTGTATGATTATAGCTAATGTAGAGTCTGGAGAAGAATTTCCAATGATGATTTTATGCAATATTAAAAATTGCCAGGTGCAAATGTAGACCTTACTGGCTACTGGACTAAGTATTTTAAATATGTGTTTAACTTCTCTGTTTAAACTATAATTTTGTTTTAGTTACAGGTTTCAGATATTTATATGCACAAGAAAAATTTGCTTAAAATGTGTCTAAAGACATGATTTTTAACATGATTATTTCACTCAAACCTCATCCTGTACTTCAAGGATAAAGAGCAACAACAATTCACTTATGTAAATTGTAGGTATTTCAGTAAACCCTTACCCCCTTCTGATGAGTTCCAGCAGTCCTTCTCGCCCCACTGTAGTGCAGTTATCCAGCCACCCCCTGGGGGCAATTAGTCTCTCCAAGCCAGAGCTGTGTGGAATGGCCTAACAATTAGTTATTCATTCATTCTTAAACTGTCATATGTGTACCATATGACAATCACATGACTGTTCCTGAATTTAAATACAACATAAGTAACATTCTTCCAAATCTCCTCTTAATTTCCTTGGCTGTAGGGTTTTTAATCCACAAGCACAGATGCAGATGTTCTTCCTGGGTAACATCCTCTTGTTGTGGAATCATTTTAGTCACTCTCGTATTCTATGTGGCGCAGGCGTGGAAGAATTAGTACCTTAGTTGTCCTATTAAGCATACATGCCTTAATTAAAATATGACGTATTTTCGAGTTTCAAATATTCATTAAGTATATTGTGTAATTAGCAGAATGGATATGGTAATTGTATTGTTGAATAGAAGGTTGCTGGGGCAAATGGAAACAAGACTTTCACTCATTTTAGACGGGTTCTTACTTTAGTTGTAACATGGAACAGAAGGGCACTGTTAGGAAGTCACCTTAGAAGGGTTTTTATTTTAGTTGTAACGTGGAACAGAAGGGCGCTGTTAGGTAGTCACCTTAGAAAGGTTTTTATTTTAGTTGTAACGTGGAACAGAAGGGCACTGTTAGGTAGTCACCTTAGAAGGTTTTTTACTTTAGTTGTAACGTGGAACAGAAGGGCAATGTTAGGTAGTCACCTTAGAAGGGTTCTTACTTTAGTTGTAACGTGGAACAGAAGGGCACTGTTAGGTAGTCACCTTAGAAGGGTTCTTACTTTAGTTGTAACGTGGAACAGAAGGGCAATATTAGGTAGTCACCTTAGAAGGGTTCTTACTTTAGTTGTAACATGGAACAGAAGGGCACTGTTAGGTAGTCACCTTAGAAGGGTTCTTACTTTAGTTGTAACATAGAACAGAAGAGCACTAGAGCAACAAGAAACAAGTGGTCATGTGACACTCACACATTGATGCCGATGAGGAAGAGGAAATGTGGAGAGAGGAGACGGAAGACAGGATGGCTGGAGGAGAGGCAACGGTGCATCGCCACACACATCCCCTCCATCAACATGTTGGTGAACCCTAAAACACACACCCTCCATCAACATGTTGGTGAACCCTAAAACACAAACCCTCCATCAACATGTTGGTGAACCCTAAAACACACCCTCCATCAACATGTTTGTGAACCCTAAACACACACCCTCCTGTCCATCAACATGTTTGTGAACCCTAAAACACACACCCTCCTGTCCATCAACATGTTGGTGAACCCTAAAACACACACACCCTCCATCAACATGTTTGTGAACATGTGTCAAACTATGAAAACTGTTTCAGGCTTATTAAATGCAATTTGACATAATAATTTTATGTTTATCATAGAACATATTAAACCATGAGAAACAGACAGCCTTGGTTTAAATAAGATCCGTTTTTAGACGCCCCCTCAGCCTTGCTCCGACATACTCACCGATGTGGGAGAGACATTGATGGACCATCGCGTCTGCGTTGTTGAACCACATCTTTGCCAGTAACCACGTGAATGGAGGGTCATTAGGCAGAAACACCTGGTCAAGACACAATGGGGATTAACTGACCATAAGCCTTGTTATCTCAGTAAGCCGACTGCAGATTCAAGGGAAATTGTTAGTGTCAAAAGGTCACTTTGTCTGATGTTCCAGACTCAAATATACATACAACAGGTAACAACATAACTATTTGGAAATAATAACATAACTATTAGGATTACAGTGTTGTTGTATGTTCAGCTGCCATAGTCAGAAGCCTGGGTGTGTGCGCACGTGCGTGCATGTGTGAAATGTGTGCATGCGGGCGTGCAGCATGTGTTTGGTATAGTGATGATTTGTTGAAAATAATTAAATTAGATTGGTTTGTGTGTATGAAGTGTGCACATGTGTGGTGTGTGTTGTGTGTGGTGTGTTGTGTGTGTAGTGTGTGTGGTGGTTTGGTTTGTATGTATGATGTGTGCACATGATGTGTGGTGTGTGTGTGTGGTGTGTTGTGTATGTGGTGTGTGTTGTGTGTGTGGTGTGTGTGTGTGGTGTGTGTGTGTGGTGTGGTGTGTGTTGTGTGGTGTGTGTGTGGTGTGTGTGGTGTGTGTGTTGTGTGTGTGGTGTGTGGTGTGTGTGTTGTGTGTGTGTGGTGTGTGCGGTGTGTGCGGTGTGTGTGTTGTGTGGTGTGTGTGTTGTGTGTGTGGTGTGTGTGGTGTGTATGTGGTGTGTGTGTGTGTGGTGTGTGTGGTGTGTGTGTTGTGTGTGTATGTGGTGTGTGTGGTGTGTGTGTGTGGTGTGTGTGTGTGATGTGTGTGGTGTGTGTGTGTGGTGTGTGGTGTGTGTGGTGTGTGTGTGTGTTGTGTGGTGTGTGTGTGGTGTGTGTGTGTGGTGCATGTGTGGTGCGTGTATGCATGCAAACATGGGCATGTGTGTGTGCGCATGCATATGCAATAACCATTTAGTCCTTAATTATTCATGTACAAAATACTGACAAATGTTATATTAAAAGCAGACTAATTCCACAAGGTCATGTGACTTGCATGTGACTTGTACTCACCGGGTTGTCGGGGGTGATCTGTTGATACAACTGTATAGCTATGGGCAGCAACTGTTTGTCTCCGTTCACAAAGAACAAACCAAGAGGGCAGCACAACTGAAAACAACATCATTGGCATACAGAGTCATTTACTTGATCTGTTCAGCTCCAAATAGTCAGAATATACAAAGTACAAATACCACCTTAATGGGAGGCTCTCTGTTCTGTTGGGTAATTATTAGAAGGAAGTTCACTTAATCAATTGATCCCTCTCACCATTCCAATAACTTTTTTGGACTTTTGGCAAACATATAAGACTATCCCTAAATGATCTACTTAGGGATGATCTCATAAGTTCACAAAATCAAAAAAAGTTGTGCGTTTCATACAGGTTCCCCCTCACTAGGTGCCCCCACATAATTAAATGCTTAATGTATTTTGGGATTTTTTGAATTTACGCAACCACTCCTTATATACCAGTGTAGTCAGGATTAGGATTAACCCTTTCGACCCTGAACGGCCGACAGTGGCCAGACACCCATTTCCTTGAGCAGCCACAAAAAAGCCAGACACTTTTTCTAACTTTGATAATGTGTAGAGGTGACGTCATCAATTGGATACTTGTGTAACTTTAGTCTCGGGATTCCTTAGTATATCTGCTGTGCACTAGTGGTGTTTCTGATATAGCTTGTACAGGAAGTTGAACGAGTGCTGTTTGAAAATGTCACCTGACAAGAGTTTGTAGATTTGCATTACATTCCATGTAAATACACCCAGACATATTGTGTTTTGCATATTTAATGTAAAAGTTTGTTAGTATATTTATTATTAATTAATATTAATTCAAAAAATTATACAGCTTGAAATTATAGGAAATGAAGTACAAAAACTTAAATACAAAAAACCAGGTGCAGCCGTATCTTGGTGATTTGTGCGTGCGCCGCAAGGATTCGTTGCGCATTTCATGAAATGACTTCAAGTCAAGTATTAGCCTACCCGGTTGTCATTGACTGTGGGAAGATCTTCCAGGATCTTCAGATCAACCAGGAAGAGACGATTAGCCTGGATGATCTGTCGCAGGGTCCACCCTTCTAGGAACGGTTGCAACATCTCCGCAGTGATCCCCAAACTGAAAGTGAGACCCTTAAATATGACATCTCGATTTTGACTGAAACAACAGCAACTGAAAAAAAATTGTGACTGAACCAGCAGCAAATGATTCAAACAATGACTGAATATTCAGTAATTAAGTTAGTGACTGAAACTACATTAACTGGTACGACAGTGAATATAACAACATCAAATGTGACTGAAACAATACTGAATCAATTATAACCATAATAATTACAAACATTGCTGAGTACCCAGAGATTGAAATAAAAACAATCATTCATATGTAACGACACCACCAGCAACTACAGCAATGCACTGTGCAATATAACTTAACCAACTGTATATAAAACAAAACAAAATTATGTAAACACTGATCAAAATATCCATTGAATGAATCAGAGGCTGCAGTGTTTCATACAAGTATACTACAAGATGAAGAATAAAAGAATGGAAGGCAGGGCGTAGTGAAACTTACGGTACATCTGAACATCTATCTGATAAATAAATTTACACATTGTCTAATGGCATGTTTCCTGGCTTGTGTTACAAGGTACTGTTAATCCCACCTCAACATCAACAAACGCTAGGACATAAATACTTGCTTTTCCGGCAGCTGAGAGCAGCGTCTTATGGCTGTCGGGTTGCACCCAATGAGTCGCTGTGCTCCAAAACATACGTCGTTGCTCCAGTTATCTATCCCCTGTAAGGAGCACAAGACAGTTGTTCAATAGATGAATAACATAACGCTGCGTCCTCACTGAACGTAAGTAGTTTAACTAAACAGTTTAAGTTCAACTGTACAACAATTATGTAGCCTGGAACAACTGTAGGTGTGGCGAAGAATTGTACGTCATAAACTGGTTTAAAGATAAGTCTCTTATGGTTTTATGTATGAACACGACATATGTATGATTATATCATTTTAATCACTAACTATTAAGTAAATAGTTTACTAGATGAACAGTGTGTGTTGTTTGTAATTGAAAGTAGTACTGATTAGTTTGCAGCAGGTAACCCACATCAATGCATCTAACCATATATTTTAGCTTTTGAAAAAATTATACCTTTTGAAGAAAAAAAATCAAACTACCATGTACTTGACTAAGAACACACAAGTGAATAAGTGTTACAAACATCCCAATGTTATTTATTACATTTACTTTAAAAACAAAACATACATAAACTGAAAAAGCATTTTTGTCAGACCTTAATTGTATACTGGTATTCCTACAAAGAAAGCTAAAACATATTTTGACTGGTGAAACTATCATTACGTTGGGAATTGAACTGTTATACAATTTATTTTTGTACACAAATTTGAAACAAACATGTAGAAAGTAAGTTATTTTCATAGTTTTGTCAAGACTAAAATTGTAGAATCATTATTATTGTTGTTAACATTATTTCATTAAATAACCTTTGCGTTCCTTTAGTTCAGAGCCAATATACATAATAAAACAATCATCATATATATTAATTATTTTGCATACATGGTTTAGCATGGTATGCATACTATAATCCGTTGAGACTATTTACATTTTGTTCACACAAACCGTGGGTTCGTCGAAGGGATACGTGTAACTGGAGGAGAGGTCTGCCAGTCCACCCCACGGCCGCGCCACAAGGGATGTGTTGGCCAACAATGCATTCACTCGCTCCACGATGTCCCACTGCAACGCGAGACCAAGAAATAAGCCAATGGGGCCTACATCAGAGACTGATGGTCGGAGGAAGTGAATACGCTAGGAGGTGATTACATCAGAGACTGATGGTCGGAGGAAGTGAATACGCTAGGAGGTGATACATCAGAGACTGATGGTCGGAGGAAGTGAATATGCTAGGAGGTGACACATCAGAGACTGATGGTCGGAGGAAGTGAATACGCTAGGAGGTGATACATCAGAGACTGATGGTCGGAGGAAGTGAATACGCTAGGAGGTGATACATCAGAGACTGATGGTCGGAGGAAGTGAATATGCTAGGAGGCGACACATCAGAGACTGATGGTCGGAGGAAGTGAATACGCTAGGAGGTGATTACATCAGAGACCGATGGTCGGAGGAAGTGAATACGCTAGGAGGTGATACATCAGAGACCGATGGTCGGAGGAAGTGAATACGCTAGGAGGTGATACATCAGAGACTGATGGTCAGAGGAAGTGAATATGCTAGGAGGTGATACATCAGAGACTGATGGTCGGAGGAAGTGAATACGCTAGGAGGTGATACATCAGAGACTGATGGTCAGAGGAAGTGAATATGCTAGGAGGTGATACATCAGAGACCGATGGTCGGAGGAAGTGAATACGCTAGGAGGTGATACATCAGAGACTGATGGTCGGAGGAAGTGAATACGCTAGGAGGTGATACATCAGAGACTGATGGTCGGAGGAAGTGAATACGCTAGGAGGTGATACATCAGAGACTGATGGTCAGAGGAAGTGAATATGCTAGGAGGTGATACATCAGAGACCGATGGTCGGAGGAAGTGAATACGCTAGGAGGTGATACATCAGAGACTGATGGTCAGAGGAAGTGAATACGCTAGGAGGTGATACATCAGAGACTGATGGTCGGAGGAAGTGAATACGCTAGGAGGTGATACATCAGAGACTGATGGTCGGAGGAAGTGAATATGCTAGGAGGTGATACATCAGAGACTGATGGTCGGAGGAAGTGAATACGCTAGGAGGTGATACATCAGAGACTGATGGTCGGAGGAAGTGAATATGCTAGGAGGTGATACATCAGAGACTGATGGTCGGAGGAAGTGAATACGCTAGGAGGTGATACATCAGAAACTGATGGTCGGAGGAAGTGAATACGCTAGGAGGTGATACATCAGAGACTGATGGTCGGAGGAAGTGAATACGCTAGGAGGTGATACATCAGAGACTGATGGTCGGAGGAAGTGAATACGCTAGGAGGTGATACATCAGAGACTGATGGTCGGAGGAAGTGAATATGCTAGGAGGTGACACATCAGAGACTGATGGTCGGAGGAAGTGAATACGCTAGGAGGTGATACATCAGAGACTGATGGTCGGAGGAAGTGAATACGCTAGGAGGTGATACATCAGAGACTGATGGTCGGAGGAAGTGAATATGCTAGGAGGCGACACATCAGAGACTGATGGTCGGAGGAAGTGAATACGCTAGGAGGTGATTACATCAGAGACTGATGGTCGGAGGAAGTGAATACGCTAGGAGGTGATTACATCAGAGACCGATGGTCGGAGGAAGTGAATACGCTAGGAGGTGATACATCAGAGACCGATGGTCGGAGGAAGTGAATACGCTAGGAGGTGATACATCAGAGACTGATGGTCAGAGGAAGTGAATATGCTAGGAGGTGATACATCAGAGACTGATGGTCGGAGGAAGTGAATACGCTAGGAGGTGATACATCAGAGACTGATGGTCAGAGGAAGTGAATATGCTAGGAGGTGATACATCAGAGACCGATGGTCGGAGGAAGTGAATACGCTAGGAGGTGATACATCAGAGACTGATGGTCGGAGGAAGTGAATACGCTAGGAGGTGATACATCAGAGACTGATGGTCGGAGGAAGTGAATACGCTAGGAGGTGATACATCAGAGACTGATGGTCAGAGGAAGTGAATATGCTAGGAGGTGATACATCAGAGACCGATGGTCAGAGGAAATGAATACGCTAGGAGGTGATACATCAGAGACTGATGGTCGGAGGAAGTGAATACGCTAGGAGGTGATACATCAGAGACTGATGGTCGGAGGAAGTGAATATGCTAGGAGGTGATACATCAGAGACTGATGGTCGGAGGAAGTGAATACGCTAGGAGGTGATACATCAGAGACTGATGGTCAGAGGAAGTGAATATGCTAGGAGGTGATACATCAGAGACTGATGGTCGGAGGAAGTGAATACGCTAGGAGGTGATACATCATAGACCGATGGTCGGAGGAAGTGAATACGCTAGGAGGTGATACATCAGAGACCGATGGTCGGAGGAAGTGAATACGCTAGGAGGTGATACATCAGAGACTGATGGTCGGAGGAAGTGAATATGCTAGGAGGTGATACATCAGAGACTGATGGTCGGAGGAAGTGAATACGCTAGGAGGTGATACATCAGAAACTGATGGTCGGAGGAAGTGAATACGCTAGGAGGTGATACATCAGAGACTGATGGTCGGAGGAAGTGAATACGCTAGGAGGTGATACATCAGAGACTGATGGTCGGAGGAAGTGAATACGCTAGGAGGTGATACATCAGAGACTGATGGTCAGAGGAAGTGAATATGCTAGGAGGTGATACATCAGAGACTGATGGTCAGAGGAAGTGAATACGCTAGGAGGTGATACATTAGAGACTGATGGTCGGAGGAAGTGAATACGCTAGGAGGTGATACATCAGAGACTGATGGTCGGAGGAAGTGAATACGCTAGGAGGTGATTACATCAGAGACTGATGGTCGGAGGAAGTGAATACGCTAGGAGGTGATACATCAGAGACTGATGGTCGGAGGAAGTGAATACGCTAGGAGGTAATACATCAGAGACTGATGGTCGAAGGAAGTGAATACGCTAGGAGGTGATACATGAGAGACTGATGGTCGGAGGAAGTGAATACGCTAGGAGGTGATACATCAGAGACTGATGGTCGGAGGAAGTGAATACGCTAGGAGGTGATTACATCAGA
Source organism: Escarpia spicata (assembly GCA_963995525.1). Lineage (NCBI taxonomy): Eukaryota > Metazoa > Annelida > Polychaeta > Sabellida > Siboglinidae > Escarpia > Escarpia spicata. The sequence goes on from OZ023215.1 coordinate 50,947,001, forward strand.
GACTGATGGTCGGAGGAAGTGAATACGCTAGGAGGTAATACATCAGAGACTGATGGTCGGAGGAAGTGAATATGCTAGGAGGTGATACATCAGAGACTGATGGTCGGAGGAAATGAATACGCTAGGAGGTGATACATCAGAGACTGATGGTCGGAGGAAGTGAATACGCTAGGAGGTGATACATCAGAAACTGATGGTCGGAGGAAGTGAATACGCTAGGAGGTGATACATCAGAGACTGATGGTCGGAGGAAGTGAATACGCTAGGAGGTGATACATCAGAGACTGATGGTCGGAGGAAGTGAATACGCTAGGAGGTGATACATCAGAGACTGATGGTCAGAGGAAGTGAATACGCTAGGAGGTGATACATCAGAGACTGATGGTCAGAGGAAGTGAATACGCTAGGAGGTGATACATTAGAGACTGATGGTCGGAGGAAGTGAATACGCTAGGAGGTGATACATCAGAGACTGATGGTCGGAGGAAGTGAATACGCTAGGAGGTGATTACATCAGAGACTGATGGTCGGAGGAAGTGAATATGCTAGGAGGTGATACATCAGAGACTGATGGTCGGAGGAAGTGAATATGCTAGGAGGTAATACATCAGAGACTGATGGTCGAAGGAAGTGAATACGCTAGGAGGTGATACATGAGAGACTGATGGTCGGAGGAAGTGAATACGCTAGGAGGTGATACATCAGAGACTGATGGTCGGAGGAAGTGAATACGCTAGGAGGTGATTACATCAGAGACTGATGGTCGGAGGAAGTGAATACGCTAGGAGGTAATACATCAGAGACTGATGGTCGGAGGAAGTGAATATGCTAGGAGGTAATACATCAGAGACTGATGGTCGAAGGAAGTGAATACGCTAGGAGGTGATACATTAGAGACTGATGGTCGGAGGAAGTGAATACGCTAGGTGATACATCAGAGACTGATGGTCAGAGGAAGTGAATACGCTAGGAGGTGATACATCAGAGACCGATGGTCGGAGGAAGTGAATACGCTAGGAGGTGATACATCAGAGACCGATGGTCGGAGGAAGTGAATACGCTAGGAGGTGATACATCAGAGACCGATGGTCGGAGGAAGTGAATACGCTAGGAGGTGATACATCAGAGACCGATGGTCGGAGGAAGTGAATACGCTAGGAGGTGATACATCAGAGACCGATGGTCGAAGGAAGTGAATACGCTAGGAGGTGATACATCAGAGACTGATGGTCGGAGGAAGTGAATACGCTAGGAGGTGATACATGAGAGACTGATGGTCGGAGGACGTGAATACGCTAGGAGGTGATACATCAGAGACTGATGGTCGGAGGAAATGAATACGCTACGAGGTGATACATCAGAGACCGATGGTCGGAGGAAGTGAATACGCTAGGAGGTGATACATCAGAGACCGATGGTCGGAGGAAGTGAATACGCTAGGAGGTGATACATCAGAGACTGATGGTCAAAGGAAGTGAATACGCTAGGAGGTGATACATCAGAGACCGATGGTCGGAGGAAGTGAATACACTAGGAGGTGATACATCAGAGACTGATGGTCGAAGGAAGTGAATACGCTAGGAGGTGATACATCAGAGACCGATGGTCGGAGGAAGTGAATACGCTAGGAGGTGATACATCAGAGACTGATGGTCGGAGGACGTGAATACGCTAGGAGGTGATACATCAGAGACTGATGGTCGGAGGAAATGAATACGCTACGAGGTGATACATCAGAGACCGATGGTCGGAGGAAGTGAATACGCTAGGAGGTGATACATCAGAGACTGATGGTCGGAGGAAGTGAATACGCTAGGAGGTGATACATCAGAGACCGATGGTCGGAGGAAATGAATACGAAGAGAAAGAGGTGGGTACACTCAACTGCTAGGAGGTGATACAGCCAGACTGCAGTCACACACCCAAAGTTAGTATTATAATGTAATTATAGATGTTGAACAACTATTTATCCACAAAATCATTCACATATTAAGCTTTGTTTTACCCTATTTACAAACTAGTTTAGACAGGAGTTCTTATAATTTATAATAAGGTACAATAAATAATTTAATAACTGCTGGTAACTGTAACTAATTTTCTAAATCCCATAAAACTGGCAATAACATGCATTGGTCTTCACACTGACATCACTGCGGTTTAACCATGATGTTATTGCAGTACTTAAAGTTTAAATGATGAAAAGAATTCATTTGTTACATTCATACACCATCAGATATTATTAGCTGTGCCTGTTGAAGCCACTTCAAGATGCACTGTACAAGGACTTACAAAAAGTAGCTGTGAAAATTTGCCATTAACTCGGATAAAGTTCTAAACAAGAAACCTGTCCAGTGTATCATTAAGTATTGAAATGTGATCGGGGGCCCAATATTGTATACACAGGTGATTAATACAAAGTTGAATGAGTGCAGAGCCATTAAAAGCATACCTGAACAACTAAAAGGTATTCCTTACCAAAACCAGTTAAACCACCTGCACGAAACAACTTAAACTACCATCCCCCAGCTGGAGTGGTGCTGTGAGTCTGGTTAGGTTTCTTATTAGCTTATCTGTTAAGGAGTCAGTTAGTGGAACTAAACATGTGGAGTAAATGCCAGAAAAATATCTGCTGAAGAAAGCAACTGTCCTGAAGTGGTGAGCACATGAAGTGGGCGGATCGACAGCTGCCAGTTTTATTGGCTCTACTGATGTCGGCTATACTTACACTCGGTTATGTACCGAGAAATATGCTAAAATCTGTCATTGTTCCCATTATTAAGGATAAAAATAAACATGTCTGTCTAATGTATTCACAAAAATAGTGGGAAAAATACTGTCTAATCAGATGCAAAGTCATCTACGAACTACAAGTAACCAATTTGGGTTCAAACCCAAGAATGGGACAGAAATGTGTGTATTTGTGTTGAAAGAGCTCCTTCAAAATTACATTAACATGGGTCATGCATGTATGTTGCCTTCCTTGATGCCATCAAGGCATTTGACAGGGTGAATCACACAACATTATTTATGAAGCTACTTAAACTTGGAGTGCCTAAATATTTATTTAGTGATATGTCAGTGGTGCTGTAATCAGACTATGTGTGTTAACTGGAGTTCGGTATTTTCCAACTTCGTCTCTCTGACTAATGGAGTTAGACAAGGGGGTATGCTATCTCCTTTCTTATTTAATATATACATGAATGATTTGAGTTTGCAACTGATGAAACTACCCATTAGATGCTATTGTGGCGATACAACTGTTAATCACCTCATGTATGCTGATGACATAGTACAACTGGCTCCATCGGCTAAGGGGTTGCAAAGACTGCTAGATGTACCATACAGTTATGGATGTGACAATGACATATTGTTTAACAGAGTAAAGTCGCAGATAATGTTTTTTGACACAAGACAAACCAGTTTTGAAGTAGCTCTTAAGCTTGGTGGTGCAGTTCTGAATACAACAAAGGCATATAAATATCTTGGCCATATAATCTGTAATGATCTGTCAGATGAAACGGATATGAAATCCAAAGAAAGGAGTTTGTACGGCAGAAGCAATATTCCACTCAGGAAATTTCACTTTTGTTCAGTGAAGGTGAAGAACAAACTGTTCACATCCTATTGTAGTAATGTGTATTTATGTTCCTTATGGGCTAATTACAGAAAAGCCGCTATGCAGCACTTTATTGTTTCCTATAATAATGCTTTTACAATTATGCACAGCCTATCTATGATGTGTAGTGCTAGCCTAATGTTTGTTAGTTCTGACACGGACTGTTGTAATAATAGATTTAGAAAATGCATGTACAGTTTTATAAGCAGAATATCTGCATCGACGAACAACATTGTTGAGAGTATTATACACAGTGATGTTTATAAGACCTCTGTATTATTCAGGAAGTGGATTAGTGCAATATATACACTATAATATACTTTTTTATTTTTGCTACGGACATAATGCATACTACATGTACGTTTTTTTGTCTTAAATAAAGATTGATTGATTGTTAACAATAGAAGAGGAAGACCATGACTAAGATGGGAGGACTGTATGAGAGACTTGTCAGGATTGGAGGATGAAAGATAGAGAGAGGAAAGGATGGGGGAAGAGAGAGACAGAGAAGAGAGAGGGAAGGAAGGGAAAGAGAGAGATAGGGAGGGATGGAGGGAGGTAGAGAGTGGAAGAATGGGAGGTGTGGACACTGGAGAGGGGTAGTGGAGAGGGGTGGTAGAGATGGCTGTGCAAATAAAGTGATGGGAAAATAAGGAAACATTCATTTTGGGGATCACTTCTGTCAGCGTCACACCAGATTACATTATCTTCAAGTAATGTTGATAACTTAATAACTAAAACTTAAAAAAACATTATCAGGCCTTGACATGAACTGATAAAAAGCAAGTACAGACAGCAGTAAACATGCCATAATGTTCAAAATACTAACTTTGTACTCCTCAGAAAAGAGCTCATCTGCAGGAACATTTCTGATCTGAAAGAGAAATGTACAAAAATTAGTATGTCAAATTTTGTATTCTTTGAGCATAAATTAATTTATAAAGTTTGAGTACTTTATGTTGTAAAGCTGGTACAATCGATGTGAAACTGCACGACCTTATTACACGAAAAATACATATTTGAACAAAAGATAACCAATTCATAATTAAACATATATCTTTATAGTCGTGTACAAATAGTCCATGATTAATAAACATATATTTAAATTATTATAATTAAAGATACACGATGCCCACAAATAGAAGTGAGGTACCAATGACATTACATATACTAAAGTTATCAATGTGCCAATGTGGATGGTATTAAAGTAGTAAACTAATGTGTTCTAGTCGCGATGCCAATCAAGATAATCGCCTACAACAATAACTGTGAAGTGGAGCTACTCAATAAAACCATCAAGTCAACCATCGAGTCAACACCGTCATCAATCACTTCGTCACGCGTGGCTGCACACCCAGGGCAAATCTTCCTGCGCTACCAAGGCAGTGCACACACCTGAACGGGCAGATCGGGCGCTCTCTGTGCGTACTGGTAGAGCATCCGTCGTTCCTCAAGATCCTTCTCTCTCAGTCGGCGGTTGTCGTCGAGTTGCGGCAAGGCGGTGTCGTAGGCACACACGATGTACCGGCGCTGCGGCACCATCCACCGCTGCAGGGGGAAGTAGAACCAGCGGTCCGTGCGTCGGTCGTTGACGACCAACACCTCGCAGAACCAGTCGGCTCGCACGTCCGTGTTGTCGCGCCATACCTCCACTTTGATGATGGTGCCGAAATCCTTCAGAGGCGGCGCCTGGAACACGTCGGTCTTGCCCCGCTCGAAGTCGTTCTGGAAGTAGCAGTCAAGATTGATCACCGGGCTCTCATGTCCAGCGTCGTCGTACAGAATCGCGCGAACATTGGCGTCTGTGCCCGACCCTTTGCGGTCGCCTGTTTTCACGTAGATCCAATGGTCGATGGCGCCCTCCACCAAACAACAATTACCCATCTTCAGGCGTCAATATTCAACGTGCGTCCATTGTGAAACTGCGCTAAGAAACACACCAATTCCCCAGTTCGCAATTGAGACCAAAACGGTTTACCTGAGTCACGTGGCCAGGTGCTCGGCCAATGGGAAAGCGACGGAATGTGACAGACGAGATAGTCGCACGTCGAGTGTTATATTGTCCGGCTGTCAACCCGTATGTGACACGGTCACACATCGGGTTGATTGACCAAAGTCCAACCATGAAATCTATTGATATGCACACATTAAATTAATACCGCATACAGCGCTTATTAGGAAATACAATACTGTGATTGTCAATCACTGCAATCGAGGCGCGATCAATGGATCTATAAATAAAACTAAGGGGGCGTTACCCTCGACAGGAAAACGTAGTGTACTAGTGGTCTAGATAGTAGCATTTACACACAGTCAGGCGCACTATGCGGAGTAGTGTACCAGTGATCTAGATAATAGCATTTACACACACACACACACACACAGTCAGACGCACTATGCGGAGCTTATTTAGGTTAATTAGGTGATCACTGCATACCTGCACCTGGTGTACGTGAAGAATGTGGCTTCAATAAAAATTCAAATTCTCGGGACAATCACATTCTCTAGGTAAATACGATATATATATATATCACATAGTCCTCCTTTAAAGTCGATAAAGAGCTAATTATACACCTGTCCTCTACACAAGCAATAGTTAACATATTGCATACCTACAGACAACTTAAGGACATTCATGTTAAATATATAATTAGCCCAGAAAAATACAAAGTCCAACAACTAGGCTGATTCCACGGGCGGACCCAGACAGGGTAGTCTAGGGGGACCCAAATGCACTCCAATTGCACACCCCTTCGAGGCTTGCCACACTTGAGGCTCTCCAAAAACCTAAAATTGCATTCCAGAGGCTTGCCAAAAATAACAACAGGGCACATAATGCTAGCACACGCACATTTCAAAGGAAATTCCAGAGGTCTGGGGAAGGGGCAAGTACCCCTACGCCCCTTTATCACCTGTTACTGTTAATAATGCTTATGAAAAATATTGATTGTAATATTTTCTTCAAACTCAAAGTGGTAGTAGAATCTGTGGGCAGAAAGTAGCATTAGTCGAGGAACAGTAGAGTAGGTATAAGAAACTAATCATTCTCCCAGAGGACAACAAGTGAATGGAAGCCATTGTCCACTGACTGTGGAAATGTCAACAGGGTGAATTGTGTTTCAATAGAATAGAACTGCCAGATATCTATTACACACAATGGCCTGGGAGATGTAATAACATGGACAACACATGGACAACACATGGACAACACTTGGACAACACATGGACAACACTTGGACAACACATGGACAACACATGGACAACACTTGGACAAAACATGGACAACACTTGGACAACACATGGACAACACACGGACAACACTTGGACAACACATGGACAACACTTGGACAACACTTGGACAACACATGGACAACACTTGGACAACACATGGACAACACTTGGACAACACATGGACAACACATGGACAACACATGGACAACACTTGGACAACACTTGGACAACACATGGACAACACTTGGACAACACATGGACAACACATGGACAACACTTGGACAACACATGGACAACACTTGGACAACACATGGACAACACACGGACAACACATGGACAACACTTGGACAACACATGGCGACACCCTTTCAGCATGAGACAATGAGAGTTGGTCACACTGTTGGCCCCTAATTATAGATTGGTTCCAACAAAATCATAACATTACACAAACCTTCCTAAGTATAAGAAAACATACCGTGTGACATATGATTTATGCACAGTGGTTATACATGTCAAAACATTTTTTATGGTAAGAAAGACGGGAACCAGCCAATATGAAAATGATGAAGGTAAGTAAGTGAAACATGTTCTTATATGATGCAGTGTGTAGTCATTAGGAACACTCAGAGCTTTTTATACTACACCCCAGTCTGTTCATCCCCACCTCATAAACACAACTTATGTGGGAAGTATTCAGCAATGATGTAATCATTGTATGCAATGACATCATTATTGCATAAAAGCTATCCCTGAACATATTATCAGCGATTGTGCCACTGTGTACAGCCAGCTACTCATTTATTCAGTCAAGTTCACACTATTGCTGCATGAACTGATGCAATGTGCGGTGAACAAAATTGTTCATGTTTTGTACAGCAGCAAATGGGTTTTAAATTGGACATGTTGACTGTTGGTCCCACATTATAACCACATCTCTATCATATCCCACAGCATGGTTTCACTTGATCAGACATATATGCACTTAGAAACACACACACACGCTTGAACACATGCACGCATGCACACACACACACAGACACACATGCTTGAACACACGCACGCACGCACGCACGCACACACACACACACACAGACACATACATACACACACAGACAGACACACATAGACAGACACACACACAGACAGACAGAAACACACACACAGACACACAGAAACACACACACACACACACACACACACACACACACACACACACACACACACACACACACACACACACAGTCACACACACACACACACACACACACACACACACACACACACACACACACACACTCACACGTCACACACACGTCACACACACGTCACACACACACACACAGTCACACACACACACACACACACACACACACACACACACACTCACACGTCACACACACACACACACACACACACACACACACACACACACACACACACACACACACACACACACACACACACACACACACACACACACACACACACACACACACACACATAAACACCACCATTATCACCACCATCACATACACACACAGATACACACTGATAAACCCAGATAGAAACACACCGACACAGATACACAGACACACACAGATGGATTCACACAGGCAGACGCACACATCAACTAAAAGATAACAAAACAGAGATTAAGTGTAAATGAATTAACAACTGATATCATAGTTATTGTTATGCAAAGGAAGACCACACATTGAAATAATAATATATGTTTATAATTTATTACTATTTACAATCTATACACTATGCTCATCTGTCTAAACACTGCAAGCAAAGATGACTAACTGAAATCTACCCGTGTTTGCATCACAGAATTTGTCAATGAATGATATAATACAAACAATTCTCAAGTCAACATTATTTTCACCAGTTCTGTTCGCAATGTTTGAATGGTATTACAATGTCCCACCAAAGGCTAATGTGAAAGCCAGTTCAATGACGTTTGGTTGTGTCGATTCATGAAAGCAAATGTACAGCTCTCTTGGCTCAGGGTCGTGAAGGAATCGCCTGCAACAAGACATTCACTTGGTGACCGTACAACAAAACACAAGACTTGTTCTGTTAACTACCATTTCATTGTAATTTAAAATGATATACAAAAGCAAGGCAGCTTAAAGACAATCAACCGTCTTAGTTTTAATGTTCAGATCAAATTAAGCCTTCATCACATTACAGATTTGGGCCACATAAGTTAACTTCAACCAAATTGGAGGTCGATGTGCAAAGTGAAACAATTTGTTTATCTTTCAAGATTTATATATCTATTTAATGTTTTTATCTACTGGTACTTATCTTTATATACAGATCTGTTAACTTAAATTACTTATTTTTGTATTAAAATTGGTTTTATTTGCCTTTTATATCTACATATTTATATGAACAACACTGCAGCACTGCAAACACTTTGTGGATAGAGTTTTCTATTAGTATTGATTCTGCTTACCCGACCACCCAGTAGTCTTGTTTTGTCGACCTCTTCATGTCCACACATTCCTCCTCTCGACCCTCCAGCATGACGCCATACTCCACTGCGTCTGCGAAGACGTCGTCCACTCCAAACTTGCTCCTGTGACCAGTCTCTTTGAAGTCCTGGAAACCAACAAGTTTTGTCTTTTTAAAAACTCTCCCTTAGCAGTGACACATTTACCCTGAGTGATGACACATTCATTCTGACCAATGACACATTCACCCTGAGTGATGACACATTCACCCTGAGTGATGACACATTCAACCTGAGCAGTGACACCCCCACCCAGAGCAGTGATTCACACTGAGCAGTGACAGACCCACCCTGAACAGTGACTCACCCTAATCCTGTGAGCCTGTTGGAAGAGCTCGTGTATGGAGAGACAGGCCTGGTGGAACTGCTGCCCCAGGCCCGGGGGGCTGTGGAGGGTGCTGTGGGGGGTGGGGTGACTGGGGCATACGAAGACACCCTGCTCGTTCTGCAGCTGGGTGTAAAACAGCAGACTGCCATCTGAGTGCGCCGCCAACCTGTCAATAAATCGGCAACATCAGCGGTCTACAATTGTCGCAGACATGTTTTCTGTAATTGCTAAACAGTAAATTCACAACTAACAGCATTGTACACATGACAGCAATGTACACATGACAGCAATGTACAAATGACAGAAATGTACACATGACAGCAATGTACACATGACAGCAATGTACACATGACAGCAATGTACACATGACAGAAATCTACACATGACAGCAATGTACATATACCAGCAATGTACACACAACAGCAATGTACATATAATAGCAATGTACATATAACAGCAATATACAACTAACAGCAATACTTTTTGTAATTTTGTTTGTCATCAACAAGTTTCTATTCACAAAAGAAAAGCCTGTCATCATGAACATGCATTTTACATCAAGCAATGTCTTTTGGAAGAGACACTAAAAGCTGTTTGTTCCTTCTAATGGGTGGCTTAGAAGACCCCCCCACAGGGAATTGGAAAAACTGTCAATAATTCACACAGTAGTGGTCTGTATCTCTAACCTACCTTGTACATTAACTACGTTTGTACGTAGGACGCAGGTGCACACACCTCGAACATACTCTAGTCATATAACACAAACAACAAGTATGAATTAATAATAACAAAAAAATTATGTCTTTTGCACCAATATCATCAGAGAATCAAACCAAAGGATTAAGCGTTCTCATAATCCATTCACAAGGCATAAGTCGTCAACAGATGGATGTAATTGCTAAAACATTAAGAAGGTTATGCAGTATTTAAACAAGGTTCTTAAATGATGAGATGAAACTATATTTCCTGTTTACTTAACACTGACGGGGAGGGAGTTCCCCACAGTTGGTGTGGCAACCAAGACTGAAGTCCAAGCATTCTTAACTATGGGAACAAAAAAAATCAGAGAAGACCAGTACCTGAGGTCTGGGCCCGTGAGACAGCGACTGTCATTGAGGGTTGTCTCCAGTCTGACAGCCTCATCCAGTGGCAGTAGGTTCCTCCTGCCCTGACAGCCCTGGGGGGGGGGGCAACATGAGAGTTATTGGTGGGTCACAATTATTAACATTTATTTATATATTTGTTCTTAATATCAGAATAAATATGTTGAATATACGACCCACCAAATTACATTTAATAAGCCCAAAACAGAATTCACAGTTTGACTGTTGCGCCTTCAATATGTTTAAATTATAAATAAACCACTCAGTTTATAAACAGCTGCTATTGACGCTTATTGTTATTATTGGCATTTATTGCTCTGAAGTGACTCATTCAAAAAGAAACAGCGTAATATCTAGCGGTGAGACCTAATGAAACTCATTGGATGGATCATGGTGACGCATGTATAATGACACGATGACTGTACCATCAACTCTTTATTTACTCTTGATGAAGAGTTATAATTACAAAATATGAAACTGAAGATATGTCTAACACAATACTGCCGAGTATAATAAAAGTCAGGAGAAAATTTATGCTGATTTCTACGCATAGTTTAAGAATCACTGTCATATACCTTAAATAGGTGTGAATTGTCAGCACTGTCACTGACTTCTTCTAGACTGTTGACGTGTGACACATAACATCGGTGACTCGACATGTCACTGCCATTGGTGGCAACACTGTCTATGTCATCGTCATCTGCTCCTACAAGACACCAACACCCACTGACACTGAGAGGAAGGAGGACAGGTGAAGAGATAGACTCTGTGGAAGACCGAAGACCTAATTATAGATCTGCCATAAGAAAGACAGAAGGATTAGAGAACACAAAGTAACAGTAGTGATGGGACTGTGAATTATGTCTGTGTTCAATATAAGAAGTTATGCATTCCTGATTATGAAAATGGTAACAGAGTGAAAATGTTTTCAATACAACATTGAGAACTATGTCAGAATGGCGTGTGTGTGTGTATGTGTGTATGCGTCTCTCTGTGTGTCTGTGTACGTGTGTCTGTCTGTGTGTGTGTGTGTACGTGTGTGTCTGTGTGTGTGTGTCTGTGTGTGTGTGTGTGGTGTCCGAACACACAGCATAAAAACAACAGACACTACGAATCAAAATGAACTCGTTTCTCAAAATGTTGCTTTTTAAACTTTGCCTCAATTTTAGCAATAAATCAAAAACTACTGATGATATTTCAACAAATGAGGTGTCACAATCAGTGCAATCCAAAAAGATATGAAACTAAATTTCCCAATTTTGTAATTTAATACCTCCCTTGCTTTGACAGGTCTTAGATTAAAATGTAAGTTAAAAAAAACAGATTATGGTATGGACGAGAACAGATGCAAACAAGGCAGGTTATCTGTGGCCCAGGAATCACGGCCTACAGGTTATCTGTGACCCAGGAATCACAGCCTACAGGTTATCTGTGGCCCACGAATCATAACCTACAGGTTATCTGTGGCCTAGGAATCACAGCCTACAGGTTATCTGTGGCCCATGAATCACAGCCTACAGGTTATCTGTGGCCCATGAATCATGACCTACAGGTTATCTGTGGCCCAGGAATCACGACCTACAGGTTATCTGTGGCCCAGGAATCATGGCTTACATGTTATCTGTGGCCCAGGAATCACGACCTACAGGTTATCTGTGGCCTAGGAATTACAGCTTACATGTTATCTGCTGCCCACAAATCACAGCCTACAGGTTATCTGTGGCCCAGGAATCACGACCTACAGGTTATCTGTGGCCCAGGAATCACGACCTACAGATTATCTGTGGCCCAGGAATCACGGCCTACATGTTATCTGTGGCCCATGATTCACAGCCTACAGGTTATCTGTGGCCCAGGAATCACAGCCTACAGGTTATCTGTGGCCCAGGAATCACGTCCTACATGTTATCTGTGGCCCAGGAATCATGTCCTACATGTTATCTGTGGCCTAGGAATCACGGCCTACAGGTTACCTGTGGCCCAGGAATCACAGCCTACCTTGTTATCTGTGGCCCATGAATCACGGCCTACAGGTTATCTGTGGCCCATGAATCATGGCCTACCTTGTTGTCTGTGGCCCATGAATCACGGCCTACCTTGTTATCTGTGGCCCACGAATCACAGCCTACCTTGTTATCTGTGGCCAACAAATCACAGCCTACAGATTATATTTGTGGCTCAGGAATCACGGCCTACCTTGTTATCTGTGGCCCACGAATCCCGGCCTACCTTGTTGTCTGGGACTATTGGGGACGTCCCTGGCAGACTTGAGACACTTGGCCGGGAGAGGCGTGGATGTGACACGAGGACCGGACTCAGTGGCAGACCGCGCTCGCGACAGACCCGCTGCTCCTGCAGGAAGGCAGCGGTGCATGCTGGGAACACATGGCAAATATCATTATTATAACTAAAACTTGTAAAGTGCAACATTTGCAGGACCGACTCATCCATAGCTATGAATAGACAGCTTAAGATAGTCACTAAAATAGTTAAGTAAATACATAGTAACACGGTCAGTCACACTGACCTGCTGTGACAGGCCTGAGACAGTCCGAGAGACTCAAGCTGCAGTAAGGTGGCCTTGGCGTGGTCGATGTAGAAACAGTCGGCTCCTCCGTCACTGTAGCTCATGCATTCGCTCGACTCCAACACCATTCCCAGCATGCAACATTTCTACCAAATCAAAATTACATAATACAACAATGTTCATTCCCAGCATGCATCTCTTCTACCAATTCAAAAGTACACATCACACGTGTTCATTCCCAGCATGCATCTCTTGTACCAATAAAAAATTACATGTCACATTCGCAGCATGAAACAATAAAATCTACCAATTAAAAGTTACACGTCGAAAGTCACAAAGTGTTCATGCTGCAGTGGTTTTGCTTTTTCACATGAAATAAAAAGCCCAACTTCCATCACAAATATAGTTTTGTTGATAAAATAAATATGCGCAGTAACAAATGTTTTTGAAAATATTCACCTCTGTGCTGTTAAATATGACTGATCTTTCTTATGTTGATTTACCACCAACAGTGTACCAGCATTTGTCATTTAAAAACATGTAAAGCCATAAGGGATCATCTCAGAATGTCTATGTCTGATATCAAACAAAATTACTTTCATCTGGCCTCAGCCCCCCACCCCTCCAACAACAGGTTGTAAACATTGATATGATAATACCAATATATGGTATTGGTCAGAAGCGTAAAAACTAATGTCCAATGCCAGGCGAAACTGCCTCACACACCCCTTCTCCAAACGAAAGTAATTTTGTCTGATATCGGACAATGATGTTCCGAGATGATCCCTAAAGATAGACCAAACTGACGAGTGACGAATCTGCAGTTTAGACCCTGCAGGAGAGAAAGATGACAGCACATGGGGCGACCTATACAATTGTGGGCATGCAGCTGTGCACACACATGCATGCATAAGTGGAGGGCAAACGGCACCTGACATCTACTGGCCCTAACATCTGCTAGTATGTGCATGTGTGTGCACACGTGTGTAATAACACTGGCTTGCCTGTACACAAACAGCTTGTGCACGCATACGTGTATGCAACCATGTGTATGTGTATGTTTTGTACATATGAATGTGTATACAAGTATGTATGCATACGTACATACATACATATGTGACACATCCTGTATGCTATGATCTACACCTCCAACAACAACCTCACGTGACCTACCAATGAAACAAGAACGAGAAACCAACGTGCGTTAGTTGGTGGAATGTATCCAGGCATTAGTGGCTCCATCTGTTGGTGACACCGACTCGTGGGAAAGACCTCGGTCCAGACTACGAGGTTGTCAGTGCAACATGCGCCGGTGTGACGCGAGTAGAGCGCCACGTCAACGAGGTCTTCCATTTCCAGGTGACTCGCCACCAGGTGTCCCTGTCACAGCGTCATCGCAATCAACAATCATGTCAGCTCAGGAACGGGACAGACAAACTTTTTTATTTTTCACAATGTTTACAGATAAGGACACAGGCAAAATTTAAGATTTTTCACAATATTTACAGACAGGGACATAAGACAAAATTTTAGATTTTTCACAATGTTTACAGACAGGGACACAGGCAAAATTTATGACTTTTCACAATATTTACAGACAGGGACACAGGCAAAATTTATGATTTTTCACAATGTTTATTGACAGGAACACAAGCAACATTTACGATTTTTCAACCTATTTACAGGGACACAGGCAATCTGTTTTATTTTTCACAATATTTAGTGACATTTTATTATCCTGCATATTTCCTTACAACTTTTTACAATTTCAATTTGCTTTAAAATATATTAAGAGTAATGAACAAAATCACTAAAATACCAAACAAATTGTCTATGGTCATTTAAGAGATTGTTCACAATAGTCAATGTTTACCTTTTTATAGTTTCACAAAGAATGTACTAATTCTCATACCCTCCTTTCAACCTGAATTACCAGGGGTAATTAATTAATTGATAACTGTCGAGACCATATGCTGGTAACAGTTGTTTACAATCACTAAGGTTGTACAGTTCACATGTAACAGACATCTCTTACACCCTGGTGATTAGTACACAGACCTTGACCCCCCCCCCCCCCCCCCCCCGTACGCTCTGTACGAACAGGAGACTGTCAACAATTGTGAACAATTCCTAAGAGAGTGCAGTAATAAAGACGTGTGTCTACCTAGAAATGGCCTGTCCACACACCTGATAGAAGAGACATGTTCCTAGGATGTTGTAAAGTCGTCTCATGTTGTAGTAGTCCTCTGACTGCACACAGGAATATACGGCACAGTCAGGACAATGATGACTTGTCTATTGATCACTAAAGATCTTTCAATTCTCTATTTCAAGACAACCATCAACAACAATCAGAGATGACTAGACAACCAACAACAACAATCAGAGATAACTAGACAACCAACAACAACAATCAGAGATAATTAGACAACCAACAACAACAATCAGAGATAATTAGACAACCAACAACAACAATCAGTGATAACTAGACAACCGTCAACAACAATCAGAGATGACTAGACAACCAACAATAATCAGAGATAATTAGACAACAAACAACAACAATCAGTGATAACTAGACAACCATCAACAACAATCAGAGATGACTAGACAACCAACAACAACATTCAGAGATAACTAGACAACCAACATTAACATTCAGAGATAACTAGACAATCAACAACAACAATCAGAGATAACTAGACAACCATCAACAACAATCAGAGATAATTAGAGACAACTACTGAAAACAGTTGACAACTAGTAACAAAGGTTATTAATGTCTCGGTCAGTGTTTTAAATAAATTTATAAAGTGCAAATAATGAATGTATTGATAGTGGGATTTAGTATTGATTTCATAGGAGTTTGCCAGTCCAAATTTATCTGTGGTTCTTGGTGCAAGATGGCAGAATGTCTCAAAATATTGTGAAATAATTACTGAAATAGTCTAGTATTCCAGTAACTATTTGAAGTTTTTTTAACTATGTGTAATTAATAATTACACGTTGACAGTAGCAAGAGGAGGTCATCACTAACAAACATGCCCACAGTAGATGGCGTGGATTTTTCTGCCATGGTCAGCCACCAGTAACAAAAGCAACAGGTATGATCTTGGTAAACACCAAACAGACAACACGCTCTTGTGGAAGTCACCAGTCAGCAGCACTGCGCATCCTCACCACAAACACCCTACCCCTTCACACACCACTGCACAACTAACCCCATGTAAAGGCCGATCGACATTATGAACGCCGCTAAACGATCCACGACGACAGTACAGCATTTCCACGTCTACCAACGTCGTGCAAACGCCCAGGGAACATCGTGATAGCCACAGATGACTTGTACACCAACAGCAGCTAGACCACCCATACACCAACCCAGAGCAAAGCAAGCCATGTACGTTACCATTACCAGCTCACTCTCCTCTACCCTCTCAACCCGTACAGTTGTTGTTACATTGGGTGACAAAGTTGACAGTTGACATACCATGTCAGCAAAGTCAGCAGCTTCCAGCTGACTCAGGCAGTTGCTGACTGTCACCTGCAGCAAACATGACATGATTTTAAACATAATTTTTTCTCATCACAACAATAAAGTTTAACTTAATTCAACGATTCAGCTGTCATCCTTAGCCCTAATCAGGAAGTGAATTGTGGGATTTGATTTTTCTCTGTTCACCCGATGGCCTAGCAAGCGTGTTGACAGAGAGACTAACAGGAGAGTGTCACCTGGATTATGTAGTCCATCTCAATATATAAAATAACATCAACAATGAAGGTTGAAAATATATATATCCCTTAAACAAAGCAATTGCTCTGTCACTACTTACTGGGATTTAATTTTATTTAAAAAGAACTTATAATAATTAATAATTAATGTTATTTATCTCAGGATTTGTGATTAGCGGTTGTGAAGTATCATTAAAAGTGTTTGCTATAGGCAGTCGCTAACAATCTGACATGACCAGGAAAGAGACATTTTATACACAGACCTTTGTTTGTTCGGGCAGAAATATCATTCTCACTGCAGAGAGACTGTGCCCAAGAAGGTCCTCCACAGAGACCAGGGGGTCCCCTACAAAGGTCCCCGGATCCTCCAAGCCTTCTGGCAGACCACACATGCCAATGTGCTCAAACAACTGAGAGAAGATATGGTCGAGACCAGAGCAATTGCCCGGGTATGTGAAGGCACTACAACAGACGTAACGAAACTGTGTAGGCTTAATGAGTCGCAATAATAATGTTTATTTTATATAGCGCCACATCCATAATGTTCATAGCACTTTACATAACACTGATACATAAATAGTAGAACAATTGTAATATAAGAACAAATAAATTAAGATACTGCTATGTAAACATCACTTGATTCAGTAAGTTGATATAAATGTTACAAAATTAATTCTCATGTTAAAATAAGTACTTTAAAATGTTGTCTTTCATCTAAAAAATGGATTAAGATAAATAAAAATATGAATAACTTAGAGTAAAATGTTTCTACGGACAATTAAGTACTGTGCTCTGACACAGTGTAATATTGATATTGAGAAAGAGAATCCTTATATAAACTCACCCATGAAGTGAACCGTAGAGCAACTTGAGAAGTCTGACAATGTCTCGCATCATGTGGGGTAAACGAGTCAGCAACAACCTGCAAGAAACCATACTATATGCGTGCATGCTTGCTTATGTATGTACATATGTACACCAAGGCTGTATCTTTTCCACACAATTTAACATATGGTATAACTTCGCTTTAAAGGTAAAAGATAAGTTCTTACATAGCGCAATGTCCAGTCATCAGGACTGCCCAAAGCATTTTACACTTTACTCCCTGGCAGACCTGTTCAAATTCAACCATGCTGCAATTAATGCGTAAAGACTATTCGTACACATATATCCACCACTGTCTATAGCCAGGTACTCATTCATACAGCTGAGTGAACTGAAGCAACATCGAGTAAACAAACTTGCCGAAGGTTCGACACTGCCGCACAGGATTTGAACCCGGGTTCTCTCAGTCGAGAGTGCGAAGCTCTTACCACTGCACTACTGCACTCCACGCTTTACGGTCACCTCGGTAGTCAAATTAATTTTGTCTTGTCCAGTCCCCAGGTGGCCTTAATGGTGAGGTTTCACTGTAATGTTAGTACCGGGTAATACTAGAGTACACATGTTGCAGACCAAAGTGCATCTAACAAACCTGACACAGTGTTCACAATCTGGACATACTGACCATAAAATGAAACATTCAGATTCGTGCCCTGTTGGCAATATTGCGGATGCTGATTGGGTTAACCGCAGGGCCCTTTTATCATTTTATGTCACACGCATTCACACGGTTCCCACATTCAAGACAACTCTGTCTAAAGAGAAGAAGAGGAAGACCCAAGTTAAGATGGAAATACAGTGTGACGAGAGATCTCGAGGCAGGTTTTACGAGTAGAAGAACATCACAGAAGGCCGGGAGAGATGGAGGAGAATGATGGAGAGGAACTGACCACCCCACCCCACCCCACACGGGATCAAGGGGAAGATAATGGGGGAAGATATTTGTGAACTTACTTGTTGGTGGGGACGGCGATGACAAGTACTTCCCTGTTCTCCCTGGTGTATCCGACCTGCACCCACTCTCTTCCCAGCAGCAGGGAGGACCTGTAGGGGAACAACTCTGTCATCCACGCTCACAGAGAACACACACACTCCACATGTGACACAGCTATACCAGGACCACTACACACAGGGGTTTAGCCAGACATGTTTGCCCCTCTTCAAGGCTGGCAGAAGACTGGCCAAGATGGGTAATTACAACTGATAAGACAGGTGGAATTTAAAGGTGCCAGCTGACCACTAAATTAACCTGGTAATAGTTCCAAGTCTAGGGGGCCAACATTAATTATTATCATTCGCACAATTGGTAGTAAAACAAATCGAATGGATCAGTATTAATTAAACAAATGGCTCAATTGACACTGGTTTGTTACTGACAAAAACTAACCCGGCCAATAATGGCTGTGATTGACCTGAATGGCTTCCATGCCAGCCATTCACACGGTAAAACACACACTTTTCATTAACTCAAGACTGGCAACTAATTGTTTCTGTCCAAGGGCCTGCTACACAAATACAACACTCGACTACACTGGATGTCACAACATGACATTTCATACTTTCAACACAACAACATTAATTTTGCACACATTAACCTTTCACATGTTGTCAGTAACGAGTTGTCATTCTACACGCACAACATTCAACAACACTCATAGTTCACACCTGACAGACTGTATTCTAGCCATTCTACCATAGCAAACGTGCCATGCAAACAACATGTAATCTAACTGAATTAACTGGTTAGGTACTAAAATCTGAACGCAACAATGAGCAATGTGTTAGTCTTACTCACTCAGTAGCTATGTTAATCAATCAATTGGTAGCAGTGTTATTCACTCAGTGTTGCGTTACTCATTTAGTCATTAAGTAGCTGAGTTACTCACTCTGTCGCTGTGTTGCTGGTCACTTCCAGCAGTAGGTGACTGATGGTGATAAACAGGCCCCTCATATCTTCCAATGTGCTTTCCTCATCTGGTGGGAACTTGTACAACAGTTCATCCTGAAGTCAATATGAAATAAAAACATTCTTTTAGAAGTTAACCCCCAACCAAAATCAAAGAGTATAATATATTTTACTAATTTATGGATTTTCCTTACAATTATTACCGGGTAGTAGCGGGTACATACTAACATTTAAGAAACGAGGAGCTGTGGGAAAAGTTTACCTGAGAGTCAAGAAACCATTGCCAAACGGATCATGAGGAGACAGTGGGGCTGGATTGGACACACATTGAGGATGTCAGCAATGAACAGCACAAGACATTGTCTGATTTTGAACCTCAAGAAAAAAATGGGTAGCTGAAGAGAAAAACCACAAAAAAAACCTGTCAAAGGGATACAGAGGTAAAGAGCAGCTACACTTGAGAGGATTGCCCAAAGTCTTGGTCACTGGAGTCATCCTCATGAAGCGAGGGACATAAGTAACATGTTATTATTAACACCAAAATATTGTTGGAAAAGTTAATATATTTAGTATATAATCAATACACTGTAGTCGTTCTCATTACGTTTGTATTACTTTGTAATATATGTTATATACAATACACTCTACAAACACATCAGTACACCAGTGCAGCATTCATGGCAAAGCTAACACTGTGTGACAAACTTTTGGTGATGGCCTATGATCCTGTAAAATGATGAAAACAATAATGAAAGTCTATCTGATTCTAAGTGTACATATATGACTATCTGAGTGTAAGTGTACATATATGACTGTCTGAGTGTAAGTGTACATATATGACTATCTGAGTGTAAGTGTACATGTATGACTATCTGAGTGTAGGTGTACATATATGACTATCTGAGTGTAGGTGTACATATATGACTATCTGAGTGTAGGTGTACATATATGACTACGAGATTCTAAGTGTACATATATGACTATCTGAGTGTAAGTGTACATATATGACTGAGTGTAGGTGTACATATATGACTTTCTGAGTGTAAGTGTACATGTATGACTGAGTGTAAGTATACATATATGACTATCTGAGTGTAAGTGTACATATATGACTATAGACGTAATCATAGAGACAGTTGTGTTGCTTAATTTTACTGGACATCAAATGATAGCAACGCAATACATACCTTTTCCTGTGCATCAGATGTGGCATCCATGGTAAGATAGAGCACCACACAACCATGGTCCATGATGACAGGAGCGTCACTGCAAATATCTACCTGTTAATTGCAGCAAACAACGCATAATTAATATAGTCATATCATGACTAATCATTAATCAATTACTGTACTGGTGGGATAGCATTTCTTCTTCTTCCCCTCAAGTACAGGCCTCCTGTTGGAGTACTAACATACTGAGTGCTTCATAGCAGAGAGAAGCAGAAAATTAAAACACAACTTTAAAATCCCAAGTGAAAAATATACAGTGCACAATTGTCATTTTTTCATTGCTTTCGTTTTCTATCAAGTCTGATTTTCTAGAAGCCCTGTCTGAAGGATTCTAGACTGTCCAGAGCTACGAGTTATTTAGGTAGGGTGTTCCCCAGCCTGCTGGTGTCTGGGAAGAACGATCATTAGTAAAATGTCAATCTTGACTCTTGTATGCGGAATATTGTGGTCTGTTCTTGATGCAGACAGTAGCCATAGATAATGTTCAAGGTCGATGTCGACCAGCTTGTTGGCGGCACGATAGAAGATTTCTACTTAAAGTTAAATAAATTCAATGAAAAAAGGTGAATTCTCTAGAGTAAAGATGGCTCCTTTGAAATAAATAAGTGTGCATTTTCAAGAGCTTAGATTATGGAAAGGATTGACTTTGTCTTTGTTTATCATTATAATTGATTTGATATCAGATTATCTCGGCCCTAGGGCTAGGCTTACGGCCAGGCCTAACTAGTAGTAGGCCTAGTTGTGCCATGTTGACATGTCATACTCATAGACATAGCCAATGCCAATGCAATGGCAATGCCAAGGCAATGGCATTGGCAGTGACACCAAGAGGCAAGACTGTCTATGAGCGTCTGTGACATAGACAAAATCACCTATGAATATGATATCCGTGTACTTGCACAAATTGCTCTTGGTTGGTTTATGTTACAATATTACTAAAACTCGTCAAATTCAAAGTTTTTTCTAATAATAAATAAATTTCCATGATTTTCCCAAACTAAAATTGTACAAATGGGACGTGTGCAAAAATATATTTAGAAAGTACACCAATAGCTTAATTCGAACAAAATTTATCTAATAGCTAAAACATATTCATTAATAATTTTCTAATGCATAATAAACGCACAGACTGAATTGCTTTGTTGCTTTTGTCAGACACCAAATGATATGAGCGATAATTAGTTATTCAGTCTCACCGCGCCATCTAGTAACCAAAATAACAACCAAAAGTATATGTAGAATACCGCAAAGGACGGGACGAAGTCGTAACCTAACCTATCAAGCGCCACTCATGTCGGTTAGGTGGAGGCTCATTAATATGCATGAGGTAACTTCGCACGTGCTACATCACCGACGAAGCGGTCATATTTTTGTTGTGAGATGCGTGGATGGGCATTTCCCTACCAAACTCAAATGTTACAAAGTTTCAACTTACGGTAATAGCTGCTGTAGTTCTAGCCTCGATTGCCGTGAGGTGGCAGCACTTTTCCGCCCCTTACTACGGCCTGGAATATTAATAAGCCCCTGCCAACGTTAGCGGTGGGTGGCTTTACCCCAGATTCGGGTAGAGACGATGATTGGCTCTCAGGCCAACAATGAAATAACAAATTAAATAAGGATACAATTTTATCAAATAATACTGTAGTTTAACAACTATTAAACTTATATTGAAACATGTCACACACACACACACACACACACACACACACACACACACACACACACACACACACACACACACACACACACACACACACACACAATAAACCGACATTAAACTTTTGTTCGCAGTTTAGTGCCTTTTAATCACATGCATATTCACTAGGTGGCAGCTCTCATGGATGTCAACGATTCCGTATTGACGTTCTTTGCTTATGCTTGAGCAGAAACAAGACTAAGTGTGAATAAGCATGACATAAATACCAAACAAGAACACATTTAATTAAACAAAGTTCAATCGATGTTGCGCGCAACGGTCGGACTGCTAACTAATATATGTAGTCCCCAAAGTACAACCAAAACGTGCTGATCATGGTGGCTAATTCGGTAGCGTGTCGTGCAACTGCTACGGTTGAGTTCGAATCCCGTAGAGTACTCGAACTGTTGTTTGTGTTCCTTTGATTTAAGATTCATTTTATTTTGTATAATACTATTTCGAGCATTATTTCAAAATTACATTTTGTTACCAACAACATACATAATAAAAATAATATAAACATTCTGGGGGATAGACGTGCTAACTAGCCATGAGCATTCGAAAGGTGATTCTTAGCCAGACTATCTTCCTGGCGAAGTCACGCAGCCAGGCGAGAGTCGGTAAAGCGAGACTACTGTAGTTCACGTGATTAACTGCTTAGCAAAATATTGGTCAGGCCATGGCCTGATAAGCTGCCCAGTAGTGTGACGTGTACAATACGTGCATGCAGTTAGGCACGTGATTACAGTAAATGATTTTAGTCGGTTTATAAATCAACTGACCATGCATATAAGACCTCGAAGTATAATTTTGTGTTTTGATAGCAACTAAAATGTTGATTTATCATTATTTTAATATTTTCTAAATACAAGTTATACCATTTCATGATGTTAAATGTATACCTGATAACTGTTAAAACAATAATTAAAAACCCAATGTTTACAGACAAACACGCAGAAAACAACACATGTAAAGATGGAACAGAGATCGTGCGCATCCTTGTTAATATGGTCTGCACGGTCCGCCTAGTCCGTCAGTTCTTGGTCCGCCTTTTATTATTTTTAAATTACGAAGATAAATATTTCACCTGGACACCGGCGCAAGTTTCAAAATGGCGGATGTCAACAATCCGTGTTTTGTGCCTAAATGGCTAAAGCTAGATGATAATTAAGTATTTATACGAATGTTCGTTAGATTGATACTGACAGTTCCAAATTACAATAAATAAGGAGTTGTTTAATTCATGAGTTAGAACTGTAGAAGGTACAACTACGATAGGAAACAAGCTTTGTGGGCTGTGAAAGTCCCGCTCAGTGGTCGCTTGCTGAGACTTGTTCAGTTATAGAACTCGAGTTGTCGGTGTGGCGTTGGGTAGGCGCGTACGCCACACGTCTACGACATTAATAACACAAGCCTGACAAGGTAATGATAAGTTCGGTACTGATTTGTTTCAGTTTTTAATAAAAGGTCCTTTAAATGAAGGAGTCAATGGTAACGGAGTCATTTGTCAAATGCTTTATTTCTAAAAAACTATGTATGTGTTCTAGTTCTAGCAGTTTCCAGCGCTCGGCAACGTTCTGTTAACTGACTTGTCTGTATTATTGTGGTTACAATGTAATGGCCTTTTCAGGTATCATTAAACTAGTCAGCCTTTGTTGACTTTAATTTTACAAAGTAACTGTTTACATGGCAGTTAGCTAGCGAGTTTAGGCCCTACCGGTAGGTGTAGAACTAGAACATTTTCTTCACACACATACTTGTGGCTGTGCACACATGTCTGTGTGTGTGTGTGTGTGTGTGTGTGTGTGTGTGTGTGTGTGTGTGTGTGTGTGTGTGTGTGTGTGTGTGTGTGTGTGTGTGTGTGTGTGTGTGTGTGTGTGTGTGTGTGTATATATATAAACTTCCTAGCAAATTGCCATGTAAACACACAGTCCTCACAATGTTTTTCAAGATCTCAAATGGCCTCGTAAACATCTCCAGCCTAAACCTGAGTCTGAGAGCACCAACCAGAAGATCTAGACATCACCACAGCAAGACATTCCAGGTACCATCTTCCAGAATAGATTACAGGAAATTTTTATTCTTTCCCAGGACCATTCCAGATTGGAATGGACTTCCAGAGGCAGTAGTGTCAGCTCCCAGCCTTGGCTGCTTCAAGGTTAGGGTTGCTGCCCACTTCAGTTCTCAGTAAGCAAAACCAGCACTCCCACCCCGGCCCCCTCCCCCTATCCATATTTCATTATTCCCTTCATCTGTCCAACCTCCCACAAATCCATTTCTTCAACAGCAAACTTTCTTCTCCTAACTATCTCTTGTCTACCTATTCCGATGCGCATCCCCTGCAAACACCAACAATGATCTTCAAAATGTTGAAGTTGGTTGGTTGACTGGAAGAAGAAGTCACTTCATAAAAAGAAAGACATATGACATTTTTGGGGCACTTGATAGTATCCGGGCCCACCTCGGTTTCTCCGTTATAACCACACTTTTGACTAAATTTGATATCTCATTGCGTTATTTACATAAATAATTCAACATCATCCCAGGCATATTTATGTTAAAATTATTGCATATTAGCACACTTTCAAGGCCCAAATAATGACCAGATTTGCATCAATACATGCTCATTTCACTTGCACAGTGTGGTAACGCACGGTCACAGCGGCGCAGACTAGCGCAAATGGGGTCACTCTTTGGACCTCAAAAGTGCACAAGACACAATATTTTAAAACATAAATATGCCTGCAGGTGATTATGTTGAATGATGGAACTAATGCACTGAGATATCAAATTTAGGAAAACGTGGTTATAACGGTGAAATCGAGGTGGGCCCAGATATTAGAAAAGTGCCATTTTTTGAAATAAAGCATTTTTTGACAAATGACTATTAATTATATATATATATATATGACGTGTTATTGACAGGTGTCGGAGACAAGATGACGGACATCGAGACACTGACTTCAGCAGAGCTCAAGGCCAGACTGTATCACAGTCTCAAGGAAAAAGGACTGGTCGACCAACTGAAAGTAAGGCTCTGTCATGAATTCACTGATAGTTCTATCAATCACTCGCTTAATTAACAAATAATTTGGAAGTTTGCTAAACATCATCGAATTATCGTTGTAGGAAACTCATATTTGATGTGATTTTTCTTTTTTAGTTCAATTAATGGATTACCGTACTTTCTAAATTGACATGGCAAGTTAGCAACAATGTATCAGTTATATAAATAGGATTAAGTGAGAGTGTTCAACATTCTTAGCATTGTTTATATTGTCAATAGTAAATGTCTTGAATATACAAATAAGTAAAATTTTCTACTAATTAGCAATGTCTGATATCTCCTTTTTATTACTAATGTGTAGTTGTTGTTAATAAATTTGATTGATATTTTTCATAGTTAGTTATAAAGACATTGGGTACTGTAGATTATGCATTTAAGTAGCAGAAAGGCAGTACCGGTTTCAACATTGTACACATATTCATGTTAAATTACTATCCCTGCTAGACTTGCAGGTCCTTGTTTATACAGATGTTATGAAGCAGTGAAGTATTGGTGCACTGCAATAGTCAGTGTTTAGAATACTACTGTATCAATAACAAATTTAACTATCGATCGTATCATTCATAGTACGCTATGACAAAGTTTGTAAACATGCCAACATTCATTTAGTTATTTCGCTTATTTACGGACCTAACATCAGCACTGACACAATTCTTGATCATTCCCGGATTAACAATTTAAAATCTCCACAGTCATATGACAGCATTGCTCATCAGTTGTGGTTTGGCATAACGTTTGTATTTGGTATTCCATGATACTGCTGTGATACTATTACAATAACTGTGACACTATCCTAGTACAGCTATTGCAATCATAAACCTGTCTCCAGTAGTCACCCGTATTTGTCTGCCGCTTTCAGCCATTTCAAGATTATTTATAAAATATTTCCATTCTAACATCACTACATGGTTTGTTTTACTGCATTTTAAGTGTTTAATTTAATTACTTGATTGATTTTAACGCAGCAAATAGTTACATTTTTAGATAGTTAGGTCTAGTCAATATTTATTTGATACTTTATGTTATATAACTTATCTATTTACAAATGTATATGTTTAAATTTTGCATTCTGTTCTTATTATATTATAGATCTTGTTATTAAAAATAATTATTGTATTGTAGCAATCATGTTTTAACAATGTTGTATTTTAAGCGACTTTGACCCGGTCTTAATATGTGGAGATATGATGCTATATAAATCAAATTTATTATTATTCAGTCGCAGCTGAGGAACCGGCTGGTGGGAGAGATCAGACGGATCGGAGCTACGAAGGTGTTTGATGCGGAGCCGGTGTATGCTAAGGAAGGCTCCCTGCTCCACAAGGCGGCCAATAGTCTAGTGGCCAACCACCTGAAGCGATGCAGCTACGACTACTCCCTCAGTGTGTTCTTGCCGGAGAGTGCCACCGCCATTGATAAGGTGAACAGCATGCACACGCACACACACACATACATGCGTGCGTGCATGCATGCATGCACCACAAACACACACCACATACATGGACCACATATACACACTCGCACGCATGCACGCACTTACACATGTGTTCACATACACCACACACACAACATCACACACACACCACAAACACACCACACACACACCACACACACACCACACACACACCACACACACACTACACACACACACCACACACACACACACACTCACACATCCAAGATGTGTGTTAGATCATGACGATATCACAATTTTTTATTACTGTTCTAATTCACTTTTGGGTATTACAGAAGTTACATTGCTGCGCCAGTGACACAAAATGTATATGGGCTGTAATTGAACACACCCTGTCACAGGTCACATTGCTGCTCTAGTGACACAAATTGTATATGGGCTGTAATTGAACACACACCCTGTGACAGGTCACATTGCTGCTCTAGTGACACAAATTGTATATGGGCTGTAATTGAACACACCCTGTCACAGGTCACATTGCTGCTCCAGTGACACAAAATGTATATGGGCTGTAATTGAACACACCCTGTCACAGGTCACATTGCTGCTCTAGTGACACAAATTGTATATGGGCTGTAATTGAACACACACCCTGTGACAGGTCACATTGCTGCTCTAGTGACACAAATTGTATATGGGCTGTAATTGAACACACCCTGTCACAGGTCACATTGCTGCTCCAGTGACACAAAATGTATATGGGCTGTAATTGAACACACCCTGTCACAGGTCACATTGCTGCTCTAGTGACACAAATTGTATATGGGCTGTAATTGAACACACACCCTGTGACAGGTCACATTGCTGCTCCAGTGACACAAAATGTATATGGGCTGTAATTGAACACACCCTGTCACAGGTCACATTGCTGCTCTAGTGACACAAATTGTATATGGGCTGTAATTGAACACACCCTGTCACAGGTCACATTGCTGCTCCAGTGACACAACATGTATATGGGCTGTAATTGAACACACACCCTGTGACAGGTCACATTGCTGCTCTAGTGACACAAATTGTATATGGGCTGTAATTGAACACACCCTGTCACAGGTCACATTGCTGCTCTAGTGACACAAATTGTATATGGGCTGTAATTGAACACACCCTGTCACAGGTCACATTGCTGCTCCAGTGACACAACATGTATATGGGCTGTAATTGAACACACACCCTGTCACAGGTCACATTGCTGCTCCAGTGACACAAAATGTATATGGGCTGTAATTGAACACACCCTGTCACAGGTCACATTGCTGCTCTAGTGACACAAATTGTATATGGGCTGTAATTGAACACACACCCTGTGACAGGTCACATTGCTGCTCTAGTGACACAAATTGTATATGGGCTGTAATTGAACACACCCTGTCACAGGTCACATTGCTGCTCTAGTGACACAAATTGTATATGGGCTGTAATTGAACACACCCTGTCACAGGTCACACTGCTGCTCCAGTGACACAACATGTATATGGGCTGTAATTGAACACACACCCTGTCACAGGTCACATTGCTGCTCCAGTGACACAAAATGTATATGGGCTGTAATTGAACACACACCCTGTCACAGGTCACATTGCTGCTCTAGTGACACAACATGTATATGGGCTGTAATTGAACACACACCCTGTCACAGGTCACATTGCTGCTCCAGTGACACAAAATGTATATGGGCTGTAATTGAACACACCCTGTCACAGGTCACATTGCTGCTCTAGTGACACAAATTGTATATGGGCTGTAATTGAACACACACCCTGTGACAGGTCACATTGCTGCTCCAGTGACACAAAATGTATATGGGCTGTAATTGAACACACACCCTGTCACAGGTCACATTGCTGCTCTAGTGACACAACATGTATATGGGCTGTAATTGAACACACACCCTGTCACAGGTCACATTGCTGCTCCAGTGACACAAAATGTATATGGGCTGTAATTGAACACACCCTGTCACAGGTCACATTGCTGCTCTAGTGACACAAATTGTATATGGGCTGTAATTGAACACACACCCTGTGACAGGTCACATTGCTGCTCCAGTGACACAAAATGTATATGGGCTGTAATTGAACACACACCCTGTCACAGGTCACATTGCTGCTCTAGTGACACAACATGTATATGGGCTGTAATTGAACACACACCCTGTGACAGGTCACATTGCTGCTCCAGTGACACAAAATGTATATGGGCTGTAATTGAACACACACCCTGTGACAGGTCACATTGCTGCTCCAGTGACACAAAATGTATATGGGCTGTAATTGAACACACACCCTGTGACAGGTCACATTGCTGCTCCAGTGACACAAAATGTATATGGGCTGTAATTGAACACACACCCTGTGACAGGTCACATTGCTGCTCCAGTGACACAAAATGTATATGGGCTGTAATTGAACACACACCCTGTGACAGGTCACATTGCTGCTCCAGTGACACAAAATGTATATGGGCTGTAATTGAACACACACCCTGTCACAGGTCACATTGCTGCTCTAGTGACACAACATGTACATGGGCTGTAATTGAACACACACCATGTGGCAGGTCACATTGCTGCTCTAGTGACATTACATATATATGGGCTGTAATTGAACACACACCATGTCACAGGTCACATTGCTGCTCTAGTGACATTACATATATATGGGCTGTAATTGAACACACACCCTGTGACAGGTCACATTGCTGCTCTAGTGACACAACATGTACATGGGCTGTAATTGAACACACACCATGTGGCAGGTCACATTGCTGCTCTAGTGACATTACATATATATGGGCTGTAATTGAACACACACCATGTCACAGGTCACATTGCTGCTCTAGTGACATTACATATATATGGGCTGTAATTTAACACACACCCTGTCACAGGTCACATTGCTGCTCTAGTGACATGACATATATATGGGCTGTAATTGAACACACACCCTGTCACAGGTCACATTGCTGCTCTAGTGACACAACATGTATATGGGCTGTAATTGAACACACACCCTGTCACAGGTCACATTGCTGCTCTAGTGACACAACATATATATGGGCTGTAATTGAACACACACCCTGTCACAGGTCACATTGCTGCTCTAGTGACATGACATATATATGGGCTGTAATTAAACACACACCCTGTCACAGGTCACATTGCTGCTCTAGTGACACAACATGTATATGGGCTGTAATTGAACACACACCCTGTCACAGGTCACATTGCTGCTCCAGTGACACAAAATGTATATGGGCTGTAATTGAACACACACCCTGTGACGGGTCACATTGCTGCTCTAGTGACACAACATGTATATGGGCTGTAATTGAACACACACCCTGTCACGTGTCACATTGCTGCTCTAGTGACACAACATGTATATGGGCTGTAATTGAACACACACCCTGTCACGTGTCACATTGCTGCTCTAGTGACATATGTGTATGGGCTGTAATTGAACACACACCCTGTCACAGGTCACATTGCTGCTCTAGTGACATGACATATATATGGGCTGTAATTGAACACACACCCTGTCACAGGTCACATTGCTGCTCTAGTGACACAACATGTATATGGGCTGTAATTGAACACACACCCTGTCACAGGTCACATTGCTGCTCTAGTGACACAACATATATATGGGCTGTAATTGAACACACACCCTGTCACAGGTCACATTGCTGCTCTAGTGACATGACATATATATGGGCTGTAATTAAACACACACCCTGTCACAGGTCACATTGCTGCTCTAGTGACACAACATGTATATGGGCTGTAATTGAACACACACCCTGTCACAGGTCACATTGCTGCTCCAGTGACACAAAATGTATATGGGCTGTAATTGAACACACACCCTGTGACGGGTCACATTGCTGCTCTAGTGACACAACATGTATATGGGCTGTAATTGAACACACACCCTGTCACGTGTCACATTGCTGCTCTAGTGACACAACATGTATATGGGCTGTAATTGAACACACACCCTGTCACGTGTCACATTGCTGCTCTAGTGACATATGTGTATGGGTTGTAATTGAACACATACACTCTGTCACAGGTCACATTGCTGCTCCAGTGACACAACATGTATATGGGCTGTAATTGAACACACACCCTGTGACAGGTCACATTGCTGCTCTAGTGACATATGTGTATGGGCTGTAATTGAACACACACCCTGTCACGTGTCACATTGCTGCTCTAGTGACACAACATGTATATGGGCTGTAATTGAACACACACCCTGTCACGTGTCACATTGCTGCTCTAGTGACATATGTGTATGGGTTGTAATTGAACACATACACTCTGTCACAGGTCACATTGCTGCTCCAGTGACACAACATGTATATGGGCTGTAATTGAACACACACCCTGTGACAGGTCACATTGCTGCTCTAGTGACATATGTGTATGGGTTGTAATTGAACACATACACTCTGTCACAGGTCACATTGCTGCTCTGGTGACACATTTGATATAAACCTATACTATAGGGGTCAGTTGTGCCTATTGTATAGGTTTATGTTAAATAAATCACTAGAGCACCAATGTGCCCTGTACCAGAGTGTGTGTGTGTGTGTGTGTGTGTGTGTGTGTGTGTGTGTGTGTGTGTGTGTGTGTGTGTGTGTGTGTGTGTGTGTGTGTGTGTGTGTGTGTGTGTGTGTGTGTGTGTGTGTGTGTGTGTGTGTGTGTGTGTGTATATACGTAGATGTGGTACTATTAATATTTGTTTACATCTGTACATACCTTATTTACCTCAATTATATACCAATACCAAAGTGGTTAATTTGTCACATTATACGTACCTTTGAATGTAATTAGGTTTACTGCAAGTATTGTGTATGCATGCAGTTTGTCAGATTGTTGATATTCATATCGTTTTATAAAACTTTAAGATTTATATAATATTTACATGAGCACATGTAAACCATTAGACAGTTATAAGATGTCTTCTTTATGTTCTACACAGGTTTTCACGACCAGAGACTTGCTACAGTTGCTGAACATCAGTGCTCATTCACAGCTTTATCAACGTCTCGTACGTATTGTTTCATCAGATATGAAGCTATCTATTGTAAACAAAATATATTCTTTTAACAGCAGGAAAAGAGACGTTGAAAGTATTTAGTTTTAGCCACTCATAAATTCTAAGATGCAAGCGGAAGCATTATTTATAAATTATTGTTGATTAAATATAACACAAAATACCCATCAGAAATAATCATAGGAAAACTAGTGAATTAGTTTTGACGAGGCCATGGGTTGGTTGATTCAGCTCGTAACATAAGTCTATTCACACTCTCGTAAGATACCAAATCTAATGACCAAATTCTGTTCATTTGATGATTTTAATAAAATAGCATGCACCATTTATTAGTTAAACTGACGTCATACATCTCCATTCCTGCAATGCAGAACATGATTTGCAATGCACTAACTGAGTTTTAAGCCATGTCTGTTAGTTTGTCGTTTTCTACATTATGTTCTTGGTGCTAGAAGAAATATGTTGAAGGTATATTGCCTGCCAAATTACATTTAATATGCCTGAAGCTGTGTTTGTCGTTTCAAAATTTCACCACACAAAATATTAAAATTGTAAAGAAAGAAGTCAATCGCTCTATTCAGTCTACCGCTATATCACGTAGGTGGACCACAAGACACTTTGAAGTTTGACGCATTCGTCTGGGTAAGACATTCAAGACAGCTGCAGTTCAGTGAACTTCCTGCTAATGATTACCACTTCCAGCTCACTGCACAGAACAGACAGCCTCACTTTAGTATTGCTTTGCTCATAACCATTTGATTGTTCCCATTGCTGTTTGTAGGTGGCACAGGCTGAGTCAAGTGATGAGAAGAAAGGTGAGACTGTCAGTACGTTGATCTTAGATCTTACGAGCTGTGTGAGAAGGGCAGCTTCCTGAAGCTGTCTGTTCAGGCATTTCTTAGTAACCTACAATGTACTCTTGTGTAGAAAAATCATTTGTAGATGGTTCAATTGCATCTACAAATAAATGAGAAGGCTTAATCCTTTGGATTTGTTGCGCCGCTGAGCTCAGATGTTACGAGGATATTGGTGCTAAAGAAGTCATTCCGTTATTGTTATTAGTAATTTTATGAACAAAATATTTTTGTCATTATTACACAAATACTGTAGGGACTATTCTGCTAAAATGACGATATGTTTGAAAAACCGTTCTATCAGAAGCACACTGATTCTAATGCAGCAAATAAATACTAAAATAGTATCTCTATTGGAAATCTGGTGTTACCATTGATTTGTTTATCTACACCACCCCTGACCTGCTAGACAGACCTGGTGCAGTTGGAAACGATCCCTGACTTGTTGGTGCAGTTTGATGTGACCCCTTATCTGTTGACTCAATTTGATACACCCCCTGACCTGTTGACAGTTTGATACATCCCCTGTCCTGTTGGCAGTTTGACACATCTCCTGCCCTGTTGACAGTTTGATACCCCCCTGTCCTGTTGACAGATAGTTTGATACACCCCCGTCCTGTGGACAGTTTGAACCCCCTGTCCTGTGGACAGTTTGACACACTCCCTGCCATGTGGGTTGTAGGCTTCCTGTGGCAGTTGCTGTGTGAAGTGGCGAGTCAGCACGGCTACTCGCGCCAGTCCATGGGTGTCCAGACTGACCCCATGAGGCTCCCCTCTCCGGCATCACTCGGTGAGACTCTAAAACACTCGCTCTCTCTCTCTCTCTCTCTCTCTCACTTTCTCTCTCACTCACTTTCTCTCTCACTCTCTCTCGCTCACTTTCTCTCTCTCTTGATCACCTGCTCCCGATCACTTTCTCTCGATCACTTTCTCTCTCTTGATCACTCTCTCCCTCACTCTCTCGCTCACTTTCTCTCTCACTCGCTCTCAATCACTTTCTCTCGATCACTTTCGCTCTCTCACTCTCTCTCTCTCGCTCACTTTCTCTCTCTCACTCACTCACTCTCTCTCTCTCGCTCACTTTCTCTCTCTCACTCACTCACTCACTCACTCTCTCTTGATCACTTTCTTTCTCGATCACTTTCTCTCAATCACTTTCTCTTGCTCGCTCACTCTCT
This sequence comes from Escarpia spicata, assembly GCA_963995525.1. Lineage (NCBI taxonomy): Eukaryota > Metazoa > Annelida > Polychaeta > Sabellida > Siboglinidae > Escarpia > Escarpia spicata. Next base: position 50,981,408 of record OZ023215.1, read on the forward strand.
CTCTTGCTCACTCACTCACTCTCCCTCACTCTCTCTCTCGCTCACTTTCTCTCTCTCCCTCACTCTCTCTCTCCCTCACTCTCTCTCTCTCGCTCACTCTCTCTCTCTCTCGCTCACTCCCTCTCTCCCTCTCTCCCTCACTCTCTCTCTCCCTATCTCGATCACTTTCTCTAGCTCCCTCACTCTCTCTCTCTCTCTCGCTCATTTTCTCTCTCTCTCGCTCACTTTCTCTCACTCACTCTCTCTTGCTCGCTCACTCCCTGTCCCACAACCAGGCAGTCATAGGGGCACTTCCCAACAGCTCCAATAATTTTTTCGATTCTCTGCCACCCTCTGGGAGGTGCCAAAGGTTAAACCAGTCCACTCCTGGATATTGTCATCCGACCTCTTTTTCTTCCTCTTGGCACAAGGGGCTCTATGCTCAGAAGTGCCAATGTATAGGGGGCTCTATGCTCAGAAGTACCAATGCATAGGGGGCTCTATGCTCAGAAGTACCAATGTTGCCATTTCATTTTACCAGTCCATCTTGTGTCACTGTCATATTACTGACCCTTTCTTGTTGTTCTAATTTGTCAGCATTTATCTCTTTGTACAGAGCTTACTGATTGTCAGACCCTTCCCCCCGAATTAGTACTTTAAAAGGGTTAAAATGTTGATAATTGTCCAGTTTGAAAGTGATATCTTGGTATGTAACAGTGTCATGACACGGTACATGCAAATCACCAGGGTTATGTAGTTTATATGTGACTAACATTGTCATAATTAACATACACGCCTTTGATATGCTCTCGACAAATACATAAATGTCAACATTTGTGAACGACCCCTTAATAACTACAAAAACATCTCCCAGATGGCACTACACACAGTTGCAGAAGTTGCATGTTTTCTATGATTCAGTAAAAACTTTTAAACTGGTAAGTACTCTTACCCTATTGGGATTTTTTTTTAAATGGCAGCATTACTTTTCTTCTGAGGGGTAGTAGATGACAGTTTGGTGCCAGAGATACAAAGTGTCTAGGAAGGAAAATTTACATACACACATAGATTTATTTGTTTGCGCATTGAAACACCTTTCTATTCCCATCCTGTGTTGACAGTTCAAAAGTTGCGCCTGCAAAATGTGCAAACTGTAAACAAAACTTTCAATTATTACACAGCCAGTATTGCCAGTAATTGGTATTTATTGCGGAGGCTCACATCCCTAACCGCAAACACCTTAGAATTCCATTTCTCTGCCTTATTAAATGCAATTTGGCAGGAAGCATACATCAACATTTATTCAAGTATTAAGACCAATAAGCAGATAATGTGAACGAGGAACGGACATTGTATCTTTAACCTCTGCGTGATATAAACGTTTCATGTGACTTCGCTGTCGTAAGACGAGCTGGTTTGACTTGTTCAGAGGATAAGTTCCACAAACTGGACAAATACTACGACACAATGCGAGACACGACACAGAGGGAGAGCTCTCTAGGCATGGAGGACAGATTACTCGCCTACCAGAGACAGCTGGATGAGAGGTCACACACAGAGGTCAAACTTGAGGTCAGTGCACAGAGGTCACACATAGTGTTGGTGCAGATATTCTACACTGAATTTTTTATTATTTCTTTGATTGATTTTGAAGCAGCAAATAGTTTGATTTTAGATAGTTGAGTCTAGTCAATGTTTAGCCGATACATATAATTGTCCTTACAGGGATGAATACAGTTGTATTGTATAATATGTTATTTAAGTTATTTATTTACAAATGTATTTTGGTATATTTCACATTAGATTCTTGTTATATTATACATTTTATATGTAAAATAAGTATTGTATTGTAGTGATTATGTTTTAACAATGTTGTATTTTAAGCACATTTGAACAGGGAGACATGGCGATAGACAAGTACTTTTTATTATTTAGTATAAATAATGTAAATAATTAAAAGTAACAAAATTGATATGAATGCATTAAAAGTGCAGGTAAAAGTAAATATGTTATGCATTAAAAAATTACATTTGATTCATGCGCTAATGAGTTATTGGACTGTGATGTAAGTCGGTGTGGAGATATTTGAGAAAGAATCGTCACAGCAACACTGAGTGAGATGTCTGTTGCAGGTGGCTCGGTTCTGTGAGTCGGAGCTCTCTCGCATGAGGCTTGAAGAACGTGACAAGTTCCAGAGTGAACTCGCCAAAATACGTAGGGAGGTCAGTGGGGGTCATCGGGATGTAAGATTTCACCTGGGTGTGAAAAAAAGTATGTTTTTCTTGGTTAAATATATCTGAATACAATAACTTAAAGCTATCTGCAGCTCTTGAGCGACAAATGAGACATTGAATGAGATGTAGCCCCCCCATCTGTAATGAACAAGTCAAATGACAAAGATGTTACCATGCTACCCATACTGTCTTTTTGAAATTGTGACCCCAAGATCCTCACCCCTGATGAATTTACAGAAAATATAAATCTACAAACTGTCCCAGTGGGCCTGCTAGATCAAATACAATTTTTTTTGCAAAACTTATGGAGATAAGTACCATTTTAAAATTATAACCCCAAGATCCCCACTCCCCAGACAAATTTTGAAGAAAAAAAACTGAATCTACGAACCACCCCCAATCATCACATACCAAATTTTAGCCCCATATGTGCAAAACTAACAGAAATAAATATGGGTCCACAAACAAACAAATGGAAAGAGAAACATATTGTTTTATCATTTATAGATATGTTAAATGTTGCAGCATGGTCGGACCTTGACAGTTTCTTGTCGCAGGCGTATATGTGTCTGACTGTGTACGCAGTGTGCTGTGTGTTACAGCTGGATGTGTGGGACTGTGTACGCAGTGTGCTGTGTGTTACAGCTGGATGTGTGTGACTGTGTACGCAGTGTGCTGTGTGTTACAGCTGGATGTGTGGGACTGTGTGTTACAGCTGGATGTGTGGGACTGTGTGTTACAGCTGGATGTGTGTGACTGTGTACGCAGTGTGCTGTGTGTTACAGCTGGATGTGTGGGACTGTGTGTTACAGCTGGATGTGTGGGACTGTGTGTTACAGCTGGATGTGTGGGACTGTGTGTTACAGCTGGATGTGTGGGACTGTGTGTTACAGCTGGATGTGTGGGACTGTGTGTTACAGCTGGATGTGTGGGACTGTGTGTTACAGCTGGATGTGTGGGACTGTGTGTTACAGCTGGATGTGTGGGACTGTGTGTTACAGCTGGATGTGTGGGACTGTGTGTTACAGCTGGATGTGTGGGACTGTGTGTTACAGCTGGATGTGTGGGACTGTGTGTTACAGCTGGATGTGTGGGACTGTGTGTTACAGCTGGATGTGTGGGACTGTGTGTTACAGCTGGATGTGTGGGACTGTGTGTTACAGCTGGATGTGTGGGACTGTGTGTTACAGCTGGAAGTGACGTACCAGTGCAAGGCTGGATGTGTGTGACTGTGTACACAGTGTGCTGTGTGTTACAGCTGGAAGTGACGTACCAGTGCAAGGCTGGATGTGTGTGACTGTGTACGCAGTGTGCTGTGTGTTACAGCTGGAAGTGACGTACCAGTGCAAGGCTGGATGTGTGTGACTGTGTACGCAGTGTGCTGTGTGTTACAGCTGGAAGTGACGTACCAGTGCAAGGCTGGATGTGTGTGACTGTGTACGCAGTGTGCTGTGTGTTACAGCTGGAAGTGACGTACCAGTACAAGGCTGGATGTGTGTGACTGTGTACGCAGTGTGCTGTGTGTTACAGCTGGAAGTGACGTACCAGTGCAAGGCTGGATGTGTGTGACTGTGTACGCAGTGTGCTGTGTGTTACAGCTGGAAGTGACGTACCAGTGCAAGGCTGGATGTGTGTGACTGTGTACGCAGTGTGCTGTGTGTTACAGCTGGAAGTGACGTACCAGTGCAAGGCGGACGCTCTACTACAGAGAGAGAGGCACGCCATAGAGAGACTGCACAAACAACAGGAGGTGAGATCAGTCTACCTCACACTGCAGCCAGTCTCAAGTGCAGTAGTTTTCACAGTTCACATGAGGCTATTTCAAGGTCTTACACAGGCTGTTTAAGGAAGTGGGCTGTTTAGGATTCACATGGGTTCTCTCATGGTTTGTACATGCTGTCATTGCCTTCATTTAGGCTGCCTTATGGTTCATATGATCTCTCTTGTAGCTCATATGCACCATTGTTCATATAGTCTCTCTCATATTCATTAAGCCTGTGCCAATGTTCATAAGGCTATCTAAGGGTTGAAGTAGACCGTTTCAGGGTGCCCATGAGGCTGTTTCAGGGTTCATCCAGTCTGTTTCAGGGTCATATCAACTGGTTCAGTGTTCATATGAGCTAAGGGTTAATTTTGGGATTCAATTGTGTGTGCATGTGTTTCTGTGTCAGATGATGGAGAAGGAGACGTACGGCCAGCGCCAGTCTCTGCTGGAGGAGATAGACCTCCTGCGTCAGCGGGAGTCAGAGCTCCGACGTCGCGAGGAGGCCATCAACAGGTGGGCACAGAAACATGGACACCCCACTATGTTTGCGTCTTCTCAAAGACACTGTAACCTGTTGATTAGGGGTGCTATTGGGTATGGTTTAACTATTGCAATAACATTGCGATAGTATCATACCTATTGCGATATTATTGTGGTAGTATAGTGCCCTAGCATGAATCCACTATTGACAAACATTTTTGATATTAGGTCAGTAAATAAGAAACTTACAAAGTGAAATTGAAAAAAAAACATGTCTACAAACATTTCTCAAGTAGCCCTGTTGAATATCGCTACTGTCGATAGTTTAGTGTACTAACGATGAATACTTTTGAAATTAAAAATTACTATCAATAGTCAGAATTGTCACATCAACTGTTCCCAGACATCGCACCATATGTCTGGTGAAGTACAACTGATTCCACAAACATCCTGCTAATAATTACACCATACATCTGGTGAAGTACGACTGATTCCACAAACTTCCTGCTAATAATTACACCATACGTCGGGTGAAGTACCGGTACATCTGATTCCACAAACTTAACAATAATTTCTTAACACAACAGAAAACCTACATTTCAGCAGCAAATATTTACACATTTCATATACCGTATTCATTCTGTTAAGCATACATGCCCTACTTAGCGTACACCCACCTTTTAGCAGCATCCGACGCCATGACAGTGATCTCAGTGCCAACCTTAACTGTTGAATCCATCATTGTGTTTTAAGTTCTATCAATATCACACTAGATTCAAAGCTTGGTGATGAAACAACATCAACAAAATTAACAGATTTCTACAGTGTTCAGGTATCCTGTTGCTCATATGTCAGATGCATAAGTCACTTGCCAGTCATATCTGCTGAGATGGCTGTATTCAGGAACCACAGGAACCAAAGAAAATGGGTGCACACCCCTGTACGATTATTGGGACACAAAATTTGACATATTTCCATGTCTCAAATATTTGCTAAGCGTAGTGTACGCTTAATAGAACGAATACGGTATTTCACTTTGGGTGGTTCAAAATAAAATATTTATATTGCAGGGAGCATGGGTTGTGTTTCAGGGAGCATCTATTGTGGGAAGACAAGATGCGAACGAAGGAAGAGTCGTTGAAGATGAGGGAGGAAACTGTGAGGAGAGAGAAGATGGAATACGACCAAACTCTCCACAACGAAGTCACAAAGTAACAAACGGAATCTATTCTTACCTTATTTACTTGTCCTCGTCACACTCCTGGTCCACAAGGCCTTCCCTACCTGTCCTCGTCACACTCCTGGTCCACCAGGCCTTCCCTACCTGTCCTCGTCACACTCCTGGTCCACCAGGCCTTCCCTACCTGTCCTCGTCACACTCCTGGTCAACCAGGCCTTCCCTACCTGTCCTCGTCACACTCCTGGTCCACCAGGCCTTCCCTACCTGTCCTCGTCACACTCCTGGTCCACCAGGCCTTCCCTACCTGTCCTCGTCACACTCCTGGTCCACCAGGCCTTCCCTACCTGTCCTCGTCACACTCCTGGTCCACCAGGCCTTCCCTACCTGTCCTCGTCACACTCCTGGTCCACCAGGCCTTCCCTACCTGTCCTCGTCACACTCCTGGTCCACCAGGCCTTCCCTACCTGTCCTCGTCACACTCCTGGTCCACCAGGCCTTCCCTACCTGTCCTCGTCACACTCCTGGTCCACAAGGCCTTCCCTACCTGTCCTCGTCACACTCCTGGTCCACCAGGCCTTCCCTACCTGTCCTCGTCACACTCCTGGTCAACCAGGCCTTCCCTACCTGTCCTCGTCACACTCCTGGTCCACCAGGCCTTCCCTACCTGTCCTCGTCACACTCCTGGTCCACCAGGCCTTCCCTACCTGTCCTCGTCACACTCCTGGTCCACCAGGCCTTCCCTACCTGTCCTCGTCACACTCCTGGTCCACCAGGCCTTCCCTACCTGTCCTCGTCACACTCCTGGTCCACCAGGCCTTCCCTACCTGTCCTCGTCACACTCCTGGTCCACCAGGCCTTCCCTACCTGTCCTCGTCACACTCCTGGTCCACCAGGCCTTCCCTACCTGTCCTCGTCACACTCCTGGTCCACCAGGCCTTCCCTACCTGTCCTCGTCACACTCCTGGTCCACAAGGCCTTCCCTACCTGTCCTCGTCACACTCCTGGTCCACCAGGCCTTCCCTACCTGTCCTCGTCACACTCCTGGTCAACCAGGCCTTCCCTACCTGTCCTCGTCACACTCCTGGTCCACCAGGCCTTCCCTACCTGTCCTCGTCACACTCCTGGTCCACCAGGCCTTCCCTACCTGTCCTCGTCACACTCCTGGTCCACCAGGCCTTCCCTACCTGTCCTCGTCACACTCCTGGTCCACCAGGCCTTCCCTACCTGTCCTCGTCACACTCCTGGTCCACCAGGCCTCTTTGTCACACTCCTCCTTAAACACTCACTGGAGTATTGTAACAATATCATCTCCCAGGTGTAATAATACGCTAACTTTGGAGTATTGCAGCAGTAGCATCCCCCAGGTGTAATAATATGCTAACTTTGGATTATTGTAGCAGTATCATCTGCCAGGTGTAATAATATGCTAACTTTGGAGTATTGTAACAGTATCATCTGCCAGGTGTAATAATACACTAACTTTGGAGTATTGTAACAGTATCATCTGCCAGGTGTAATAATATGCTAACTTTGGAGTATTGTAACAGTATCATCTCCCAGGTGTAATAATACGCTAACTTTGGAGTATTGTAGCAGTAGCATCCCCCAGGTGTAATAATATGCTAACTTTGGAGTATTGTAGCAGTATCATCTCCCAGGTGTAATAATACGCTAACTGGAGTATTGTAGCAGTATCATCTCCCAGGTGTAATAATATGCTAACTCTCGAGTATTGTAGCAGTATCATCTCCCAGGTGTAATAATACGTTAACTCTGGAGTATTGTAGCAGTATCATCTCCCAGGTGTAATAATACGCTAACTCTGGAGTATTGTAGCAGTATCATCTCCCAGGTGTAATAATACGCTAACTCTGGAGTACTGTAGCAGTATCATCTCCCAGGTGTAATAATACGCTAACTCTGGAGTACTGTAGCAGTATCATCTCCCAGGTGTAATAATACGCTAACTCTGGAGTACTGTAGCAGTATCATCTCCCAGGTGTAATAATACGCTAACTCTGGAGTACTGTAGCAGTATCATCTCCCAGGTGTAATAATACGCTAACTCTGGAGTATTGTAGCAGTATCATCTCCCAGGTGTAATAATACGCTAACTCTGGAGTATTGTAGCAGTATCATCTCCCAGGTGTAATAATACGCTAACTCTGGAGTACTGTAGCAGTATCATCTCCCAGTTGTAATAATATGCTAACTCTGGAGTACTGTAGCAGTATCATCTCCCAGGTGTAATAATACGCTAACTCTGGAGTACTGTAGCAGTATCATCTCCCAGGTGTAATAATACGCTAACTTTGGAGTACTGTAACAGTATCATCTCCCAGGTGTAATAATACGTTAACTTTGGAGTATTGTAACAGTATCATCTCCCAGGTGTAATAATACGCTAACTTTGGAGTATTGTAACAGTATCATCTCCCAGGTGATCAAGTCCACTTGCTTTTATCGTTATTCATTTGCTTCATTGGACGATTGGCTTCTGACCTACCAGTCGGCAATGAATTAAACACCACAACAATATGTGTTTGTAGCAGAATTAAATGGACAGTGGAAATGAGATTATGATCAATATGCTGTAAGAGTGTAACTGCTGCCCTTGATGTGTTGCACCACAGGTGGGTTTGAGGTGGCAGAGAGATTGTTTAGCACGGCGGGTCACTGTGAATGTTGTGTGTTGTAGGTTTAGGTTGGATGAGCAGGCGAAGTATATGGAGAGACAGAGAAGTCTGGAAGTACGCGAGACCAGAGTACAGGGTAGGTCATCAGGGTGCAGGGTAGATAGTCGGGGTCTTCTTAGCACCCATTTGAAACTGTGTTTCCAATCTACCAATTGGCGCAACTGCTACCTATAAAAATTACAAAGTCACAGGGATATTTTTCTAAGTTTTTTTTTGTATTTTAGTTTTTCAAATTGTTGTGAAACATTGTTTTATCAGTAGACCTTACTTTACAGAGCTCTGTATAATGCAATGCGAAAAACTTTTTTCAAAAGAATACATCATTACGTATTGCAATCTATATCGTATTGTAACAAAAGTGTCGTGATATGTATCGTATCGTGGTCTAGTGTCATGTGTTGTTATCGCAGTCAATACAACAAAACATTGGAATGTCTTATGATGTCAGGTCATACAAGCACATAGTCGTACCAATACACTCACAAGCAGCGAACGAGTATCTCTACTGCCCTGTTATTTAGTCCATGTTTGTGTTGTAGAGGACGAGCGGAGGCTGTACGAGGAGCTACAGACGATCCAACAGTTGAAGGACGAACTACGAGACAAGAGGATGAGAGTGAATGACCTGGAGGTGGGGCAAGTTTATACATCCTTGCATTCTCGCAAGCCAGGGGTGGATACCCTCACAAGCCAGGGGTGGTGACTACGTATGCTACCCCTGGCAGATACCCTCACAAGCCAGGGGTGGTGACTACGTATGCTACCCCTGGCAGATACCCTCACAAGCCAGGGGTGGTGACTACGTACGCTACCCCTGGCAGATACCCTCACAAGCCAGGGGTGGTGACTACGTACGCTACCCCTGGCAGATACCCTCACAAGCCAGGGGTGGTGACTACGTACGCTACCCCTGGCAGATACCCTCACAAGCCAGGGGTGGTGACTACGTATGCTACCCCTGGCAGATACCCTCACAAGCCAGGGGTGGTGACTACGTATGCTACCTCTGGCAGATACCCTCACAAGCCAGGGGTGGTGACTACGTACGCTACCCCTGGCAGATACCCTCACAAGCCAGGGGTGGTGACTACGTACGCTACCCCTGGTAGATACCCTCGCAAGCCAGGGGTGGTGACTACGTACGCTACCCCTGGCAGATACCCTCACAAGCCAGGGGTGGTGACTACGTACGCTACCCCTGGCAGATACCCTCGCAAGCCAGGGGTGGTGACTACGTATGCTACCCCTGGCAGATACCCTCACAAGCCAGGGGTGGTGACTACGTACGCTACCCCTGGCAGATACCCTCACAAGCCAGGGGTGGTGACTACGTATGCTACCCCTGGCAGATACCCTCACAAGCCAGGGGTGGTGACTACGTACGCTACCCCTGGCAGATAACCTCACAAGACAGGGGTGGTGACTACGTACGCTACCCCTGGCAGATACCCTCACAAGTCAGGGGTGGTGACTATGTATGCTACCCCTGGCAGATAACCTCACAAGACAGGGGTGGTGACTACATACGCTACCCCTGGCAGATACCCTCACAAGTCAGGGGTGGTGACTATGTATGCTACCCCTGGCAGATAACCTCACAAGCCAGGGGTGGTGACTACATACGCTACCCCTGGTAGATACCCTCACAAGCCAGGGGTGGTGACTACGTATGCTACCCCTGGCAGATACCTTCACAAGCCAGGGGTGGTGACTACGTACGCTACCTCTGGCAGATACCCTCACAAGCCAGGGGTGGTGACTACGTACGCTACCCCTGGCAGATACCCTCACAAGCCAGGGGTGGTGACTACATATGCTACCCCTGGCAGATACCCTCACAAGCCAGGGGTGGTGACTACGTACGCTACCTCTGGCAGATACCCTCACAAGCCAGGGGTGGTGACTACGTACGCTACCCCTGGCAGATACCCTCACAAGCCAGGGGTGGTGACTACATATGCTACCCCTGGCAGATACCCTCACAAGCCAGGGGTGGTGACTACGTACGCTACCCCTGGCAGATACCCTCACAAGCCAGGGGTGGTGACTACATATGCTACCCCTGGCAGATACCCTCACAAGCCAGGGGTGGTGACTACATATGCTACCCCTGGCAGATACCCTCACAAGCCAGGGGTGGTGACTACGTACGCTACCCCTGGCAGATACCCTCACAAGCCAGGGGTGGTGACTACGTACGCTACCCCTGGCAGATACCCTCACAAGTCAGGGGTGGTGACTACGTACGCTACCCCTGGCAGATACCCTCACAAGTCAGGGGTGGTGACTATGTATGCTACCCCTGGCAGATAACCTCACAAGACAGGGGTGGTGACTACATACGCTACCCCTGGCAGATACCCTCACAAGTCAGGGGTGGTGACTATGTATGCTACCCCTGGCAGATAACCTCACAAGCCAGGGGTGGTGACTACATACGCTACCCCTGGTAGATACCCTCACAAGCCAGGGGTGGTGACTACGTATGCTACCCCTGGCAGATACCTTCACAAGCCAGGGGTGGTGACTACGTACGCTACCTCTGGCAGATACCCTCACAAGCCAGGGGTGGTGACTACGTACGCTACCCCTGGCAGATACCCTCACAAGCCAGGGGTGGTGACTATGTACGCTACCCCTGGTAGATACCCTCACAAGCCAGGGGTGGTGACTATGTACGCTACCCCTGGTAGATACCCTCACAAGCCAGGGGTGGTGACTACATACACTACCCGTGACAGATCTCCTGGGCATTGTGGAAGTTAGCTGAATCAAATTCATAATTGACTTTGCTGGTTGTGTCTGTGCCACCCGTGAGAACAGTGCAGACATCTGTCCAACCCATGCTCCGGTTCCAAAATGAAGCTGTCCACTTCAGAGAATCCCAATATAATTACCCATTTGACCATTCTCACAAGCCAGTACAGCTCTACTTCCCAAGCCTTCCACCAGAACTTGCCGACAAGCGATATTATTGGCTGACCTTATATTCCGAGTTTTGCAAGGCGATCTACCATGGGGTACTGAGACTGATGTAAACAGCAGCACCCCTGGTGCATGAGGATGCATATTCACTGTACCTATAATATTCCTGCCTTATCTCTTTATCTGTTGCCTCAGACCTCTACAATAGTGTCATTAAAGCGACATCTGCTCCGATGCCTGGGGTCGTAATCATTAGCAGGAAGTTTGCAGAATGAGCATTACTTAATCCTACTTCTCGTTTTAATCGCAGAAACCAAATTGGTAATTCCCAAATCGAGGAAGTCTGTAATAGCAGTATGTATTAATTGGATGCTTTCCTGCCCAATATTATAATTCTGAATTCTGTTTTGGATGTTTGACCTTCAACCCACTGAATATGTCGTTCACATGCTTTTTGAGAGACGGAGAGAGAGAGAGAGAGAGAGAGAGA
>OZ023215.1:50993356-51139076 GCA_963995525.1 Escarpia spicata
GTGGATGCTGGAACGTTGTAAACAATGTAACCCCATTGTTGTACGTTTCAGGGAGAATTGACACGTGTTCGGCACGACGTGATTTCATTTGAGAAGCAGAACGAAGTGTTGAACGAAAAATGTCGCGAGGTGAGTCATAGTTTGTCATACTCCCACTAGAGGTTGCTCTGGTCGGGCAATTTTTTAATTCTCAGAAATCTATTGACTCCAAGACAATCTGTATCATGTGGATATGTTGAATAACTAGATTTGTCACAGTAACAATTTTGCTTTTAAGTAAATACTGGTGACTATCGAAAAGTTGCTGTTGAATGCCCATGTATTAGCTTGAAATAAATATATTTTGTAATGTTTGGAAAATGTGACCCTTCACCATGCAACAGATTGCACCGTTGATTGTTTTCGATTTATTGGTACTTGATGAAAGAAGAGAAACGATGTTTGCCAATGACACCGACAATACGATGCCACCTCAAACATGTGCAAAGTTATATAGTTTTTCTTGGTACTTACTGGGAAAAAAACACTGATGGTACACAACGTCAAACACATATCTTGAGTACTTTAGTCAGTTCTAAATAGCATACTTTTTCAGAGCACATACTAATTTCTTAATATTTGCTTAGCAGCAATTAATATACCAAACCTCGGCTTCAGTTTTGACCAGAATTTCTAAAATTAATGTTGGTGCATTTAGGCTTATTGTGTGGTTGAGGGCCATATATATGTGTTGTAGTATTTGTATCAGTAGACTGGTGTCTCAGACTTAATTAACAGTAGTCATCTGTGTGTCTAGATGGTTGACTATCAGATAGTGAGACAGGAAAGTGCAGTCTTGAAGAGGGAACTCGAGACAACTAAAATGTAAGTTCTCTCTCATTCGTTATGAGATAATGTTCTTGTACATGTTGTTAACCAATATCAATGATTTTACAAAGACGTCCTCCTGTTTATGCGGCAGATGTGTTCTTTGTTTCATAAGGTTGAGAGCTTATCTTCTATCATATTACAAGTAAACCTGTATTGCCTCGTATAGTAGTAATTAAAATATGTACTGCTTTAATGAATTTAAGTGGTATAAATATGTAGCCAAACATGCAATGCTGCTTTTTCAGTATAACTAATGAACAATGTATGATTTAGAAAATATTTTGTATTGTTTTAACGTTTCATGATATGTAATCACAGCATAGTTAAACTATTAGTATTGATAATATTTGTATAATATTATTTGAAAATACTTTTGATGTAATTTTGATTGAAATTGTGAGTGAAGATGGAGCAATATAATTATAAGTTGCATTATTTCTGCCCCCTCTTTCCCAATATTTTTAACATGTATAACAATGTATTGTATTAGTGTCAAAAGTTAACAGTTGTAGGAAATAAAAGGATGTAATCAGTTCAGTTTGTACTGTTTTTTGTGTTTTCTGACGGTCAAATTTTGGTTTCAGGAGACTGGCCGAAATGACACGCGACTGCATGTTGGAACGACAGAGTAAGTCATTGGCTGATTAAACACATTATGTTTCTCCTTTTGTAATATAATGTTGATAATACTAGATTAGACATGATGGTATATTTCTTCACAAATTACAATTAATAAGCCCAAAATAATGTTCGCCATTTGAATGTTGTGCCGACAAAGTAGTCAAATACCACAATGACTGTCTCTACTTGAACACTTGAAATATAACATCAGTTGTCCAAAAAAACATACCACACACAAAATATAATTTTCAGATTACATAGAAAAAATGGTACATTTACCGAAGTGTCTGAAAACAGTACTCAAAAATTATTATTTAGTAGATCTTTAGGGGCCCAAAAACACAGTATACGAATGCAGTCAGTCATTAGAGTAATAAACAAAACATTACATTTGTAAACAATCATTACTGGCACTTACTGCGGAGGCAAGATGCACTACAAATACTCACAGAGCCATACCAATGATATAACTTGATGATGTTCAAGTCTGTGTATTTGTTTGTGGGGAGCAGTGGTTGCATGTTAAAGCACTGGCCTGTTGATTGAGGAGACGGTGGTTCAAGTCTGTGTAATTGTTTGTGGGGAGCAGTGGTTGCATGTTAAAGCACTGGCCTGTTGATTGAGGAGACGGTGGTTCAAGTCTGTGTATTTGTTTGTGGGGAGCAGTGGTTGCATGTTAAAGCACTGGTCTGTTGATTGAGGAGACGGTGGTTCAAGTCTGTGTAATTGTTTGTGGGGAGCAGTGGTTGCATGTTAAAGCACTGGTCTGTTGATTGAGGAGATGGTGGTTCAAGTCTGTGTAATTGTTTGTGGGGAGCAGTGGTTGCATGTTAAAGCACTGGCCTGTTGATTGAGGAGACGGTGGTTCAAGTCTGTGTAATTGTTTGTGGGGAGCAGTGGTTGCATGTTAAAGCACTGGTCTGTTGATTGAGGAGACGGTGGTTCAAGTCTGTGTATTTGTTTGTGGGGAGCAGTGGTTGCATGTTAAAGCACTGGCCTGTTGATTGAGGAGACGGTGGTTCAAGTCTGTGTATTTATTTGTGGGGAGCAGTGGTTGCATGTTAAAGCACTGGCCTGTTGATTGAGGAGATGGTGGTTCAAGTCTGTGTATTTGTTTGTGGGGAGCAGTGGTTGCATGTTAAAGAACTGGCCTGTTGATTGAGGAGACGGTGGTTCAAGTCTGTGTATTTGTTTGTGGGGAGCAGTGGTTGCATGTTAAAGCACTGGCCTGTTGATTGAGGAGATGGTGGTTCATCAAGTCTGTGTAATTGTTTGTGGGGAGCAGTGGTTGCATGTTAAAGCACTGGCCTGTTGATTGAGGAGACGGTGGTTCAAGTCTGTGTATTTGTTTGTGGGGAGCAGTGGTTGCATGTTAAAGCACTGGCCTGTTGATTGAGGAGATGGTGGTTCAAGTCTGTGTATTTGTTTGTGGGGAGCAGTGGTTGCATGTTAAAGCACTGGCCTGTTGATTGAGGAGATGGTGGTTCAAGTCTGTGTATTTGTTTGTGGGGAGCAGTGGTTGCATGTTAAAGCACTGGCCTGTTGATTGAGGAGATGGTGGTTCAAGTCTGTGTATTTGTTTGTGGGGAGCAGTGGTTGCATGTTAAAGCACTGGCCTGTTGATTGAGGAGACGGTGGTTCAAGTCTGTGTATTTGTTTGTGGGGAGCAGTGGTTGCATGTTAAAGCACTGGTCTGTTGATTGAGGAGACGGTGGTTCAAGTCTGTGTATTTGTTTGTGGGGAGCAGTGGTTGCATGTTAAAGCACTGGTCTGTTGATTGAGGAGACGGTGGTTCAAGTCTGTGTATTTGTTTGTGGGGAGCAGTGGTTGCATGTTAAAGCACTGGTCTGTTGATTGAGGAGACGGTGGTTCAAGTCTGTGTATTTGTTTGTGGGGAGCAGTGGTTGCATGTTAAAGCACTGGCCTGTTGATTGAGGAGACGGTGGTTCAAGTCTGTGTATTTGTTTGTGGGGAGCAGTGGTTGCATGTTAAAGCACTGGTCTGTTGATTGAGGAGTCGGTGGTTCAAGTCTGTGTATTTGTTTGTGGGGAGCAGTGGTTGCATGTTAAAGCACTGGCCTGTTGATTGAGGAGACGGTGGTTCAAGTCTGTATTTGTTTGTGGGGAGCAGTGGTTGCATGTTAAAGCACTGGTCTGTTGATTGAGGAGACGGTGGTTCAAGTCTGTGTATTTGTTTGTGGGGAGCAGTGGTTGCATGTTAAAGCACTGGCCTGTTGATTGAGGAGACGGTGGTTCAAGTCTGTGTATTTGTTTGTGGGGAGCAGTGGTTGCATGTTAAAGCACTGGTCTGTTGATTGAGGAGTCGGTGGTTCAAGTCTGTGTATTTGTTTGTGGGGAGCAGTGGTTGCATGTTAAAGCACTGGCCTGTTGATTGAGGAGACGGTGGTTCAAGTCTGTATTTGTTTGTGGGGAGCAGTGGTTGCATGTTAAAGCACTGGTCTGTTGATTGAGGAGACGGTGGTTCAAGTCTGTGTATTTGTTTGTGGGGAGCAGTGGTTGCATGTTAAAGCACTGGCCTGTTGATTAAGGAGACGGTGGTTCAAGTCTGTGTATTTGTTTGTGGGGAGCAGTGGTTGCATGTTAAAGCACTGGCCTGTTGATTGAGGAGATGGTGGTTCAAGTCTGTGTATTTGTTTGTGGGGAGCAGTGGTTGCATGTTAAAGCACTGGTCTGTTGATTGAGGAGACGGTGGTTCAAGTCTGTGTATTTGTTTGTGGGGAGCAGTGGTTGCATGTTAAAGCACTGGCCTGTTGATTGAGGAGACGGTGGTTCAAGTCTGTGTATTTGTTTGTGGGGAGCAGTGGTTGCATGTTAAAGCACTGGCCTGTTGATTGAGGAGACGGTGGTTCGATTCAACCTGCTGCTGTTTCAAAACTTAGGCAATTTCGTTCACCTCACACTGCCTGTGTCTTTCAGAAGAGACACTAAAAGCCGTTGGTCCCTTCTAGCTGGTGTCTATGCCAGGGGAAGTAAAAGACCCCACATGGGGTAAATGTGTAACCTGTCGTGGACTCACAAAGTGGTGGTCTCTATCTCTAACCCTAATCTGGATCTTGCTCCCAGCGGCCGGAGTTGCTTCTCCTGGTCATGCGTGTGAAAGACGCCAAGCAGGCAGTGTAGGCAGTGTACACGCTGTATCATTGGAGCCACAGGGATCTTCATGAATGTACGTTGTTTGTTTTCTCTGCCAGAACAAGAGGAACTGCTACGGGAGATTGGGAATCAGGGTGGTCAGATGACGCCTGAGATGATGCAGATGAGGAGAGAGACGGAGAAGTTGAGGAACGACCTCAAACAGGAGATGGTCATCTTCTCACATCAGAAACAGCAGCTGGAGCAGAGACTACAGCAGGAGGTGTGGCCTCGTGATTTACACCTGTCAATCACAACATGAAATAATTAGTGTGTCTTTATAATACCAATAATAAACAAACTACAGCAGGAGATGTTGCCTGATGATAGACACCTGTCAGTCACAACATGACATAATTAATGTGCCCTATGGTAATAAACATAGACAACTGCAGGGGGTCTAGCCTCATGACTGACACATGTCAATCACAACATGAAATATTAGTTATAACAGTTAGAGTTAAGTGCACTCTGTAATAGTGATACACTAGTAAGTGAATAATGCATAGTGTATAAACTTCAGATTAGTGTTTAACATTTAAGGTATATAATACATTTTATTGGTGCCTATAAATGGCAATGTGCATTCTTGATTTAACAAGCTTTCAACCCAGATAATTAACTCCCAGATGACAAGTGAACAAGAAACCTTATCGAGAGTCCAACTTTCTATTTATATGTATGTATATAGGAGTAATTTTATTTTTTCCCTCCTGGATGTCGGGTATGTATCATCAAAGCAGATTTAACATCCATATAGACTGGACACAAACGGAAACGTTTCTATGTATTTAATGTGGCAATGACGGTGGTTGTGTGTGCAGATCGACAGGAACCACGAGTTGCTGATCAGTTACGAAGAACAGAGTCTACAACTGAAGGAGATGAATGCAGAACTACGAGACCTGAGACAACAGCTACAGCAGACAAGGCAGGGTGAGTGCACATTGTTCTGTCACAGCTGTAGTGTTAAATCTAAGACAACAGCTACAGCAGACAAGGCAGGGTGAGTGTGCATTGTTCTGTGACAGCTGTAGTGTTAAATCTAAGACAACAGCTACAGCAGACAAGGCAGGGTGAGTGCATTGTTCTGTCACAACTGTAGTGCTAAATCTAAGACAACAGCTACAGCAGACAAGGCAGGGTGAGTGTGCATTGTTCTGTCACAACTGTAGTGTTAAATCTAAGACAACAGCTACAGCAGACAAGGCAGGGTGAGTGTGCATTGTTCTGTGACAGCTGTAGTGTTAAATCTAAGACAACAGCTACAGCAGACAAGGCAGGGTAAGTGTGCATTGTTCTGTGACAGCTGTAGTGTTAAATCTAAGACAACAGCTACAGCAGACAAGGCAGGGTGAGTGTGCATTGTTCTGTGACAGCTGTAGTGTTAAATCTAAGACAACAGCTACAGCAGACAAGGCAGGGTGACTGTGCATTGTTCTGTGACAGCTGTAGTGTTAAATCTAAGACAACAGCTGCAGCAGACAAGGCAGGGTGAGTGTGCATTGTTCTGTGACAGCTGTAGTGTTAAATCTAAGACAACAGCTACAGCAGACAAGGCAGGGTGAATGTGCATTGTTCTGTGACAGCTGTAGTGTTAAATCTAAGACAACAGCTACAGCAGACAAGGCAGGGTGAGTGTGCATTGTTCTGTGACAGCTGTAGTGTTAAATCTAAGACAACAGCTACAGCAGACAAGGCAGGGTGAGTGTGCACAATACAGTGTGCATAACAATGTAACTTTGAACATGTTTTCTACGATTGTTGCAAGGTACAT
Organism: Escarpia spicata; assembly: GCA_963995525.1. Taxonomy (NCBI): domain Eukaryota; kingdom Metazoa; phylum Annelida; class Polychaeta; order Sabellida; family Siboglinidae; genus Escarpia; species Escarpia spicata. The sequence continues at coordinate 50,999,777 of OZ023215.1, forward strand.
GAAACAACTGCAATTTCTTGATGGATGGTTTTTGAACAATTGTACAAAAAAACATGTGGTAAAAACCCTTAATCCACGGGGAATATAAAAAACAAAGGCATTACGGATTTTTCCTGGGGCCATAAATGAACCCCTCAACTGTGATGCAAACCATCTAGAAGGAAAAGCTTAACATACATACAATGTCATACATGTATAAGTGCGTTAGCTTGCTTGATTATAGGTGCTATGGCAAATTCTTGTGTTTTCAGCTCTCAGCAATGAAGTCTACCGCAAGCCAAAGGGAATGAACAGGTGAGAACTATTGAAGGCATCTTGTCATAACTGGTGTCGTGGTGGTCTTATATCATACGTCTTATGTTCATTTGTTTATACGTCTGTCTTGTTTTGTTATGCATTTCTAAGTCGAACTCAATGATTTATTGAATGTATCAGTCACAATCACAATACTTTATTGTCCCTTGGGAGGATATTCATTTGGTGTGTAGCAGCATAGTAAAACAAATAAAACAAACATACATGCAATATAAAAATGTAAAAATAGTAATAAAGTTATATCGGTTATATTATTACAGTATTTGATGGTAGTTTGCAGCAGCAATTGACTGCAAAAAGATCACAACAACAGGGGTTCCAACATGTAGAGATTACACCGACCAGATGCAACTGCAGCCTGTTAGTCACTTGTATTTATCAGGCATGAGATTCTTCCGCGGAAACGTGGATTTCCGCGGTTCATGAACTCGATTTGGCCGTTTCTGTGATTCGTCCAAATCCGATTTTTTTTATAGGGGGGTTGTGACTTGGCAAACATCGTAGATAAAAATTTTAAATTTCGTGATCTTCATCCTTTTTCAAAAGCAAGCCACATTCTGAATGGCCAGAATCTGCGAATCACGGCCCAGCTTAAAATCCGTGCATGAGTTTTTGCGGCAAATCAGTTGCGGCTGTAAGTTGTTTTTGGAGTTCACAGTCGCGTTTAGTCGAACGAAGCATGAGCTATGGTAAGTTGTCCGCTCTTATTTCAAACATTCTTGTATGAGTCAATTACTGAATTATCATAATTAACGTAGCAGTCGAGACAAATGGTTTTAAGATTGTAATTTCAATAAATATTAGATCGTTTAGCCTTACATTACGGCGCCGCCGTACGCTCACGTCGCTGGCGTTACGGGTCATGGCATAAATAATACAACACCATTAATGATATGTAAACACGAATTGTTAGCGGAGTAAAACTTTAAGGATCCTAGATGGGTTTATAGATTATTTTTAATAAAAATAAGTATATGTCAAAACGTTTTCTTGGATGGGCGATAATATGTCAACATAAAGTACGCCTGTTCACTTTAACGTATGGTTTAGGTTATTATTAATTAAATAACAATTTGAATTAAATTTACCTGACGTTGTTAATATGAACACTTTTAGGGGATATGGCGTGCACAAAGAAGGATGTTGTACAGAGAGGGGACGAGTTGAATTTGAAGAAGCAAGAGAAAAGCAGCTGAACAGGTTTCCCAAGACAAGAGGCAAAGTGCCAAAGAGGCTGAAATCTGTCCACCTCCACTCCCCAGTCCTTGCTCAGGCAGAGAAGAGAAAGAAAGCTGTGAGTGCCAGGATCAAGCACAGGCAAGAAAAGAAGTGAAGTCACATGTCTACAATGAACACTTTTACAAGTTTATGGTTTCAGTGAACACTAGTAGATGTGGACATTTGTGTGTGAATTTCAGTATACTGTACATTAGAATTATCATTTTAATAAACCTTGGTTATTTAAAGCATTTTTTTGTATTTTTTTCACATTGACCACTTGTGTAATGTTGTAGTTTTGACAATGTAGTATACACTGCTTCTGGTTTTTTGTGTGATATGAAAAGTATGTGCTTACACTTTTGATTAATAAAATCTCAAATGTAGTGTTTCTATGCACTATGTTTGTGATTTTATATAGAATGGAAGTTACAGGATTAGACAAAAACAGTGTGAAAGTACACTAGATTGCAACACAAACAATGATGTCTTAAAAAAAATTCTGAGTTCCAATCCAGACCCCCCTTTCTTCCCCAGTTTCCCGCGCGACGTGCAAATGTTCCTCGGAAGTGACTTGCCTCCTCTCACATGCCTGAATTATTTAAAAAGTACTGATCCAACAAAATATTTTGTATTCACTTATTACACAAATAATCTAGATGTTTCGTGATCTCACCTGCTGTGGACCACTGGTGTAAGGAACATCCACCTACAAGGATGAGCAGGAGTTATGCCATGGTAAGGTAGATTGTTCTATTTAAATAAATTATGAACAAATTACGGAGCAGCTTTGTGATTGAATTCGTTAGAGCCGTATGTACTATGCAAATGTAGTGTAACACTATTACGGTCCCTCTGAGGACTGGACGTAAGAGACCTGAGCAGCAAGGTGACTGTATTACCAAGGACCAATGGCTATACTTTACTCTTACAGTAGTGACTTGTGACTGTATCAGTGTGACCTTAATAGGGAGGTGTCTGTCCTACCGAGGTGACCGGAAAGTGAGGATCCGTAGTACTGCCAAAATACAACACAAATACTATGCAAATACTACACTAATACTGCACATACTAGTCTGGCCATCAGTGTGATCAATGATCTTGATGTGTTGAAGGTCAGACTCGCTGTGTGACCTGCAGCGAGACGACTCGGTGACAGGTGGCTCCCTCATGAGGAATGCCTCGCATCCTACGCTGCACTTCTCTGACACGTCACGCACAGCTGTCGACTTGTAAGTTGTCATCGGTACTTCCAAAACAAGCAGTTCTCTGACAGTTTCTCCTAAACATATACACATCAAGACCTAAACAAAATTTAAGGTCTGTTGTGTTACATGGAATCGGCCAGAGGTGGTAGTTGATAGCAGGACATTCACTGAATCAGTAGTACTTGGTCCCCCTTTTGTGGTCAGGAGTGTGAGAACCAGCTAACTTCAAAGATTCATCTGGGAGAAGATGTGTGCCTCCGTTAAACAGTGCCAATAATATATGTTTACAATTGGAATTTTTGGTTTAAAAGTGCCAATAAAATATGTTTACAATTAGAATGTTTTGTTTGAAAGTGCCAACACTATCTGTTTACAACTGGAATTTTTTTAATAATTTTTACATTTTGCGAGTCCAACATTCAAGCTGTGACCAATGTTTCAAGATTATTAAACACTATTTTAAGGCAGTAAGCTTTCAACATATTTATTCTAGTAAGAATATCATTATATAAACTGACTGTATGTTGGCGTTGTTTTTTCAGCTGTTGTGATCAGGATCACATGATCCCAACTCCCAGCCAATCAGACGACTACAGTTACTCGCTCGATGTCGTACGTGACACGAAACGACGACTAATGAATCTGGAGAAAGAAGCTCAGGTTAGTGACAGTTACTCTTACCAGTGCTCATAGAGATGGTAGAAACACTTGTTGAATCAGTTGTTATCATTGGTACTTGAACTGGTGGAATATATTGATCCTGCTTGCATCATTGGTACTTGAACTGGTGGAATATCTTCATCCTGCTTGCATCATTGGTACTTGAACTGGTGAATATCTTCATCCTGCTTGCATCATTGGTACTTGAACTGGTGGAATATCTTCATCCTTCTTGCATCATTAGTACTTGAACTGGTGGAATATCTTCATCCTGCTTGCATCATTGGTACTTGAACTGATGGAATATCTTCATCCTGCTTGCATCATTGGTACTTGAACTGATGGAATATCTTCATCCTGCTTGCATCATTGGTACTTGAACTGGTGGAATATCTTCTCCTGCTTGCATCATTGGTACTTGAACTGGTGGAATATCTTCATCCTGCTTGCATCATTGGTACTTGAACTGGTGGAATATCTTCATCCTGCTTGCATCATTGGTACTTGAACTGGTGGAATATCTTCTCCTGCTTGCATCATTGGTACTTGAACTGGTGGAATATCTTCATCCTGCTTGCATCATTGGTACTTGAACTGGTGGAATATCTTCATCCTGCTTGCATCATTGGTACTTGAACTGGTGGAATATCTTCATCCTGCTTGCATCATTGGTACTTGAACTGGTGGAATATCTTCATGCTGCTTGCATCATTGGTACTTGAACTGGTGGAATATCTTTATCCTGCTTGCATCGTTGGTAGTTGAACTGGTGGAATATCTTCATCCTGCTTGCATCGTTGGTAGTTGAACTGGTGGAATATCTTCATCCGGCTTGCATCGTTGGTACTTGAACTGGTGGAATATCTTCATCCTGCTTGCATCATTGGTACTTGAACTGGTGAATATCTTCATCCTGCTTGCATCATTGGTACTTGAACTGGTGGAATATCTTCATCCTTCTTGCATCATTAGTACTTGAACTGGTGGAATATCTTCATCCTGCTTGCATCATTGGTACTTGAACTGATGGAATATCTTCATCCTGCTTGCATCATTGGTACTTGAACTGATGGAATATCTTCATCCTGCTTGCATCATTGGTACTTGAACTGGTGGAATATCTTCTCCTGCTTGCATCATTGGTACTTGAACTGGTGGAATATCTTCATCCTGCTTGCATCATTGGTACTTGAACTGGTGGAATATCTTCATCCTGCTTGCATCATTGGTACTTGAACTGGTGGAATATCTTCATGCTGCTTGCATCATTGGTACTTGAACTGGTGGAATATCTTTATCCTGCTTGCATCGTTGGTAGTTGAACTGGTGGAATATCTTCATCCTGCTTGCATCGTTGGTAGTTGAACTGGTGGAATATCTTCATCCGGCTTGCATCGTTGGTACTTGAACTGGTGGAATATCTTCATCCGGCTTGCATCGTTGGTACTTGAACTGGTGGAATATCTTCATCCTGCTTGCATCATTGGTACTTGAACTGGTGGAATATCTTCTCCTGCTTGCATCATTGGTACTTGAACTGGTGGAATATCTTCTTCCTGCTTGCATCATTGGTACTTGAACTGGTGGAATATCTTCTTCCTGCTTGCATCATTGGTACTTGAACTGGTGGAATATCTTCATCCTGCTTGCATCATTGGTACTTGAACTGGTGGAATATCTTCATGCTGCTTGCATCATTGGTACTTGAACTGGTGGAATATCTTCATCCTGCTTGCATCATTGGTACTTGAACTGGTGGAATATCTTCATCCTGCTTGCATCATTGGTACTTGAACTGGTGGAATATCTTCATCCTGCTTTCATCGTTGGTACTTGAACTGGTGGAATATCTTCATCCTGCTTTCATCGTTGGTACTTGAACTGGTGGAATATCTTCATCCTGCTTTCATCGTTGGTACTTGAACTGGTGGAATATCTTCATCCTGCTTGCATCGTTGGTACTTGAACTGGTGGAATATCTTCATCCTGCTTGCATTGTTGGTACTTGAACTGGTGGAATATCTTCATCCTGCTTGCATAGTTGGTACTTGAACTGGTGGAATATCTTCATCCTGTTTGCATAATTGGTACTTGAACTGGTGGAATATATGTTCATCCTGCTTGCATCATTGGTACTTGAACTGGTGGCAAATCTTCATCCTGCTTGCATCATTGGTACTTGAAGTGGTGGAATATCTTCATCCTGCTTGCATCATTGGTACTTGAACTGGTGGAAAATCTTCATCCTGCTTGCATCATTGGTACTTGAACTGGTGGAATATCTTCATCCTGCTTTAATCATTGGTACTTGAACTGGTGGTATATCTTCATCTTGCTTGCATCATTGGTACTTGAACTGGTGGAATATCTTCATCCTGCTTGCATCATTGGTACTTGAACTGGTGGAATATTTTCATCCTGCTTGCATCATTGGTACTTGAACTGGTGGAATATTTTCATCCTGCTCGCATCATTGGTAGTTGAACTGGTGGAATATCTTCATCCTGCTTGCATCATTGGTACTTGAACTGGTAGAATATCTTCATCCTGCTTGCATCATTGGTACTTGAACTGGTGGAATATCTTAATCCTGCTTTCATCATTGGTACTTGAACTGGTGGAATATCTTCATCCTGCTTTCATCATTGGTATTTGAACTGGTGGAATATCTTCATCCTGCTTGCATCGTTGGTACTTGAACTGGTGGAATATCTTCATCCTGCTTGCATCGTTGGTACTTGAACTGGTGGAATATCTTCATCCTGCTTGCATCGTTGGTACTTGAACTGGTGGAATATCTTCATCCTGCTTGCATCATTGGTACTTGAACTGGTGGAATATATTCATCCTGCTTGCATCATTGGTACTTGAACAGGTGGAATATCTTCATCCTGCTTGCATCATTGGTACTTGAACTGGTGGAATATCTTCATCCTGCTTGCTCTTAAAAAGCAAATACTGTATTAGGGGGCGACATTTTTCCTTCGTGTTTCTTCCACTGATGGGATGTTATTTTGATGTTGCAAAACAATGATTACAAAGTCAGTATGTGCCTGGGAGGTCCTGTTAAGTTGAGTACTTTATGTAGACCACCAATATGAGTTTTGCTGTACGTTGCTGATAACTGATTTGTTAGTACTTGCAGATTTACAACAAAATGCAGCAGATTTTATGTGATCGATGTATCTATGTTTGGCATATTGGTAGATGGTGAGTCTTGATAGGAATAGGACTTTTGTAGGCCGGAAAAATGTTACAGAATTGTATTGGTTGATACATAATTTCAAGTCAAAAATGAAGATTTCAGCCAAGAAGTAGTAGCATGCTGGCCAAGTTATAATAATGTTTTTATTTCTACTTACAGAATCTAGAGGAGAATTACAGAAATTTTCAGTTCCGGGTGACGTCCGTGGGGGCAAGTCTGGATCCACCCCCACTCCCTGTGCACCCCATCACCCCCACCAAGACACTCTTCACAGACAACATCGGGGCATCTCCTCAGCTCAGTAAGTGGCCCTACCCTGGGGGGGTGACAACAGTTCATACAACCACACATACAGACAAGTAACTAGTAAACATACACAGTTAATAAAACTACATTTAATAAAAAGATAGTTAATAATATATAATAATAACAATAATATAAGGACTCGTTTGATGCCAATATCCTAAAAAGATCCAAGCTCAGTGGCTCAGCAAAACCAAAGGATTAAGCATTGTCATAATGACGTGCAGTGCGAAGATCGTCAATAGACGGATGGAACTGCTAAGAAGCTAAGGAGGATAGGCAATATTAAACTACAGGTTTTTAGATGGTGGCCAAGTGAAACTATTTCCTGCTTATTTAACGCTGACAGGAACACAGAGTTGGTGTGGCAACTGAGACGGCTCGAGTTGTAACTTTTGTCTTAACTCTGGGAACAGGACGTAGATTAGAGCCAGCCACCAAAGCTATGTGAGTTATCTTGCTGGCGTGAGTCTGGGATGTAGATATGAGGTTGTAGTGAATTGTGCTGATCTTAAAAATAATGCGATGCAGTGATTGTGGACATGGCACTGACCAAGAAAAATGAGGAGATCATGTAACTATCTTTTTTATAAAATCTTTTATTATATGTTTAAACATTTCATGAGTGCAACATTCAAATTGTGACCAATGTTTTAAGCTTATAAGGGAGGGAATTGCAATTAATAGACAGTTAACTAAACAGACAGACATTTAATAAATAAGCAGTTAATAAGCAAACACTCAGTTCCAGGCAGACAGCACATGTTACGATGTCATTACGAGTGTGGTACACATGTCACCAGTAAGAGGCTGAAAGAACTCATCTTCCTGTTCCCAGCTGGTTCCCGCAGTCGTCACTCGCAGCAAGGTCACACAAGGTTGGGTCGTCTGAGCGAGTCGCGACCTGTCTCCTCAACCCCAGCACGCGCCACTCGGAACACAGCCGCAAGTCAGGGCAACTTCCCTCTCTATCCCTCTTCCCTTAATCTCGTACGGGCTGACACCCTCATCACAACAAGTCTCCACTCACTACCATCTTCTGTTGTTACTTCCTTCTCCTCTCCACCATTCTGTCTCACTCATCACTTGGTTTACTCCATCCTCTCAGCAAGTCTCCACCATTCTGTCTCACTCATCACTTGGTTTACTCCATCCTCTCAACAAGTCTACACTCACTACCATCTTCTGTTGTTACTTCCTTCTCCTCTCCACCATTCTGTCTCACTCATCACTTGGGATACATCGGCTACTCTCCCAGATACACGCTTTTTCTAAATCAATTATACTTCTTGGTATAAAAAGAATGTTTCTCCTACAGTACCCAGATATACCAAACTGTTTTTTGTTCTACCCCTTTGATCTCCCTTGGTCTCCTTAATATCCCAACCCAACATTTGGCTTGATGTTCTTAGCCCTTTTCTTACTTGCGACACTTGGTTTTTTTCATTCTACACCATTGCTTACTTACTGCACCCCAGTACCCCAGCCGAACACTTTGTTTTTTGTTATCTTGTTTAGGTTTGAGCATTTGTCAAGAAATCTTGAATCTCATTGAAGTCAGATATCCTTCCTCAAAACCACCTTGTCTAATAGAGGGGGATTCTAGCTAATGATTCTCAACAATTGCACGATCACAAATATAGTAGTTAGCTCAGAATATTTTCACATGCATGGCCCTCCATCACACTAGAAACATTCATCGTCATAGTAACATGTAAACAAATGATCCCAAATTCCACCTATCATATACCATTCATTTAACAAACTAGTACTCAAAATTTGGTTAAGATATCTTCAGTCTTAACATTATGGCCTATGACTGTTTTTGGATAGTGACCACCCTAGATGTGACCACCCTAGATGTGACCATCCTAGATGTGACCACCCTAGATGTGACCATCCTAGATGTGACCACCCTAGATGTGACCATCCTAGATGTGACCACCCTAGATGTACATAGATTTGTATATATTCTGTTGTGTTTTTGACGCAGGGTCTGAGAGGGAGCTCCACACCCCGCCCAGACACCCCCATGACCTGCGAAGTGACGCCCCCCTACTCAGTGTCAGTATGTCGACAGTGCGGAGTGACTCCCCCGACTCGGCCATTCCTGACAACAGGTGACGTCACATTGTTATTATATAGTTGAACATTTCTTAAATACCTCCTTTTATCATTATTTAACCAATGCTTTATTTTCCATAAGTTATTTGCTTACAAATGTGTATTTAAATTCTGTACTATAAATATATTTATTCTTTTTTAATATTGTAATGATTATGTTTTACCTATGTCATATTTTAACCAACTTTGGAGAGGTTTTATATCTTGATATATGGGGCTGTACAAAAAAGTTATAAAATTATATACCCCAATGATATGTTTTGTAGCAAGCTAGCAATCATTCAATGTTTAATTTATTCCATTCGACCTCTAAGATGCTGCCTGAGACAACCTGGTGTCTCATGAAATATTGACCCAGTGACATTTAGACCTGGATGTTCTAATATCATGAAATTTGGACCTGTGGGTCCAAATGTAATTATTATATTAGGACCCACCTTATGACAAAAACACCTGCCCACCTTAATGTCAAGTATCGTACAAATTCGTGGAACGTAGAGCCAAATATCATCATTGATTTCACTATAACCTCTGATTTATTACAAAGAATGTTCTCATATTTGCCTTCTCCTAGCCATCAAATTTTTGCTCTAAATCTACAGAAAATTAATACAATTCCTTGTTGCCACAGGACTGAGTGATGGACGGAATTAATATGATTGACATATTTGTAAGACACATATAACTACTCATTTGATTATGCCATGTCTTGACGTTGACCTTGACCTATGCAGGGGTCAAGGGGCAGTGACTTTGGAGCGTCGCCCTCTGTCCTTGGCTGACCTTGAGGCCCGTCCTGGCTCCCCGGTCATCGTTGTCCTTCCAGGGTCTGACTCTAGTGGGGGTAAGTAGCATCTAATTTACCCCATTTCTCTGTATCACATATTTGCACATTTAGTGGAATAGTGATGGTAATGTTAATCTTGAATCTATATGTTAATGTACAGTCCAAAAGATAGACCGCAATACTCTGTGTTGACAGACAAGGTTCGGCCACAGCCAGCATCGTACAAGTGCGACTCAGTACAGGTGGGGCCCTCTGGTGACAGTACAAGTGAGAAGACAGACAAGACGGATCGGGGGATCGGGTCAATAGCATCAGATGAGGCGCGTCACAGACAGACGTCTATACGGTCTCCTGACACATCCTGGCACTCACAGCGCGGTACGTGTCACTTCCTGGCTCCAGTTAGAGATACTTAAAGGTGAATCTTCAGTTTGATTTTTTGCTCGTCTCATTTCAAATTCGTGATGTGAAAAAACGAATGCTACCTAATATCTACTGCAGTATGCTAGCTCGTTTGGCGACCTTTTTTGTAGTTTTGATTAAATCACAGGACAAAAATTGTTTTATTTAATGCTGGATCAAGCATTAATACAAGTCATTCGTAAAATTGGAATGCATATTGTTTATTAAACCAACTGGATATATTATTTAACCTATTTACACTTTGCTATTTGGACATAAGAGAAGATTTGCGATGGGCTAAACCAATTTAGGAAACAGCTTTAATACAGTGTAATTCTGAACTCAGAATAGTTTAGGTAACACGAGGAGTTAGTTTAATAAGAGTATTATTTTATTAAAATTATACAATGAATTGACTTTGATACATAGATCTGGGGCCGTTTCGCTAACATTCTCAAGAGCAAATACACACAATTTGGTTAAAATCAATTTCACTTCTTAGCAGTGGTCTTGTATATTTAAAATGGTCAACACCAGATTATGTCACTGGGACACTTTCGCTGGTGTGTCACGGGAATAGTGATATTTTCGGACGGCTTTTTGCATTTTAAAAACACCTATTCTATTTAACAATGGTCTCTGTTTAATGATGGGTTGTTGTATGAATGCATTATCTTGTCTTGTGACATGCAGGTGCCAGGGAGGAGTGGAGGGAAGGCCAGGGGCAGAAGGAAGCAACTGAGTCCCAGAAGAGGGAGGAAGACTCAGGGCAGAAGGCGGAGGTAGGATCAGAGAGAGGAAGTCGTTATGAAGTGTCACATAATTCTGTGTTGTCCGTGTCACATGTTTGTCACGCTCAGTATGTTGTAGATATCATAGCTGTCATGCTCAATGTGTTGTGGATATTGTAGCTGTCATGCTCAGTTTGTTGTAGATATCGTAGCGGTCATGCTCAGCGTGTTGTAGATATCATAGCTGTCACGATCAGCATGTTGTAGATATCGTAGCTGTCAAGCTCAGCATGTTGTAGATACTGTAGCTGTCACACTCGATTTGTTGTAGATATCATAGCAGTCATTGCCATCTAAATATCACTGTTGTTTCATTGATTGCTGTTTTGCGTCATTACAGCAAGGTTGTCTTCCGTTACCTGTAATCAGCCTAGGGTGGTAATTATTAGCAAAAAGTTAACTAAATCAGTTGCCTTGAATATGGGAACCACACAAATGCTCCAAACATGAAAGTGCCTTGCAGGTAGCCCAGTTTACAATCGCAGGGACAACATTCAAATTGTGAATGCTGTTTCGGGTTTATTAAATGCAATTTGGTGCACCCTCGACATATTTATTATATAACTAAATGTTGATAATTTAGAAACGTACATCATACCTTTATAGTTTTGAGAACAAACAATTGATGTAAATTAACTAAGCATGAGTGTCCTAAGGCATGACCCTGCTGTGCCCAGGTGGAGGCACGCGCTGTCTTGGACAAGGTGTCGCAAGCCACAGGGGATGGAGAGAAGAAAGAAGAGGAGGAGGAGGAGGACGCCAACATTGACCCGGTCATGAAGAAGTACATGCAGATGGTGGCTGAACAGAGGGCTAAAGCGGTGGGTGCAGGGCGGGGGGGCACGGGGGTGGCAGAGAGGGTGGGCGCAGTGGAGGTATAAAGGGTGTTGCTGTTGTCAACGGGTGGCATTGGTAATGGGTGGGGTGGAAGTAGGTATTGTGAGTGTTGGGTGTGGTGGTGGTGGTGCAGGTGCCAGAGCATGTCGGGGATGGAGGTTGGTGGCGAGGGGTGTGTCAGGGTGACAGCTATGGGTGGTATAGGGGGTTTCAGAACAAAGGGTCAAGCCTGAAGGGTAGTCGGGGACGGATCCACAAAATGAGTCTGGGGAGACCATGGCATTATTATGTAGTACAGTGAATTGGTTATGAAATATTGTAACATCAGTTGTTATGTCGGCAGTGGCAGTGGATACTACAACTGCTAATAATAATAAGATAACTTCTATTGCCCCTAAATCCTTGGAAACGAAGCTCAGAGACGCATCAAAACAAAAGGGTTGGTCAATCTCAAAATCCGTAAGTAGTTTTCCAGTTGTCAACAGGTGCTAGGGAGCTACGGTGGATAAGCAAGGTTGTAAAGATAAACTTCTTGAAACTTATTAAAATATATTTAACACTAATTTAAAATTAATGTCTACCTAACTTAATATTGTGATGTATAAAAGTTTGATGTAGTTTGGCGAGAGAAAGAACAATGCAGTATACATGTGTTGTTGTGTTTTGTGGCAGGCTCGCAAGGTGTCTGGGTCGTCTTCACAAGACAAGGTAAGACGATGTGATTTATGTCAACAGACATCTACTCTGTCTCTTCAGTCTGTTTCTCGGCTCAAATACATTCTGTTGGCCAACTTCAGCAAAGCATATTTATCTTTGAAATGTCATTTCCACCCTAAATCCTTGATGATCAGTGTTGTATGATATCATGATTAATGAATCAGGTATGAAATGTTTTAGGCGCCAAGTTCTCATTCGTCACACTCAGAACCAGAGATCTCCGGTGCGGACGATGATAAAAGGTAAACTTAAGTTTTTGTTATGGATATCAGACTTTCTGCATTTTTACAGCAAGATTGTCTGTTCAATTACCCAGAATTAGCAAGGAACAGTGCAACACGCTTATAACGAACTACTTTGTGGGTAGCTAACGAGTTCATTATATCCGTGAATTTTATATATGCATGTGAGCATTTACCCGCTAGGTGGCAATGTTATATGTGAGTTTTTAAACTATTCGCCAGGTGTCTATAAAACGCAAAGATATTTTGTTGTGTAACACTTATTTAGATGACACATAAAACAGTTAAAAATTTTACTATTAAGTGTAGTTATAGTATAAGATCGCAGTCCACCGTGTGTGAAAAAGTAACGAAATACAGTATGACGTAAACACATGGCGAACACGTCGCGTCGAAGCACACTAAAACACAAAATGTGGCAGGATGGAGCCACGGTAAATACTACTTGTACAACACACACAGAATGACACCAGTTAATCAGCTTTGAAGAAGTCCTCCATTGTCGTTTGTTAGCTGTGGCTAGAGCACCAGACAACAGGAAATCCTCAAGCCAGTCGCAGGGTGCTGCAGCAGCGTCTGACTCCATAGCCCTGTTACGAATGATTGACCTAATTACTTTGGCACTGGCGCTTGGCTTCGAGGGCACGAGCAGGAAGTATTTGCGAACACCTCGGCGATTTTCAGTTGGACGGAAATTCGTTATACAGCGAAACTTGTTCGAGAAAAGGTGTTTGTAATAACCATGAATTCGTTATACCCTTATAATGGAAAAGATAAGGAAAAAATTGGTACGTAAGAAATTTTTTTGTTATATCTGTCAATTTGTTATAAGCGTGTTCGTTATAAGCGTGTTGCACTGTATTAGCAAGAAGTTCATTAAAATTGTTAATCAGTTGGTATCCAAACCACTTTGCGATTAGGAGTTTTAGTATCAGTCAACTTCAAAAGTGTTTGCGAGTTGTGGTGCCTGCTCGATGGTAAGTGACAACATTGGCTCTTTAATATTTACGATGTGATTGTCTTGTTTATAGTTTCAACATATTATGGATGCAACTTTCAGATTGTGTATAATAGTTTCAGGTTTATTAAACACAATTTTGTCAGCAGTATTTATTATAATATTAACCCAACATGCCACATGATTTCCAGAAATCATTATGCCTAATTCTGAGCATACTTACAAACTTGTGTTAAAAAAATCTTTACACAAACCATACTGACAACTACAAGTTGTGTTTATTTTGAAGAGTAATAATTCCCTTGTATGTTTGTACATATAAAAATAAGATTTGGTCATAAAAAGTTGACATTTATAACAATTTGTAAAGACAAAATAAAAATTACAAAAAGGAACACTAAAAAAGAAAGGATATCTTAGCAAAAATTATAACTGTTATTACCATATGCACTCCAGTGAAGGAAATATAGCTATGTACATATGAATTGATGGATCCATCACATGACCTGTTGCCTAGCAGCCAGGTCTGCAAAGCTTACAAAATGGCTGCCCACATGTGAAGCTGTTTGATATTTTGTTGGAATTCTTGCCCTAAATGTTTTTCTTCACAATAGTAACATAGGTGACAATGTTTAGGTGAGAACCGTATGTGGGGAAGATTGACCTGTCTGCCATCATGCCATCCTGGTAGTGTAATGCATGCGTATTACTCAAGTCAATATTGTTGGCGACGCAAAGCTTGATGGACGTCACGTCACGCAAATCTTTTTAATTGTGACTCGGGCCCTCGGCCAGAAATAATTTCTTGCCAGTCTTGAATTAATCAGAAGTGCCTTTAGCGCGTGAATGGCTTGTGTGGAACCCATACACGTCAATCACAGCTGTTATTGCGCAATAACAAACCAGTGTTATTTCAGCCACTTAATTAGTTAATACTGGTCTGTTTGACTTGTTTCACTTCCAGTTGTGTCAATGATAGTCATGAATGTGGGCCCCTAGACTTGGAACTATTAAGCTTCCCCTCAGAATTCCACCCATCTTATCAATTCTAATTACCTGTCTTGGCCAGTCATCTGCCAGTCTTGAAGACGGGCAGACTGGTTCTCTGACTAAGTCCCTGTTGTGACATAAGCAAACCGCAACGTACTGCTTCAGTGAGTTTTGATTGGGTGATCAGTTTCTGGATCCGTCAGTTGAAGCGAGGAACTAAAAGAGTTGCGTTATTGTTGCGAGTTGAACTAGTGTTGCAGACAGGTGATGGTTGTTTCTGTCTCGACAGTGAATTGCTGAAAGGACCCAGTAAGATTGACGACTTTGAAGACTGGTGATCAGCCCTTGCATGATGGAGCCAGGCACTAGAGAAAGAATGACAAGGAAGACTGACTGTTTGTCTGATGCCACTCACCAAGTGATCTCTGTGGTCAGTGTGGCATGTAACTGACTGTTGTGGGTCAGTTTGACTAGTGGCCAGACCTTGTCCACACAGCAGTGGCTATTGATTCATATGAAGCCATGTAGATTGGTGATAATTGATGCCATGTTGTTTTTATCCATGCAAATGTATATTCATTTTTACAATGTCAGATTGGTTTTATTTGACTGTTGGTATAGTCATCTAATGTGTTGGTGTCTTGCAAGCAGGCATGTATTCATCCTCAACACCAGTTTAAACACTGTTATTTGTATGAGTTTGTAGAACGACTATTGTTCAGAGTCAGGTGCCTGGAGGTCTACATATATCTGAATGTTATTTATTTGTACGAGACTGTAATCTGACCATTGTCCAGTGTCAGGTGTCTACATGCATCTGAATGTTATTTATTTTAGCTTTACTGTGCTATTTTAAACGATTGATGAAGAAAATGTTTTATTTTAAACCATTTGTGAACAACCTGTTTTTCATATTCAGCCATTGGACAAAACGTTTTATGCTAACCATTGGTGATTAAAGGGTTTTTATTTTAAAACATTTATGTACAGAGGTTTTTTAAACCATTAGTGAACAAAACATTTTATATTACGAAAGGTTCTGAAAAAAGACCATCAAGTTCCAGACCAGGAAGTAAAGTATATTTTTTCCTTCTACAGATATTTGGAAATATTCTTCACACACATGCATGCATGCGTGCGCGTACACACACACACATGCACTGACAGACATTGAATTTTGAATGGTTTGTGTGAAAGACTAAAAATGGGAAGAAGTAGAAATGTGTAACAAGACGTGTCTTTGTAAAACTTCAAATACAACGTTGTCAGGTCAACTGTGGTGTTAAATCAGCAATCACGATACAATTTCAGAAATGTTATCATTTGTCCGATATGCGTCTATTTAAAAGAACGTTCATTATGTTTGTCAACAGTGTTTACGTGTAACAGAAATTAAAGTCAAACCCAATTGTATATAGCCACTACAGCTATATTTGTAAGCAATAAATGACGTTTCTTATAATTATTTAGACATTGTTATTGGCAGTTGATAAATAGTATAGCAAACTTTGCAATGTTTGCTCTTGATAATAATGTAGAAATGCAACACATTTACAGGTCAGTAAAACACGATCCAATTTTTATGTTTATTGCAATAATTTCATAGAGGAATCCCATCGCTACGCCGTGGTCTCTTTGTCACTTGCACAGCTTGTAAATGATATTTACAAGTCATGATGAATTTAATTGTCCAAATATAATTACCTCAACTTAACACATGTTCCTTTTGTAATTTATTAACAAAATACTGTGCACATATTACCATATTCACACTGTGCTAGTCAATCATTGTAACATCATATTCACATTGTGCTAGTCAATCATTGTAACACCATATTCACATTGTGCTAGTCAATCATTGTAACAGTAGGTTACTGTAGAATTTCAGACCACATTACAAGCACACTATATAATCCTGTTAACTGAATTACATGTCATGATATCTTATTGGTATCCCAGATCAACAGTCAATACACTCTACAAATGATGGATACCAGAATAAGAACAATGTCTTAATGATGGTGATGCGATTACATTGTAAAACCTATGTTTCAGTAGCTACAAGATCCAGCAAGTGGCTACATTTAGTTAGTATTTACGCCATTTAGCTATCCGTTACAGTTTTAACTAGTACTTCACTTAACTACAACTTTAACATTTAGCTGATTTGTAGCAGGAGATTACCACTTAACATTCTGCACAATTATACATGATGCTATGACTGATTGTCAGGTCTTATTACAATATTAGTTTTTCCCCTTTGGTTTTTGGGACGAACAAAACTACCTATTACACAAAACTAAATCATGCCAGCCGAGATAAAAATATGAAAAATTCATTTTTTTGATAACAAAATATGCCCCGAATATATATGCCTGGAGTTTTATTATAATACATATACAATTACTTATAAACTGAAATAAATAAATGTATAAATTAAACTAAACAGTTCATGCCAAGAAAACTGTCAATTGCATACTTGCACATCATATTAAACAATATATCTGAAAAACATTAGATTAATATATATATTTTTTTTTCTGTATCATTTTGCATATAACAAATTAATAATAATTCTGACTTTGTGGATGATTTGACCCAAGTTTCCTGAGAAAGTTTTAACTATGTAACAAGTACCTGGATTGTATTGTAAAAACGAATCATTGTTTTTACTGAAATGGTAAACATAAAGCAACGCACACAAATAAGGACATTAATAATAGGGTGTTAGTGGACACTGAATCACAAATAAGGACATTAATAATAGTGTGTTAGTGGACACTGAATCACAAATAAGGACATTAATAATAGGGTGTTGGTGGACACTGAATCACAAATAAGGACATTAATAATAGGGTGTTGGTGGACACTGAATCACAAATAAGGACATTAATAATAGGGTGTTGGTGGACACTGAATCACAAATAAGGACATTAATAATAGGGTGTTAGTGGACACTGAATCACAAATAAGGACATTAATAATAGGGTGTTGGTGGACACTGAATCACAAATAAGGACATTAATAATAGGGTGTTAGTGGACACTGAATCACAAATAAGGACATTAATAATAGGGTGTTAGTGGACACTGAATCACAAATAAGGACATTAATAATAGGGTGTTAGTGGACACTGAATCACAAATAAGTACATTAATAATAGGGTGTTAGTGGACACTGAATCACAAATAAGGACATTAATAATAGGGTGTTAGTGGACACTGAATCACAAATAAGGACATTAATATTAGGGTGTTAGTGGACACTGAATCACAAATAAGGACATTAATAATAGTATGTTACTGTACACTGAATCACAAATAAGGACATTAATTCTAACTCTGTAAAGGTCAATATCACTGAGGTTAACCTTTGACCCCAGAAAGTGTAGCAAGGGCATGGATGACAACTCTAATGTTACAACTAATGTCACAGTGACTGGTTGGACAGCTGTGACACTATACACATCATATGATACAACTAAGCATAACTCTGCTGATATAACTCCGATATCACAGCATTAATCTATGACATTACAGATGTCATACTACACATATCTCACATTGTAGATGTCACATTATACATACTGGACATTACAGATATCACATTTAAACATATGACATTGTAAATGTCCCAGTATACATATATGACATTGTAAATGTCCCAGTATACATATATAACATTGTAAATGTCATATTATACACCTCTGACAGTTAAGTGTAAAAGTCTCAAAACAGACATGTGACATTTTAGATGGGACACTGTAAAACACTGTCATGGTATGTCACACTATATACCTCTGACATCCTGTCACAAAAACTTTTCTGACATCACAATATACATATCTGACATTGGATACATCTACAGGTAGTTATGCAGGTGTAAGAAAATACACATCTAACATTGAGTATGTTACATTATACACATCAGACATCACATGTCACACTGTATAACTATGACATCACATATGTCACACTGCACAACTGACATCACAAATGTCACATTGTACAGCTGACATCACAGATGTCACATTGTATAACTATGACATCACATATGTCACACTGTACAACTAACATAACAAATGTCACATTGTACAACTGACATCACAAATGTCACATTGTACACTGACATCACATGTCACACTGTATAACTATGACATCACATGTCACACTGTACAACTGACATCACAAATGTCACATTGTACAACTATGACAACATATATGTCACAGCATACGCATCTGGCAGTGCAGATGTCATGGTTACAAAGATATACATATATTATAACTCGTACATTTTTCACATTAGTTTGTGCAAACTATGTTTACACCGAGATCTCGGTATACTATATGTATACTCTATGTATGCACTATCACGTGTGTGAAGATACTAAATGTGCATGGTCTGTTTCTTTAATGTGCATGGTCTGTTTCTTTAATATGTATGGTCTGTTTCTTTAATGTGTATGGTCTGTTTCTTTAATGTGCATGGTCTGTTTCTTTAATGTGCATGGTCTGTTTCTTTAGCTTGCACAACACACAATCTCGGCTAATAATTATGGTTGTTAATCCCCGGCTGATTCTGGGTTGCAGGTCATTGTCTATTCCGTTACCCAAAGTCAGCCAGGGGTTACTAGCTGTTATATCTATTAGGTAGAAGTGTGGTTTAGTGTGTGAGAACAACCACGGGAACCAAGCACACTAAGCATAAGGCCACTGGCCTCTGCAGCGTTTAGTACTTGAATGCTTACAATATGAACACTTCAGGGGCGCAACTTTCAAACTGTGATAACTGTTTCAGACTTATTACACTGGGTGGGCGATTTATGTTCAACATACAGTATACATCTAGTACAAAGAACATTATACACTGGGTGGGCGGTATATGTTCAACATATATATCTAGTACAAAGAACATTGTACACTTGATGGGCGGTATATGTTCAACATATATATCTAGTACAAAGAACATTGTACACTTGATGGGCGGTATATGTTCAACATATATATCTAGTACACAGAACATTTTATACTGGGTGGATGGTATATGTTCAACATATATATATAGTACAAAGAACATTGTACACTTGATGGGCGGTATATGTTCAACATATATATCTAGTACAAAGAACATTTTATACTGGGTGGGTGGTATATGTTCAACATATATATCTAGTACACAGAACATTATACACTGGGCGGGCGGTTTATGTTCAACAAATATATCTAGTACAAAGCACATTATGCAGTGGAACCTGGCTATTAAGGTCACCCTCTGGACTGGGGGAAAGTGACCTGAATAAAGCGGTGATCTTATTAGACTCGTCTCCTTCATACTACTGTCACAGAACAATTTGAGACTGTTCTAAGGTGATCTTAATGACAAGGTGGTTGTATTACCGAGGTGACCTTAATGACAAGGTGGATGTATTACTCAGGTGACCTTAATGACAAGGTGGATGTATTACTCAGGTAACCTTAATGGCTAGGTGGCTGTATTACTGAGGTGATCTTAATGACAAGGTGGCTGTATTACCGAGTTGACCTTGATGACAAAGTGGCTGTATTACTGAGGTGACCTTAATGACAAGGTGGCTGTATTACTGAGGTGACCTTAATGACAAGGTGGCTGCATTACTGAGGTGATCTTAATGACAAGGTGGCTGTATTATTGAGGTGATCTTAATGACATGGTGGCTGTATTACTGTGGTGATCTTAATGACAAGGTGGCTGTATTACTGTGGTGACCTTAATGACAAGGTGGCGGTATTACTGAGGTGATCTTAATGACAAGGTGGATGTATTACTGAGGTGGCCTTAATGACAAGGTGGCTGTATTACTGAAGTGACCATAAAACAAGGTTGAACTGTACAAAAAACGAGGGACACCCATAAATAGTTGCAGTGTTAGTAGATGTCAGATAGGGCATGGAGGTTGTGTTCACATAGGGCGTGGGGTGTGGAGGTTGTGTTCACATAGGGTGTGGGGTGTGGAGGTTGTGTTCACGTGGGGTGTGGAGGTTGTCTTCACATAGGGCGTGGGGTGTGGAGGTTGTGTTCACGTGGGGTGTGGAGGTTGTGTTCACATAGGGTGTGGAGGTTGTGTTCACGTGGGGTGTGGAGGTGGTGTTCACGTGGGGTGTGGAGGTTGTGTTCACATAGGGTGTGAGGTGTGGAGGTTGTGTTCACGTGAGGCGTGGAGGTTGTGTTCACATAGGGCGTGGGGCGTGGAGGTTGTGGACCTCTGGCCCCAGCCCTGGTACATGACTCTCCCCCGGCCTGGCCCAGTTGCCCAGGTCAGTGAATGTGGGGTTCATGCGGTCGGTGAGTCGGTGAGAGATGGAGAAACCGTCAGTGCTCTCTAGCTGAGTTAGCAGAGTCACCACTTGTCTGAGACACAAGAAACAGAACACTTGTGACCCACAACAGCCAACTAGGTATTACGTGACAGAGGCATATTCTACACACGAACCAAAACTAGCTATCATGTCATGTCACATCATGTCCAGTTTATTTTCTTCAACAGATAATCCCATTATTAATAACTATTAAAATAACTGCATTTACAAACACACATATTAAAAAATGTCAAAATGACCTCATTTCTCAAGTCACGTTTTAAAATTTTGCTTCAATTTTAGCAAAACATCCAAATCTACTGAAGATATTTCAACAAGTTGTATAATTTTAAAGCTCATGATCTTTGGAATAAAAAAAACAATGTTGCCAGTTAACAGCCACGTGGCTGCGGCAGGTCGCAGTTAACGGTGCCTTGCAAAATTGATTTGAGACCTCAGCCACTTTTTGCCAGGTCACCATTTTCCCACTTGTCTTACCCAAAACATGAAAATGTGAGGTTAGTATGTTGAAACATCGTTTCTAGTGTCTATAAACTATCCACTAGATGGCACCACCACTCTATACAGCATTACGTGGTTATTCTGGGCTGGGTTCCACTGCATTGAAGTCTGTGGGCGGGTTAGCTAACTTCAGGTCTAAAGGGTTAATCGCTGCCTCCTAGACACTTTCCATCTTAGTGTCAAACTTTCAAAGGTTCATCTAGGATCCCTCTGACAAAAAAATACACTTTTTAAAATTAAGGGGTCTTACCAGTTAAGCATTCACACCAGACTTTAGACAATTATTCGTAGCGTTATGCATGCATTCAATTATTGTTAATTATTACGTAAACTGTTGTATGTGGCACCATCTACAGGATAGTCGTTAGTATTTGCTCGTATTTACAAACCTGTGGAGAGGTGGAATTGAGTCGATCATCTTGAGCGTTCCCCTGGTGGAGACAACGTTGAAGCTGCCGGAACAGTCGCACTGAACGTTGATGGCATACAGAGGGTGTCTGTTCTCTATGACACTGATGAAACCGCACCAGCCGTGGGTGAGAGAGTACGTCGTCATCTCTTCTCGACTCTGTCAAGGTCACTCAAAGGTTATGTGCAAGAACAGTAGTAATGCTCTAAAAAACATCTCAAAATCACCAAAAGTAATCTGTTTTGTGGACATAACATTTTACAAATGCAGTGGAACCTCCCTATTAAGGCCACCTTCGGGACTGGGCAAAAGTGACCTGAATAGCAAGGTCATCTTATCAACAGGAGTAATTTCCTACACTTTGCTTTTATGGAAATAATTTGGAACTCTTCTAGGTTGAACATGAAGTGGCTGTGTTACAGACGTGGCTGTGTTACAGAGGTGGCTGTGTTACAGAGATGGCTGTGTTACAGAGATGGCTGTGTTACAGAGGTGACCGTAGAGGTTCTACTGTAGCATTATATTTCTTGTTGTGCTACGTGTAATACTTAATTATGTCCTCCACTCTACATGGTGACATGATTTGATGTGACTAAAATAGTTAATTAAAACATATGATCCCTGCAACATGAAGCGTGGAGCACAGTAGCGCAGCGGTAAGAGCTCCAGACTCGACTGAGAGAACCCGGGTTCAAATCCTATGCGGTGGTGTCGAACCATTGGCAAGTTCGTTTACTCTACATTGCTTCAGTTTACTCAGCTGTATATATGAGTACCTGGCTATAGACAGTGGTGATATTTGCGCATTTTATTGCACTTTATGCATAACCAGTCTGCGTCTGCAGCAACTTAGAATATACTGAGCTTGGTTTCTGAGAATTTACGTGCAAAAGAGGTTGTCTTATTAGTCTCATTATATAGTGGAAATGAAAGGGTTAGTGTAATAAAGCTTCTACTATTGAACATAAACCGTATCTGTTTCATGAGAATGAAGTGACTAGAACGCCTACATCATGTCTTCGCCCCTGTGACATCACGAGTTGGATCACGCTGTCGGCGAGAGTGTAGTCAGGTGCTGCCACCTGGTTCACAAGAAGCACCTTCGAGCTGTGGATCGAGAGCACGTAGCCTGGCGCTTGACAGGTGCCTACAACAAACCACCGGTCACAGGACCACAAGATGTCACACAGACCAGATCATCAAAATCACACAAAGTTTCTGCAGAGGCACATGGACGTACCTTTGAAGTTGATTGGTCCCACGCTCCTGATGGCAAATTGAGGTGAAGTACGACTGATTCAGTGAACTTCCTGCTAATAATAACCACCCCTGGATGATTCTAGTTAAAGGAGCAGACAACCTCAGTTTAAAGACAGGTTGCCTCTTTGTTTATTGTAGTAAAATCACATTAAGCAGGATAGACTATATACTGTATAGCAGACAGACCATCCAAGTGTTTTATTAAACCATTAAAAAAATGTTAATGTTTGTTTATATAGCAGAATGCCGCTTTCAAAGGCGTTGTCTCACGACCAAGGCCATGATGACAGCATACTGACACTACAAACTCCACCCTTGCTGGGTCACGACCTTCTTTAGAATTATTTGACCTCACTGTTCATGGATTTGAGTGACACTGCATCGATTTTTATAATCATTGAATTCAGTTGTTTTTTGTTCCATTAAAACATACTTAGGAGTGTGTTAAAAAAGATATATTTTGTATTGTATGATATGATTTGACAATTACAACGCATGGAATACCTTCCTTTAAACACATACGTCTGTGTTACATTACAGCTGACATTTGTGATCTGCCACAGCGAAGTGGCTATAAGTTATGAAATTGATTTTTGCGCCTTTTTTTATTCCACATATGGTGAGCTTTACACTTACTGAAGATCTTCAGTACTTTTGAACTTATGCTGAAATTGAAGCAAACTTGACAAAAGCAGCATTTTGAGAAATTAGGTCATTTTGACTCATATTGTTTATTTTCTTAATCTGTGGGTTCGTAAATGCAGGTAGTTTATTGGTTTTTGTTTAGTTGTTGAGGAAAATAACCTAGACTGTAAAAGATAAGATATGCATTTTTTGTTTTAACTTTCCATAGTTTTTGATATAAAAATATGAGTTTTTCTGTTTTAAGTTTTTTTTTAGTATGGATGAATTGCTTTAATGAATTTGTAAAGTGTCTTTGAGCAGTTTAGGCTGAAAAGGGCACTATTTATTATAAATATACATATAATTATTATAAAATCACAACATTTATGACTGATGGGTCATGACATAGACAGCTATTTTTGGCTCATTTGCAGGATAGGCCTGTGTGACCTACTACCTGACTGTGCTCACTGACCAATCAGGCAACACGTACCACTGTTCCAATGGTTGAATGCAAGGCAGACGACGGAATATTTGCCGGGTTCTAGGATGTGGTTGCAGCCAACGAACCGTCGTGGTTGCCGTGGGTTACAGGTGACCACTGTACCGGTCAACTGGTGGTCAGACTGCAGCAGCATCACCAGGATACACAGGTCCAATGGATTCACGTTTGACGGCTTGTGGCCTCTGGAACAACATGAAACAATGGTGGTAAACACAGAGCGCAGTGGCTAGAGCTTCAGACTCTGAGAGAACCCAGGTTTGAATCCTGTGCTGCGGTGTCAAACCTTGGGCAAGTTCGTTCACTCTACATTGCTCCAGTTCACTCAGTTGTATGAATGAGTACCTGGCTATAGACAGTTGTGGATATTTGCATATGAAGTCATCGTGCATTAATTGCAGTGTGGCTGAATGTTTTCCAGAGAAGTCAAGATGGTGTTTGATTGAATAGATTAGACAGGGAGTAAAGTGTAAAGCACTTTGAGCAATCCTGAAGACTGGATATTGCACTATATAAGAACTTATCTTTTCCTTTTTAAACATGCAAACACAAGACTTTACTAACGTTGCACTTGTAGCAGTCCTTATAACTATGCAAACACCCTTTTCACCAGGAGAAATATTTGAAATGTTCAGGAGGAATCTTTGGAAAAAGGTGGTAAAAGTAAAATAATTCTCTATTCCAAGGGGTCTGTGGACATAATTTGGGTGGCGCGCAGATAATAAGAATACTAATAACAATGTTACCACTGGCATTTCAACGTGTAAAGGAAAATTGCCATTTTTAATGCAATGTTTTAAACAGATAACAAAGTTATTGAATCTTGTACTTGTGGTTCCATCTATCTGAAATACTTACAGCACCATGTTAGCCATCCAGGTACTGTTTAGGGTATTGTTTAGGATATGTAAAGTTCGATATCGTTTCTCAATTTTTAATGTTATACATGACTGCGATACGGTATATAAATTATATATATATATACATATATATATATATATATTATATTGTTCTTCATGTTAGACTAAATATGTTGATGGTAAACTATGAAATTGTGTTTAATAAGCCTAAAACTGTGTTTGCAATTTGAAACAATAAAAATAGGCATGATGGATAAAACTGACAATGATGTGATCAAAACAATGCCTACCTTGCTCCTTCCTGAAACAAGCCAAACTCCACTTCAGTCGTTTCAAACACTTCGATGACAGTCACCATGATTGGCTCATCGGCTCGTGATGGGAAACTCCCACTGAGCCTCACTTCCATCCAGTCGTTACGAAACTTACAGATGTCGACTGAATCAAAATATCTGTCAAGGACAGTGACACATAACAGTCAACTAAGTCTCCAATGTCAACTAAACATATCTGCAAGAAATGGCCATCCTTCAGTTAGCACTACATACACAGATGCATAGGACAGTTTCTTGAAGTATTCGCCCATGTGTTTGCTACGACAAACCCTAAATCTATTAAGAACCCTTAATGAAAAGGGTATTTAATAAAACAAAGGCTTTAGTTTTCTCCCGAGGCGTTGTAGATTAATCCATGAAAATGTTGTGCCACATATGCAAACCATCTAGAAGGAAACACTTAACATAGCCACACACACCAGCTCAATTACAGTTAGGTTACATTAACCCATTACATACCCACAAACACTAGCTCAATTACAGTTAGGTTACATTATCCCATTACATACCCACAAACACTAGCTCAATTACAGTTAGGTTACATTATCCCATTACATACCCACACACACTAGCTCAATTACAGTTAGGTTACATTAACCCAATACATACCCACATACCCTAGCTCAATTACAGTTAGGTTACATTAACCCAATACATACTCACACACCCTAGCTCAATTACAGTTAGGTTACATTAACCCAATACATACCCACACACACTAGCCCAATTACAGTTAGGTTACATTATCCCAATACATACCCACACACACACTAGCTCAATTACAGTTAGGTTGCATTATTCCATTACATACCAACACACACTAGCTCAATTACAGTTAGGTTACATTATCCCATTACATACCCACACACTAGCCCAATTACAGTTAGGTTACATTATCCCAATACATATCCACACACACACTAGCTCAATTACAGTTATGTTACATTATCCCATTACATACCCACAAACACTAGCTCAATTACAGTTAGGTTACATTATCCCATTACATACCCACACACACTAGCTCAATTACAGTTAGGTTACATTAACCCAATACATACCCACAGACACTAGCTCAATTACAGTTAAGTTACATAATCCCAATACCAAAGACATGTTATTTGAAAAAGAAAAACAAGCTGCGATTTAAAAAAGCGTTCTAATAACGGGACAGTGGAGCTCTGGCTACGAGTCAGGTTAGGCTACATGATCTACGACTATGTGGCCGAGTTCTAGACAGACTCACGTGATGACGTCTTTGAGAGACATCCAGAAGACCCCATGCTCTGTGCCGTGGGGCATGAGTGTGTCGCGGTCAGCGGCAGAGATTGTGTCCCACTTGGGTGAGTGGTCTGACCAGTCTCCACTCCACGAGAACCTGCCCCACGGGTTCCTCAGACGCACCAGTCTGTGCAGGCTGGCAGGAACAAACATGGCTGTAGTAGTAGTAGTAGGTGTTTGTGTGTGTGTGTGCATGCGGCATGCATGTGTGTGCGTGTACGTGTGTTTGTGAATGTGTGAGTGTGTATGAGTGTGTGTGTGTTTGCATGTGCGTGTGTATGTGTGTGCATGCATGTGTGCTGTGTGCGCATGCATGGGTGTGTGTTGTGTGTGTGCGCATGAACACACGTGTTTGTGTGCATGTGCATAGTTTTAGGACGTTTTGTTTAAAATGAAGCCATCATCCACAATCATCGTCTCATGGGGTGGCAGTACTATCAGCAGGAGGAGTACTGTATCACTTGTTCCACTTGCTACGGTGATTGTAGGAACAGGCAGCCCGGCCAATTCTCACTGCAGTTAGCTTCGCCTGCCCCACTACAGCTAGTACCGGGTAATTACTATTTTATTGATTTGTATGCAATTATAATATTACCTCGGCGAAACATAGACACTGTGAACAAGACCACCATGACACCTGCCTGTTTCCCTGTACATCATGAGTCTCCCGCACGTCTTGCACATCGAGGATGGAGTACGCATGTCGAGACTGCAGCCCCACACTCTGGTAGATGTCGCCATCTGCTTTCATGTTGCCGCCTCCACAGGACGCTCCCAGCAAGAACCTGAGACATGACTCACCGACTTACATACCTGTGACTAACACTGACTACTTAACACAAAGTTAAATAACTCAAAATAACTATCTTTGTTTTTTTAAATACAAATCAGATTGGCAGATTACAGGACAGTGGTCCAAGTAGGAAATACATAGTATTATAGAAAGGGGCGAGTGGCCCTAGGTGACTCGGAGGAGACACACTTGCAATGGAGACACACTTGCAATGGAGATGCACTTGCAATGGAGACACACTTGCAATGGAGATGCACTTGCAATGGAGACACACTTGCAATGGAGACGCACTTGCAATGGAGATACACTTGCAATGGAGACACACTTGCAATGGAGACGCACTTGCAATGGAGACACACTTGCAATGGAGATGCACTTGCAATGGAGACGCACTTGTAATGGAGACGCACTTGCAATGGAGATACACTTGCAATGGAGACACACTTGCAATGGAGATGCACTTGCAATGGAGACACACTTGCAATGGAGATGCACTTGCAATGGAGACACACTTGCAATGGAGACACACTTGCAATGGAGACACACTTGCAATGGAGATGCACTTGCAATGGAGACGCACTTGTAATGGAGACGCACTTGCAATGGAGATACACTTGCAATGGAGACACACTTGCAATGGAGACACACTTGTAATGGAAATACACTTGCAATGGAGACACACTTGCAATGGAGACACACTTGTAATGGAAATACACTTGCAATGGAGACACACTTGCAATGGAGACACACTTGCAATGGAGATACACTTGCAATGGAGACGCACTTGTAATGGAGACACACTTGCAATGGAGATACACTTGCAATGGAGATACACTTGCAATGGAGACACACTTGCAATGGAGACACACTTGCAATGGAGACACACTTGCAATGGAGATACACTTGCAATGGAGACGCACTTGTAATGGAGACGCACTTGCAATGGAGATACACTTGCAATGGAGACACACTTGCAATGGAGACACACTTGCAATGGAGACACACTTGCAATGGAGACACACTTGCAATGGAGACGCACTTGCAATGGAGACGCACTTGCAATGGAGACGCACTTGCAATGGAGACGCACTTGCAATGGAGACACACTTGCAATGGAGATGCACTTGCAATGGAGATGCACTTGCAATGGAGACGCACTTGCAATGGAGATGCACTTGCAATGGAGACACACTTGCAATGGAGACACACTTGTAATGGAAATACACTTGCAATGGAGACACACTTGCAATGGAGACACACTTGCAATGGAGACACACTTGCAATGGAGACACACTTGCAATGGAGACACACTTGCAATGCTTCAAGGTAGTGTATTAATATAAAAACGTATTACAAAAAGCACCCCTTCCAAATAACAGTTGTAGGATACTTTACATTGTACACTGGCATTTACTTTTTTGCGTCAAAAAATCATACACATTTCAATGAACTAATCTGCACAAATAAAAAAAGACAAATATATAAGCTATGCAATCTTACTTTTCTTGATCACAATTTGTTTTTATTAGTATTAATTTCCTTCAAGACACATCCTCATTTTATTTAGAGTTATTTAGACCATCAGGAATCAAGTATTCACATTGGTAGTGTACATTATTATTGTACAGCTGATTTAACGAAACAGTGCACAGCTTTGTTACAACCTCCAAAATAATTTATTTTAATCGTGTTATCAAAGCTTTGAGTACTGACAGTGTCACATGACAAGGCTACGGTGGCGCCACCAACCTTGATTCTCGGAAGCTGAGAAGTCTGCCCCAGAGTAACTCTTCATCAATGGCCGTGCCATCTTTGTCTTTAGCTGCAGATGAGACACTGGATATTTTACAATGCTATGACACTAAAACAACTTCAAAAGAGTTACTGGTATTCATGTTTGCAATTTTATAAATGTACCATGGAAAACTATTTTGCTTTCATGACATTAGAATATCATTTGAGCTTAAAATGCACTTTAAGCAGACAAATGAAGTGTTTTCGAACACCGAGAATGGATTGGCGTACCTCAACAGCAACAGAAAATGTATCCCAGAAAAATGCTGCAAAATAAGATGAACATATGGCAATAAATTATTTTTAGGAAATATATTTCAGGTTGATTTTTCAATAACTCAGTTGAGTGATTTTCTTGTGAGATTCAACATAAAATCAAGTGCAAATAAAACCTGAAAGTTCAAATGTAAAAACATAATGGATGCTTGACCTTGAAGCTTGATGCTCTCACAGGGGGCACCAGTGAGGGTAGCGAGACCTTCGATGCACCGCCCCGCAGTCAGGGCCTGGTAGCAGCCGTGGAGCTTTGCCAGAGCCTTCTCAATGAGAGGAACCCACAGCTGATGGCGCTTCGTCTACGCAAACAACATGACTTTACTCCAGACAGTCATGACTTTACTCCAGACAGTCATGACTACTCCACAGACAGACATGACTTTACTCCACACAAACACACACGACTTTACTCCACAGACAGACATTACTTTACTCCACAGACAGACTTTACTCCAGACACACGACTTTACTCCAGATAGACATGACTTTACACACACAAGTTTACTCCACAGGAAGACATGATTAAATTATTACCCAGACATGACACTATTTCACAGACACAATTTTATTTCATTGTCAGAACTGTCTTTATTCCACCGAGAAATGACTTTACACCACAGACGGAAATTACTCTATTCAGCAGAGATAAACGACTTTATTCCACCCAGAAATGACTTCATTCAACAAATAGAAATTACTTTAATCCTCAGACAGAAATTACTCTATTGAACAGACATAAATGACTTTATTGTACACAAACATAAATGACATTACCCCATAGACATAAATTACTTTATCCCTTAGACATAAATTACTTTATCCCATAGACATAAATTACTTTATCCCATAGACATAAATTACTTCACTCCACCACAGCTGGTGCGACCAACAAGAAAAGAAGTCTTACTTTGGAGTAAAGCAGGAATCCCCTCTTGTCACAGGGGAGCAGGTCGTCAACTAGCACGGTCTGCCAGAGTCCGTCCTTACAGAGTCGCACCTGGTAAACACCCTGTGCACACAACTCCTTCGTTGTAAGTACCCTCTCCACCAGCATCGGTCTCTCAGCTAGCACAGCCAGGGCACTCAGGAACCTGCAGGATGATAACTCACACACCTGTCATAGAGATACTGGCCACATCCTGTTTTAAGTATTTTTTAATATAAAGTTCATAATACTAGAACAAATGGATGGCCCAAAACATATTGAGGAAAACTGCAGAGGAAGAACTCGAGCAACTACACATGGGCTGAGGCAAAGCAGGCTGCAGACAGAAAGAGATACAAGTCTTTTGTTTCTGCCCTATGTGGAGGGGGAGTGAAGAAGTCTCTTGTTTCTGCCCTATGTGGAAGGGGAGTGAAGAAGTATCTTGCTTCTGCCCTATGTGGAGGGGGAGTGAAGAAGTCTCTTGTTTCTGCCCCCTGTGGAGGGAGAGTGAAGAAGTGTCTTGTTTCTGCCCTATGTGGAGGGGGAGTGAAGAAGTCTCTTGTTTCTGCCCTATGTGGAGGGGGAGTGAAGAAGTCTCTTGTTTCTGCCCTATGTGGAGGGGGAGTGAAGAAGTCTCTTGTTTCTGCCCTATGTGGAGGGGGAGTGAAGAAGTCTCTTGTTTCTGCCCTATGTGGAGGGGGAGTGAAGAAGTCTCTTGTTTCTGCCCTATGTGGAGGGGGAGTGAAGAAGTCGCTTGTTTCTGCCCTATGTGGAGGGGGGGTGAAGAAGTCTCTTGTTTCTGCCCTATGTGGAGGGGGAGTGAAGAAGTCTCTTGTTTCTGCCCTATGTGGAGGGGGAATGAAGAGATCTGAGTAAGAAAGGAATACTATGATTAATATGTTGAAGTAGACACTGGCTGGTTCAACCACAAATCCCTTTGATGTTCAGTGCATTTGCAATATTCCCTCATTCAAAACAACTAATTCAGCGAACTTACCACCCTAGCTGATACTTACCACCCTAGACGACACTTACCACCCTAGCTGACACTTACCACCCTAGCGGACATTTACCACCCTAGCTGATACTTACACCCTAGCTGATACTTACACACTAGGTGATACTTACCACCCTAGCTGATACTTACCACCCTAGCTGATACTAGAGAATGGAACAGACAACCTTGTTTTAATGCAAATTTGCTTCAAATGAAATGTGATACAGGAATATTGTCTTACATTTGTCACACCAAATTAATTTGTATGATAACTTTATAGGCAATCAATGAGCAAATACCTCTGACTGTCTAGGCAGATTCCCAACAAATACCTCTGACACTAGGCAGATTCCCAACAAATACCTCTGTGACACTATGCAGATTCCCAACAAATACCTCTGACACTAGGCAGATTCCCAACAAATACCTCTGTGACACTATGCAGATTCCCAACAAATACCTCTGACACTAGGCAGATTCCCAACAAATACCTCTGACACTAGGCAGATTCCCAACAAATCCCCTGACACTAGGCAGATTCCCAACAAATACCCGACACTAGGCAGATTCCCAACAAATACCCCGACACTAGGCAGATTCCCAACAAATACACCTGACACTAGGCAGATTCCCAACAAATACCCCTGACACTCTAGGGAGATTCCCAACAAATATCTATGACACTGCAGATTCCCAACAAATACCTCTAACACTAAGCAGATTCCCAACAAATACCTCTGACACTAGGCAGATTCCCAACAAATACCTCTGACACTAGGCAGATTCCCAACAAATACCTCTGACACTAGGCAGATTCCCAACAAATACCTCTGACACTAGGCAGATTCTCAACAAATACCTCTGACACTAGACAGATTCTCAACAAATACCTCTGACACTAGGCAGATTCTCATCGAAATACCTCTGACACTAGGCAGATTCCCAACAAATGCCTCTGACACTCTAGGCAGATTCCCAACAAATCACAGCCAAGGTTTAATAAATGCACATATCCAATTATCACAAATATCTTTCGTAGAGTTTTGCCTCGTGTCAATCTACTATTTACAGGTCACATTACTGGTTATTGTTTAGTTATAACACAATTTAAGAAGAGCCAGACAAGAGCCTCAAGACTGTATCTACAACACATACATTTAGACCTAGCGAATTCAGAATATTATTTTTCGTTTTGTTTTGTTCAGATGTACGGCCAGCAGAGCATCAGAGCTCGTGGCTCCACCTACCAGCAGTTGCCAAGAACGCCCTGCGAGATGTCACATGGTATGGGGGTGCGGAACACAGTCCATGGAATGTTCACTTCACTTCGACTCTCAGACATAATCTGAGACGGTCGCAACCACTTTGCCTCTCCGTACTTCTGAATGTTTCGGGCAGCGGATTCATCATCGTAATACAAGGACTTGGAAGCAGGCAGAAAGGAATCGTCAACAAATGATTCATTGTTCTGAAAGCAGGAAATGTTTCTTTTTCACTGTGTATGACTGAAGACTTTTTTTTAAACAAACAGTAAACTGTAAATTTTTTAATTTACGTTACATCTGAAACAGATAACAAAATATACTATTAGCACTGGGCTATGCATACAAATGGCAATGAATTAAATATCTTGTAGTTTTGCATTGCTATTGCATGGTGATAACTTTACATATATAGCAACTGCTTAGCAAGGCAATTCTAAATGCTTTATTTGCATAGTCAAGGTAAGAAGACAAACATGACAGAAAATAGATAGATGGGGTAATAAAGAGTTCCAAGAGATCGTGATGAAGAGATCTGAAAAGGGTGGTAGTTGGGGGCAGGTTGAGGCACACAGAGTTGAAGCACAAAAAACAGACACGTAAAGTTTAAAGTGCAGTATCCACCATCCACAATCCATAGGACTGCTCAGTGCTCTTCACACTTCCTTCTCTGGGCAGATCTATGCAACAGCATCTTGACTTCTATGAGAAAAATTCAGCCATGCAGCAATTGCCACACAAAAACCAGGAGTTTAGAAGATGGGTTTCATAAAAAAAAGACGGGTAAACAGCCAAGAGGGCGTGAGACCAAAGGATTGTGGTAGACGAAGACGACTCAAGAGGGCGGAATAAGGGATGATGGGAAGAAGAAAGTCAAAGTAAGACAACAGGTGAACTCACGACTTTGCAAAAGTTGACGATGTGGTTCCACTGTTCCATCGCGGTTACCTTCTCACTGGCCTGCACTGCCTCACAGCTCTGCGAACTGAGACGTCTCAGGCGGGGTGGCGCCCCCTGGCCAGATGAAGTGGAAGCTATGGCCAATTGATTCTTCTCTTTCACAGCCTCACTTCCACCACACTTCACACACTTGGTCACAGCCGGCTTGTTCACGAACCTACATACTGCACATCTCCATGGGTTACTGGTTTTGCCACTAGGTGGCACTGTGTCCGGTACATCAGCCGGTGTGGGATGCGAGACGTCACGCTTTGACTGACACATCCTGCAAATGGAAGCCGATGCTTTGTTTTGTAACGTGCACAGCACACATGTCCACGGTCCGACAGCGCCACCTATTGGTGAACTCTTAGTGCTAACATCGGAGCTGGACGCCTTCACGTTGCCACAAGCCGTGCATGTATTCTTTTCAGTACTATTCTTTAAAGTGCACTTTGAGCATGACCACGAATCTGGCGCTACATCATCAGTCGATGCTTTTATGGTTTTTGTGGCGGTTGTGGGTTTGATGTGAATTCCTGAATCGCGTGTGGATGGACTAATTCCGACAGTCTTCTGTGGCTGCCTGCTACTAGCAGGCCTGGGGGTATTACACACCTGACAAATAACACCCCAGCCTGGGTTGTCAATGAAAGTACAACTGGAACACTTCCAGGTGGTTGCGGTTGGAACCGACCGAGCCCTATCAAGTGACTTGCCGTTTGTTTTTGCTTTCGTCTGCGGTGACATTGGGTCAGGGTGGATGGTAGGAGCGGTGAACCGACAGGGCGCCTCGCACACGTCACATCTGCTGACTGTCAACTTGTTCACCAAGGTGCATCTATGGCATGTCCATTGGTCAGTCGTGACTGGGTCAGTCGTGACTGGGTCAGTCCAAGTGGGAATCACCTCTCCCGTGGCACCCCGAGTCTCCTCCTTGTCACCCTCCCTGTCTCCCCCATCTGTAACAGTAGTACATCTAACTATAATCAGGCTATCACATGTGTATATGTATATACGTATGAAGCTGTCTAACTGCTTAGCATCTGAGGCGCCAAACGTACAGGGGTTCATCTACAAACCCTTGTAAGAAAAGCAACGCTTTTATTTTTTACAAAATTTCCCATCAATGGGTTAAGGATTCTTACTGGTTAAGGATTTGTACCAGCTGATCGATGATCGTTTGCAATGTACATGTGTCTACGATTGTTCATATTAAGTAACTTGCAAAAATCATACAAATCATGCATTTTTTAGGACTTTTGTACAGCATTGCGAAAACGTTTTCAAATTTACATATAGATTGTTAAATGTCAGGTACGAATACTTTGGACAAACTTTTCAAATTATGTAAAGATTGTTAAATGTCAGGAACGAATACTTTGGAAAGTCGTCTTCAGTATTCATGTGTATGTTGTGCCATCCTGGTGTAGTAATAGCTTTATTTCATAACCATGTCACATTTAGAGAATAATTGTTAGTGGGCCACCAGGATCACATATATACACTCCTACAATCACTGTTGCTTTCACAACAATATATTACATTAAACAAATATAAAATACTCAAGAAATACATAAAATGTGATTACAATAATCTAAATAATTTATTACATTCAACAAACATCAATCAATTTAACCATTCAACAGAAAATAATATAACTAACAAATAAATAAATAAATTCAAACCAACTTACGAATAAAATATCAACATTTACGCAGACAAATAAGTATAAAAAATCTGACCTGTGTCATTTTTGGTCTTTGTTGCTTCCTCATCCGTATCTATCACAATGACATCACCAGTAGCAAATGAGTCTCTGACATCACCATTGTCATGGTTACTGAGACCATCTTCCTCAGGTTCATCCATATCAGTATCAGTGGCGGTGTCATCTGTGTCACTCACTATTGTGACTCCCTTGATCTTCCACGCGAGACACGCGATGCACTGAGACACCTGTACAGGATTCAGCAGAGTACACGACTCACATCTCCACTTAGTTGAACTGCTACGTCTCAAAGTGTCAGCCTCCGTTGCATCCTTCCCATCCCCACTGTCATCTTCAGCATCATCTATCAAGACAGTGGCACCGACGGTGTCAATCTCGAAACCGCCATCTATCTCATCACATACAGTGGCGCCATCGTTTGGTGAGGTTAGTTTGAGACGTTTGCTGCTGGACATGTCGGCAGCCATTGATGTCAGCGTATCCTGCAGTCTATTGTTCATGCGTCACTCGACAACTTCACTGCCATTGCTGCAAACAGCACACAACTTGTGTCTTCACAGGCTTTGGGTTGAACACATGTAACACCTAATTACTACCTTTTTAAAGACCTCGTAAAGGTAATCTGCAGGGAACCTGTCTGTCCCTTGATTCATTAGCATTCATTTTATATTCTTCTTTATAATAATAACAATAAGGTAACTTCTTTTGAGCGTAAATCCTTGGAAACCAAACTGAGCTGTGGGTGTACTAAAACAATACCGTCATACAGTGTACTGCAAAACAAATCATAATTCCCTTGGCACAAACACTGTGGAGAAAGGACAGAGAACTCTGTCTTTAATGTCTATTCCTAAAGACATGATAGTGTGCGCGTGCATGTGTGTAGCATGATAAATTTGACCCATTTCGTGACATATCAAAACAATTTTGGATCAGCATAATCCAAAGTAGGTTATTAAGATTTACCAAATTTACATCAGATATCAGTTGGAAGAAGAGAAACATCACTCGAATTACTGGAAACGAGCGTGCATTGTGCACATCAAAGCACCCTTACTAGATGTGATCCTCCTAGTATCTTGCTAGATCAACACACAGTCAACAAGGAACACATTAGTTGTATGTAAAGGTATAACTGCATGATATTGTCTTACACAATTAGTATTATTATACTAATTACTAAATATTGTGTTACCCGAGACAGATTCTCATGTGTACAGAATATATTTGTGCACATTTGGATGTGCATGTTTGGAGAGTAATCTGCTAATTGCTAATGCTATCATTTGAGCCCATCATCAGGGTTGTTTGTACAGATTCTCTGCTATCCTCAATCACCATGGTGAATTATCTGTAAGAGAGTGGAAAGCTAAAATCATTGAAATAATGACTCTGATCTTAACTAAACATGACATTTGCCAGCACTGCTACTTGACATTAAGGAGGCACATTTTTTATTAAATGAGTCTGAGTTACAAAAAACTAATTGAGGGAGAGTATAATATTATATTGATATGATAATATTTATGAACAAATTAAAAATATATGTCCCATAAATACAATCTAAGCCATTATCTACATTGATCAATCTTAAAATGCAAGGCTACAACCTAAGTGAGCATTAAAACTTACTACTTTTAAGTTTTAAGCAAGTCTTAGGTCAGGCAATTACTGTCTCTAATACAACCAATTATGAAAAGTAATTTGCCCGGATATGAAATATTACTGCACTCTGTCCACATGCGATTTATTTTTAATACTCAGTTATAAAATTGGAAGAAAAACCAGGGTTTGCCTACAGGTAATACAGGTGTGTCATTCATTCCGCATTGCCCATTTGAACTGATCATTACAAAAATACTGATAAATCATGATCGTAACTATATTCTAATACTTGAATGGATTGAAGATTCGTCATTCTGCCGATGAAGACTGCGAGATGCAGTTGAAATATTAAAAATAGAAAAAGTTTTTTGTTAGGTAATTATGCCATATTATATTCTAATGATTATCATTTTAATTACTGGTCAATAAAACTAACTGACAACAACTACAATGTCAGCAATCACGATTAAATGCAGATAAGTTGTTTCAAGTCAAACTGATCTGATCAATGTTTTACGTACTGTTAAATAATTTAAAAAAATGCAACATCAAATGATTAATCTTTGGCTTGTCAGATTTTATATAATTTCTCAAAAAATCTAATTTATATAAGATCTACTTTCACAAGCTAACATGTTTGTGCAAATGTTCTACTTTGCTTTGGTACAATCTTTGGACAAACCACTTTGATTACAGCAAGTCAAAATTTAGCAAGACATGGCAAAGTGGTTCATCTCTGTACAACAATAACATAGGAATATTTACATTTTCACAAGTGACCCAACCTAACACTCAAATAATTACGTATTTTCTTATTAAATATATCTGCAGCTATTCACACATTGCAGATCAGAACATGGAGGAGCATGATTTGCAATGGGCTAAATGTGTTAGAGAGACAATATTTCAGTGTGACACCTCCTCCACACATGACTCTTATATTGCAGTGTATGAGTTTGGCTATCCAAACTTCAAACTGGTCTAAATATAGACATGATAAAGTCTGTCTGAACATGCTGGTACGGTTGTGTAAAATAATAATTAAACCTTTTCTTTAACAATTGATGATACTTATGATAATGAAACTAACTTAAATAAATTATTTATTTCAAATATGTGCATTTTACCGTGAAAAGAGACTTTGAAGTATGCAAAGAGTTTAAAAAGACCAGTCCGTGAGTTTCCAAATCTATTTTCCCATACCTTTGGCCCATGTCCATCTGTAATTAAAAACTTTCATAAAACAGAACTTAACGTTTGTTTGTGACACTGCATGTTTTCTACAATTGTACCAAGTTATGTATACACATATAATTTGAAACAATCTATAATAAACAGCGTTGTATGGGCCTCTGCACTGTTTTTATGAGCATCTAATGGATTCCGCTGTTCAAGGCATGCATCTACTCAAAGTGCTTTTGTGCACTAAAAACAATTTGTTAACAAAAGCTATTGATCGTATGTTTAATGGTGTATTTCTGTCAAACATTAGCCGATTTAAGAATTTATTTTACAATGGTTCCATTGACCTTAAAGGAGAGACAATTTAATAGCAACAGAGCTGCCGTGTTGTGTCGGGAAATATGTGTCACATCTCGTTCCCAAAAGTGGTGCCCAGGTAGCAGCACTTCAGTTTCCCAACAGGATACCAGCAATTTTAATCATTCAAATTTCCCAGAAGACAACATTTTATACGCGTCACTGACATAGAGAACAACCTCACAGATTCTGCTCATGAGGGCATACAAATAAACATACCAACGTGTGCATGAACATACGTCTGATTGCATTATTTTTTTAAATGGCCAAAATGTGTGAGATTTACAGGTAGCCATATAACTTGTAAGAACATGAGATGGTAAATATGTGAGTCTCACATGAAATGCCTGATAATTAGTAGCTCTGTTATAATCTGTAATGGACAGAGGCTCTATCCATTGTTATGATTCTAACTGGGACAGAGGCTCTATCCATTGTTATGATTCTAACTGGGACAGAGGCTCTATTCATTGTTATGATTCTAACTGGGACAGAGGCTCTATCCATTCTTATGATTCTAACTGGGACAGAGGCTCTATCCATTCTTATGATTCTAACTGGGACAGAGGCTCTATTCATTCTTATGATTCTAACTGGGACAGAGGCTCTATCCATTGTTATGATTCTAACTGGGACAGAGACTCTATCCATTGTTATGATTCTAACTGGGACAGAGGCTCTATCCATTGTTATGATTCTAACTGGGACAGAGGCTCTATCCATTGTTATGATTCTAACTGGGACAGAGGCTCTATCCATTGTTATGATTCTAACTGGGACAGAGGCTCTATCCATTGTTATGATTCTAACTGGGACAGAGGCTCTATCCATTGTTATGATTCTAACTGGGACAGAGGTTCTATTCATTGTTATGATTCTAACTGGGACAGAGGC
Organism: Escarpia spicata; assembly: GCA_963995525.1. NCBI lineage: Eukaryota > Metazoa > Annelida > Polychaeta > Sabellida > Siboglinidae > Escarpia > Escarpia spicata. The sequence continues at coordinate 51,039,418 of OZ023215.1, forward strand.
TCTATTCATTGTTATGATTCTAACTGGGACAGAGGCTTTATTCATTGTTATGATTCTAACTGGGACAGAGGCTCTATTCATTGTTATGATTCTAACTGGGACAGAGGCTCTATTCATTGTTATGATTCTAACTGGGACAGAGGCTCTATCCATTCTTATGATTCTAACTGTGACAGAGGCTCTATCCATTCTTATGATTCTAACTGGGACAGAGGCTCTATCCATTCTTATGATTCTAACTGGGACAGAAGCTCTATCCATTCTTATGATTCTAACTGGGACAGAGGCTCTATTCATTCTTATGATTCTAACTGGGACTGAGGCTCTATTCATTGTTATGATTCTAACTGGGACAGAGGTTCTATCCATTCTTATGATTCTAACTGGGACTGAGGCTCTATTCATTGTTATGATTCTAACTGGGACAGAGGCTCTATCCATTGTTATGATTCTAACTGGGACAGACGCTCTATTCATTGTTATGATTCTAACTGGGACAGAGGCTCTATCCATTCTTATGATTCTAACTGGGACAGAGGCTCTATCCATTCTTATGATTCTAACTGGGACAGAGGCTCTATTCATTCTTATGATTCTAACTGGGACAGAGGCTCTATCCATTGTTATGATTCTAACTGGGACAGAGACTCTATCCATTGTTATGATTCTAACTGGGACAGAGGCTCTATCCATTGTTATGATTCTAACTGGGACAGAGGCTCTATCCATTGTTATGATTCTAACTGGGACAGAGGCTCTATCCATTCTTATGATTCTAACTGGGACAGAGGCTCTATCCATTGTTATGATTCTAACTGGGACAGAGGCTCTATCCATTGTTATGATTCTAACTGGGACAGAGGTTCTATTCATTGTTATGATTCTAACTGGGACAGAGGCTATATTCATTGTTATGATTCTAACTGGGACAGAGGCTCTATTCACTGTTATGATTCTAACTGGGACAGAGGCTCTATTCATTGTTATGATTCTAACTGGGACAGAGGCTCTATTCATTGTTATGATTCTAACTGGGACAGAGGCTCTATCCATTCTTATGATTCTAACTGTGACAGAGGCTCTATCCATTCTTATGATTCTAACTGGGACAGAGGCTCTATCCATTCTTATGATTCTAACTGGGACAGAAGCTCTATCCATTCTTATGATTCTAACTGGGACAGAGGCTCTATTCATTCTTATGATTCTAACTGGGACTGAGGCTCTATTCATTGTTATGATTCTAACTGGGACAGAGGTTCTATCCATTCTTATGATTCTAACTGGGACTGAGGCTCTATTCATTGTTATGATTCTAACTGGGACAGAGGCTCTATCCATTGTTATGATTCTAACTGGGACAGACGCTCTATTCATTGTTATGATTCTAACTGGGACAGAGGCTCTATCCATTCTTATGATTCTAACTGGGACAGAGGCTCTATCCATTCTTATGATTCTAACTGGGATAGAGGCTCTATTCATTCTTATGATTCTAACTGAACTCAGATGTTTGAATAATGGTTTCCTATATATTAGCAAAAGCAATCAACAGGCATGTAATGATGACAATATAGTCACATATGCGATAGAGCCTCTGTCCCATCAGAAAGATGAATACCCACTGCAAGGAAGAACGCAAAGATGGTGATAATCTTCAAGAAGGGAAATAATAAAGACTTAAAGAACTACAGACCGATAGATCTGTTATCAAACATCTACAAATTACTCACAAAGATACTAACGAATAGGCTAGAGAAGACTCTCGACGAAAACCAACCATCAGAGCAAACAGGATTCAGAAGCAGGTATTTAAAGACAGACCACATACACGTCAAAAACAAACTGAAAGAGAAGTGTCAAGAAAATAATATCCCACTCTACATCGCTTTCGTCAACTACAAGAAGGCTTTCGACTCGGTGCAAACTCAAGCAATATTGACCACCCTTCAACAAAAAAGGGGATAGAAGATGTGTACGTCAAACTCCTGAAAGACATCTATACCAACAGACAATCCGCCTACACAAAAAGAGCAACAAGATCTACATCAAGAGAGGAGTACAACAGGGTGACACCATATCGCCCAAGCTGTTTATGGCAACACTCAAAAGCATATTCCAAAGACTGACCTGGGAAACCAGAGGCTTGAGGGTAGACGGAGAATATCTCAGTCATCTTTGCTTTGCCGACGACATACTCATATGTGCTACTACACCGTAAAAACTACAAAAATGCTGCAGGAGCTAGCTGATGAAAGTGAAAAACAAGGTCTGAAGATGAACGTTTCAAAGACAGAAGTGATGCTAGAAAATGACACACCAATATAATATATCAACACCACGCAAATAGAGAGTGTTGAAAACTACGTCTATCTGGGACAGGGATACAGTATCATAGACAACAACCAAGACAAGGAGATTCAACGAAGAATCACTGCGAATCACTGCAACATCTTTAAAGGTAACTTTGGAACCTGCTTGAAGAGACAAGTCTACAACTCATGCGTACTTCCAGCGAAGACACGGAAACATGGGCACTGACCATCCAGGCAAAGAACAAGCTAGCAGCCACAAAAACAAAGATAGAGAGAAGTATGTTAAACATCACATATCGGGAGAGAAAAACAAACATCTGGGTAAGAGAGAAGACAAAGGTCATAGACGTGATAGAACAAATCAGAAAACAGAAGTGGACATGGGCAGAGCACATCAGCAGACTACGAGATAACCGATGGACATCGCGTATCACAACCTGGAGACCTAACGAAGGGAAACGATCTAGAGGAAGACCGGCGAGACGGTGGAGAGACGAACTAGACAAGTACTGGAAGGGCACCAACTGGCAGAGGGTAGCGCAAGACAGGCAGATTTGGAAATGACATGCTGAGGCCTTCGTCCAACCACGTTATACATTATGATGATACATTATACCAGTGCCACGGGGGATGATGCGGCAAACGCTCTCATCTAGAGCTCATACACGTAACATTTTAGGCTAGCCTAGACCTAGTATAACTGTAATACAGTAACTAGTTTGTAAATCGTTGACAGCAGACACTATATTATATTATTAACTCAGTTCTGCCCCGAGAATTACACCAACCGCTCATGCTAACATTAATACGGAAATTATGTAAAGGGAACAGTAATTTCAGGATGATTTGTTAGAATCGAGTTTCAAGTTGAATCGTTAGTTTCATTTAATTTGTCTTCAGCTGCGCCTACGTCTGTATTCCGGTTGTCATGTCAAACTCAAACGTCAAAGCCAAACTATTCTAAGATATTACAGTTTATACGTTCATTAGACCCTACCCGTACGTGGCAGGAGAAAACACGGCACATATATGGTGTTTTCTAAAAAGAACCTTAAAACTTCCCCACCACCGCCTTAGCTTAGGACGTCCAGAGCGAAAGTGGTGTTATTTTGGTAGGAAGGGAATTCCGCGCATTTTGTTACGCTGGTGTTGATTGGCTTTTTATTCGTCAGGAAGTAAGACACCCAATCAGTGGAAAGAACACAAATGAATCACTGCGCTGCGTGACGTCACGTCAAGTGACGCCATTTTCTTGGACGATTTCCTGTTTGGCCGAGTAATGAGGGCAAGTTTGAGAAAAGTTTGAGTGTCAGTCAAGTTGAGAAGATGTTTTCATAAAATTGCAAAATAAACAAGCGAAAGCGAGCGAAGAAACATCACCATGAATAAAGATTCAGTCATACTTGAAGGATGGCTGGTGAAATCACCTCCAGAAAAGAAAACATGGTTCAGAGCGGTGAGTATTTTGCGTTTCAACTTTCATCGCATCCTGAGGCTGAGTATGCGAGAAAGAACTATAAGAAGTTGTGTGTGAAGACTAACACCATGCACATGACTTTTTAACTGAAGCCGAAGATACTAGAATGACACGATGTATTATGTCTATGCAATATAATTTCTACCCATGTATTCATATTATAGTAGGTTAGGTGAAACATTTCTCTACTACTCTAGACTAGTCGACTCTAGACTTTACCCTACCATGGCATGGGCCTGTGGCTATGGCCTACTATTATTACCTTTCGGGGAGGATCTGGTCAGTGACAGTTGAGTTGGTGAACTTGCAGTGTCTGTGCCTTATCATAAAAAATATTGTAAGTTGTAGTTTTAAAGATCGGTAGGACAGTGTTAAGTGTCTTTGATGACAGTCTGACAGTTACCAGTGGCAGAGATCTTGTCCACCTGTCACCCCTTTGTGCACCTGTCAGTGCAGTCTGGTAACTAGGGCACAGTCACAGATCCAGTGTCTTGAGGGTGCAAGTGATGTCTTCTAAGATCCGTATTTTGTAAACTAGGGTGCTTAGTTTTTCCCTCAAATTTTTTGGTGTGAGGACTAATCCATTGGGTGTTAACTATAAATTTCTTAACCAGCCTAAATTCTTTACTCCTAACTAACGAAATTCCAGAGTTTATAATATAGACTAATTAAGTAATTTAAGATAGCACTCGGTAAAATACATGTATACTTTGGCATTATGTCTCTCTCTGTGGTGCTTTGAAAATAATTTCCAAAATGTTTGTGATTCCCATCAGTACAAGCAAATTGACAATGCCTAATAATGTTTTTTTCACCTAGTACTTAGTATCTGTACAGTGTTATCAAAGCTTCAGAACACACCTACTCAGTGAAACAATACAGGACTAGTAGGCCAATTACTCCACTTATGTAAGACAGGCTATGGCTTGCAAACATTCCTAATACACACTTTTTGTTAAGCCGTAACTGACATAGGACATATTTTTAATAGATAGTTTGTTATACAATCCATATATATCTGGGCCAATGGTGCATTGTTTATTTCCTGTCCCCAATTAGGAGATGATGCTGATGTTAAGTTAACATAATTACCTGAGCATTGATGGTAATAGCAAGTTTTTACTAGAGCTGTATCTTTCTGTACCAAGTCTAAGAACAGTGGCTAGTCTATTGCTTGTTTAAAGTGTTGCCAGACATCCAACCCCTGCTAAGTGCCATGGTCAATTGATCATGACAAATTGCATGTCATAGAACAAACTGTGCATTACTATTTTTGTATCCAGTAACATCATCTTTGTGGTTGTGCAAATTAGTTGTATCACATGTGTTGTTGGTGCTCATTCAGGCGTGAAATTAGTACTTTGCTAGCTGTTGGCTTTATCTTCTGACATTTATAGGCTGGTGTGGTTTATAGGAGCAATGGGCCAGGAAATCTTAACAGAAACATACAAAATCTTAATGTTTTATTATATACTACAAAGTTTTGCTAACGTGTGATCTATTTCTCATCAAGCGGCTTTACTACCCAAGATATAGTTTAATAAAATACAACTCTAAAAATATAGTGTCATCTTTGTACTGTTTATAATAATCAACCTTGCCATTCAGAAATTAATTAAATTTCCGTTACCTGTGAAACATGTATCGGAATCAGGCGAATACGATCAATATTACAACATTGCGCACCACCAGGACATCTTTCTTGGAGTGTCACAGAAATACCTATAGTGTTCTCACTGATACAGCAGTGGTTTTCATATTTTAAAAAGCTCCTTAAATTTAAGAACATATCCTGTTTAATGATGGATTATTTTATGAGTTCATTGTTTTCTTCTTCTCAATAATGTGGTAGCCCCGACTTCCAGATAATGTCCCACAGGTTTGTTATTTGTTGTTGGTGCACATGCGTGACGCGATGCTGGCTTTTCAAAATATAATTGTGCTTGTCGTTGTTCTAAACTCGTGAAAGATCCGCCTAGCAGCTCTCCTCTGGACCATATTGATGTCAGACTTGAGCTTCATCTGGTGAGGGTCCCAGACTACTGAAGCATATTCCAGTACCGGTCGGGCTAGACTTTTGAAGCAATGTGACTGAATGGTGGCTGGGCATCCTTTGAGGTTTCTATAGATGAAGGCGTTTGTCTTACTTGCCTTAGCTGTGGTGGCCTTTATGTGTTTCCCCCAGTGGAGGTGTTCATTAATCTCGACACCAAGGTACTTTACACTGGTTTCTTATTTGAATGTCTGACCATGTAGAGAGTAGTTGGACTTGATAGGTTTTCCTTTTTGTGACGGTCATCACATGGCATTTGTCTAAGTTGAATTGCATTTGCCATGTCTCTTCCATGAAACAATAACTTTGCCTAAGTGCTCTATTAGTTTAATGCCCGTTGACAAATGACAAGTCCAGCTGATCAGAGACAATAGTGTAAGGTTTCAACAAGCCCATGATTCAGGCAGACCTGTAGAAGGCAGACCTGTAGAAGCCTACATTCACTTGTTAGAGACATTAAACACAATTGCTTTCATTGTAGTTAAGCAGGTAATTAATTACTAGTAAACTATATATAGTATTCACACATGTGTGAAGGCCATGTACTAAATGGAGTGCATTTACACTGTGGACATTGTATCTGCTGATCTGCTCAAGTGGAGTGTTTTACTGATTAGGTTTAGTATTCCTAGCCTGTTAATGGCAACAACTGTCTGTTTGCAAACACTTCCTGGCTCTTCCTTTCACATCCTGCCCCCCACCTTTGTTTTACATCAGGCAATACAGGATTACCGGAAGAGGTTAATTTAAAATGTCATTAAATTCCAATGAGGAATTGTAGGTAGGGTTGTTGACTACAACCCTACATGTCTCAAAATAATATTGTTTAATAGTAATGTCAGACAAGATAGAATTATATCAACTTATCAGATTAAAACATTACCCTGCAATCATAATTGTAACAGTATATTGTTAATTAAGTAATATTAAATTATCAGCATATAAGTTGCTTCCGGATTCAGTTATGTTCATAATTTGGAAATGTAGTAAGTCACCTTTCTGAATCCTTGTTTGCCCAGACGGAGCTTTCGGCATCCTCTCGATTCCTTCGTCAGCGTTGTAGTGACTCCAACGACGAAGGCATCGAGAGAATGTCAAAAGCTCCATCTGAACAAACAAGGATTCAGAAATGATTTATTCTAGCATTGTAATTAATGTGAAGCTAAATCAAAGCAGAACCTCTTTACCACAGTTGCACAGTGCTGACAATAGAGACACAATGTCTATATGGAAACAGCACATATGAGGTTACAGTGAATTTCAATGTGTATCATTAGTGCCACTTTTTCAAAGGAAATAAAGAGGTCAACTATCACTTTCTACTTGAAAATATATGTTTTAGTATAGTACAATAGTTGAATTGTCACAGTTTAACGTGACTGCACTTGGTGCATGGATCAGTTTTGTTTACACAACCGGGACACAATTATTTAACATGTGTGTTTTTATCTGTAGATTACATTAAGTCTTTGGGCACACCCCTATTCAGATGTCACGAATAAGGAAGATAAATACAGTCAACAATAGAACTCTACCCAGCAAGACTGTCAATGTTCCTGAATCGTGACAGGGTAACACAGGGAAGTGTGACCCTTCATTTCTCCTGTTATCTCCTGTCACAATCTATACCGTGCGAGGTTGCCGTGTAACACTTGATTTGTCCTGTAACTCTTGTCAGAGTAAAAATATAAAAATGAATATATATATGGTGTGGTATCCACTATCCAGTCCTTAGGACTGCTCAAAGCACAGCAAACCAGTTCAATCGAACACCATCTCAACTTCTCTGGGAATCATTAAGCTAAGCTGGATTTACTTCGCAAAGCCTATTCGTACACTAATATTTGCTTCTGTCTACAGCCAGGTACACATTCATACAGCTATGTGAACAGTATCCATGTAAAGTGTTACTTCTGTCTACAGCCAGGTACACATTCATACAGCTATGTGAACAGTATCCATGTAAAGTGTTACTTCTGTCTACAGCCAGGTACACATTCATACAGCTATGTGAACAGTATCCATGTAAAGTGTTACTTCTGTCTACAGCCAGGTACACATTCATACAGCTATGTGAACTGTATCAATGTAAAGTGTTACATCTGTCTACAGCCAGGTACACATTCATACAACTATGTGAACAGTATCCATGTAAAGTGTTACTTCTGTCTACAGCCAGGTACACATTCATACAGCTATGTGAACTGTATCCATGTAAAGTGTTACTTCTGTCTACAGCCAGGTACACATTCATACAGCTATGTGAACTGTATCAATGTAAAGTGTTACTTCTGTCTACAGCCAGATACACATTCATACAACTATGTGAACTGTATCCATGTAAAGTGTTACTTCTGTCTACAGCCAGGTACACATTCATACAGCTATGTGAACTGTATCAATGTAAAGTGTTACTTCTGTCTATAGCCAGGTACACATTCATACAACTATGTGAACTGTATCCATGTAAAGTGTTACTTCTGTCTACAGCCAGGTACACATTCATACAGCTATGTGAACTGTATCAATGTAAAGTGTTACTTCTGTCTATAGCCAGGTACACATTCATACAACTATATGAACTGTATCCATGTAAAGTGTTACTTCTGTCTACAGCCAGGTACACATTCATACAATTATGTGAACTGTATCCATGTAAAGTGTTACTTCTGTCTACAGCCAGGTACACATTCATACAGTTATGTGAACTGTTTCCATGTAAAGTGTTACTTCTGTCTACAGCCAGGTACACATTCATACAGCTATGTCAACTGTATCAATGTAAAATGTTACTTTTGTCTACAGCCAAGTACTCATTCACACAGCTATGGTAGACTCATAGCATTGATGGATATCTGGCACACTACAAATAAATAACTAAAATTATTAAATTTTTGGCAAGTACGTTGAGACTTGCTTAAATACCCTAGCGAGTAGGACACTTCTCTAGTGTGACCAGGGTTACAAAAACGTTCTCTGTCCTAAACTAGGTTTATATGAGATGTACAGACTTCAGTGCTCTCCTGATAAAACAATGCTTATCTGTACTGTAACTCCGATCTAAATTTATAATTAGGCCATGTTATATTCTGGATTCCGGTGGCCTGTTCTAGTTTCTGAGTTGACAAATGATTCAGTTTTTATATTGTAAACTGATATTGGCATCCAGGACATTCAAAGCTGGGTTATCTTGTTTACCAGACCTGTAAAAAACAAAAACATGTTGTAAATAAGATACCATGCTGTTTCAGCCATGTACAGCTTGAATATATGGTTAGATTAGAAACCACTAGGACATCTACAATAATACATTTAAGAAAAACCTGTCATGGTTCTAGACATGTGTTGTCAAGCTAGTGTTACAATGTCATATTTCTGTTCTCTTTTAACTGTATTTAATTTGTAGTCGTACCATCACACTTTTAGCAACCAATAAAGAGGAAGAAAATGATTTAGCTAAATATCTTCTTTTTATGGGCAAGGTGTAGAATTATTTAGTGACAATTTTTGTTTTGTTAATGGCTCTGAGTATTGTTGACTCCTAACCTCTCCACCCAATATGCATATTTAAGTAACACGTTTGATTATATGTAATAAAGTAGAACTTCTTAGAGCAGCAAATACTAAAAAGTAGATGACTTGCAACATTAAGAAAGAGCAAGCAGGATGTATAGGCCATGTGATGTGGAAGATAATACCATGCACAGCATCTTGTGACAAGATGGAGAACTGGAAGTTGGAGTGGCAGGTAATTAAAACCCTGGACAGTCAAGCAGTCAGACTAGAAGGAACACAACAGAACTGTTGTATGACACCATTATGATTGAAGATGATGGAAATTAAATCATTTGAGATGATTGAACTTGTAGGAAAGAAAGTAACAAAAAAGGTAATGTAGAAAAAGTGACATGAAAAAGTAACGGACAAAAAGGAATAGTTTATATAATAATGTTGCAGTTAGCGCGGTGGTTATATGTACACAGTTGGATAATAGAATGAACAGGCTGTTGAGAACGATTTGGAGAATGACAAAAGATCTTATCTGCATTTTAAAACTCTGAGAATTAGAAAAAATGGTGTGAAAAAGTCTTAATATGTTGAATTTCTTTCAGCAAATTGTACGTTTAAATGTCTTACATTCAGATTCCTAGCAAACTTTATTATTTTAGTTTTAATTTTTTTTTTGATGCGGTTACTTTCCAATTTTTTTTTCTACTCAAATTGTTACTTGTTATTACTTTGTTCATGTTACTTGAGCACCTTCTGATTACTGTCATGATTGCCAACACCAGATACACCAACTGATGATGACAATGAACACGTTTTACAGTTTCTGATTTCTGAATTGGACTACAGCTAAAGCCAAATACTTGCTTTCAATCACTGAGTACTAACCCTAGCCCTTCCAACAAGTCTGTACAGTGTTGGCATGCATCTACTGCCATTGCTCCTGGTTCAACTGCAGGACTCCTGTCAGCTGTCAGGTGTTATCAAGGCTGGCTCTGGGCTATATCACCACTGCTGAATGACACCTTAATTACTTGATCCACTGTTATGTTAGGTCCTGTCTCCTGGCTCTATGCAACCTTTAGAGGATGGTGTCAGGGTTGGTCAGACCTGCCATATTTTTTTGGTTGCAATCTGTATTTTTGACCTAAAATTCTGTAAAAATCTGTATCAATCCGTATCATTCATGTATACATATTTATTGCACATAGCATAACTACATATGGCATGGGGTGCAGATTTAGCTAGTTTCAGCATCTTAGCTGACACAGCCAACTGGTGGCAGGGGCTGGCGATGTTCAGTTTACACTGAAGGTATGCAGTAATCGTGTCCGCATTCAAGCTGAATGGTGTCCGCATTCAAGATGGAAAACAGCCTCTCTACATCAGCATTGCTGTGTGGGAGGCAGAGAAGTGGAGCCATCACCTTTGCCAACAGCGGGAAGCGTACGGCCTGCAACAGCGTCTTGATTGAGAGGATCTCAAACCAGAAGTGGTCGATCTGCCGTGCTTGGCCATCCTCCTCCAGCACGATGATGTCGTCGGCCAACAGCTGAAAGTTCTCATACTCATCTTTCAGCTGTTCAGCATCAACGTCGGGGGCAAAGCGGGCTGCCAGACGAACAGTCGGCTCATATGTGAGGTTCACACAGGCTGCAGGGTCGAGAACACTCAAGTCACGCAACACCTGGTCGTTGAACGGAAACTTTGTGACCATCTTGCGCACAACCGCACAGTAAAATGCGCGCACATCGTTTATGAACGAAGTATGAGAACATCACCTCCACTCGAGTCACCTCATTGGCAGCGTCGCTAGAGTTCATCTGCGGCTTGAAGAATGCCTTCATGGTTGCCCTTTCCTCTTGATTTTTCAAATTCGTGTTGTGTAGATTCGATTGTAAGTGCTCGTTGACATCGTACACGCCTGAGGCGGCCACCTAAACATCACGAGCATAAACTACACCTGGCATACTGCTCACCTGCTTTACTTGATACAATCATTCCTCCAAACTTCTCTCACCATTCTTTTTGAAACTTTCCACTACACTTTCGCCGTTTCGCAAGTGAAGCCATTTTGAAAAGTGATTTCCCGCCTTTGAAATGCGGTTTCCCACCGTTGAGCCGCCTGTCACATTTTTCAGAACTACACTTTACAAGCGCGCTATCTATTGGTGAACTAAATCACTGACTATTGTTGGTGATTCAGTTCGTTCTTTCGATGAAGTTAGTCACTAAAATAAACAATTAATTCATTGCATCGAAAGCTGTTGTTTATTTTCGACTGATATGACTTCAATATGGTTTTGTGACACATACAAGTAAATAGTGTGGCTATATAGAAGTTTTTTCTAAATTTCATTGAAATCTGTATCAAAATGGAGTACTGCCATATTACCAAAAAAAAATTTTAAATCCGTATTGGATACGGGTAATCCGTATCAAATGGCAGGTCTGGTTGGTGTCAAGTGAGAATGCAATGTAGCCTTTAGAAATGCATTATTTTATAATTTAAAATACTTACAATTAATCAAAAAAGAGTATATATTTGTATGCTCTGTTAAAATTTAAAATGCAGATTCAAGTTTTGATATATCAGAAGAATGAAATATGCAGTACTTGCCTATTATAGATATTCATTTTATTTTAACAATGTACCAGGGTACTTATAATTTAATTAATTAAATGGTGAAAAAGTAGAATAGGTAATTGATGAGGTGTGTGTGTGTGCATATATCAATATATCTTAAAATGTGCATGTTGTTGGTCAAACACACACACATATAAATACAAATGGTAAAATAATAATGTTTATTTTATACAGCGCCACATCCATAGTGTTCAGGGCGCTTTACATAACACTGATACATAAATAGTAGAAATAAAACAAATTTAAATATAAGAATATATTTAAATAAATTAATGTAATAGTATTGTGTAAACATCAGTATATGAAGTAAATTGGTTTAAATCTGTTAGGTTAAATACCAATATATATATATATGTATTAGCCCGGACTGTGACCTCTGCCCTCTTCAGTTCATGTATACAAAGTTCTACTAGTGATGATTCAGATGAACCAATCTGATGGCTTCGTGATCGTAACTGTTCAAATACCAAAGTCTCCAGATTACACACTTAGAAATCCTTCCTGTGACTCTGAATCAAGACTTACAGTTGACTCAACAGGGATCTATAGAAGTGGCTTCTTCTCAACAAAGACGACTATTAAACAAAGTCACAGTGGATGTCCATGTAATATGCACCAGGAGTGGTGCATTATAATATAATAAAAAATGTATTTTGTTAAAGATAATTTTCATTAAAATGCTTACTGCATATACTTGTAACACTACTGCAAATTTTAAAAATAAATATAGCAAGTACGTCACAGTGCTCATAATGTAGCATTGCAGTATGCAAGAGCATCATACCCACCCTGGAACAGACAGCAGGGTAACTAAACACTTGTTCACCCAGCTGCACCCATGGATCACTGCACCTGCTATGGTTTCTACAAATCACATCTTTATCATTAATCTTCTGACAGATGTCTTGGGGCTGTGTATTTTAATAATAGTATTTCGCCTCCCATGGCAATTTTGCCTTCCATGACAAACTTGTGGGGTTTAGCATACATGGGGTTTAACCATGGATTATGGAATTCAACAAAAAGAGCAAAGAAAAGACAGGAGAATTCCTAGTAAACAATTAAAGTTGTAATTTGAAAATTGACTATCCATGTTTCCAACTCTCCCAGATTTCATCAGCTAAATGTCCATTGTTCTCGGTCCAGGGAAGTTTAGATTATCCCAGTTACATAAGACTGTGTTGGTTCATAGTCTAAGTGTGTGTTATCTTTGCTCTGTTAGATAGTTGTGTTTGGTTCACATTATCTTCAACTGTAGGGGTCTGACATGGATGAACTAATAGAAACATAATTTTTATTACGTTACAATTTAACACCCCTGATTCTATTTTAGGGATGAGTGGTGTCTAAGTAAACAGATTGATTGATGATTCTCTTGGTCTTGTTCCGGATATGAAGAAATTCTACCAGCGTTATCACTCGAATGTACGTACAACTGTGTGTAGTTGTCAACCCTGTCAAAGCCTGTCATCTTTACGAACTGAAATACTTCACTTAAGCGTCATTCATATTCGTGTGTTGTGGCAGTAGTTTTGGTAGATTTCTGGCAGAAATGCTACATTTGAGAGACAATATTGACTTAGTATTAAATATGAAATGAAATAATAAAAACTGCGAATGGTTTTCTGGCTTCTGGCAACTTTATATCGAGCTTTCGATAGTTTTGTTGTGGAAACAAGAAAGCTTATAATTGTGTTTACATCCTGTAGGCATTAGGACAGGATGCAACTACAAATGTTGGTATTGTCTGATATCACAAAGCTTGTTGAAACATTGAAGCCCACAATAGTATAAATAAGTGTCCTGTACTCCTAAAACAACACAAAGCCTTTCAAACATACCAGTACATGTTTTATGCCAAAGCCTTGTATTAACCAAAGTAGAGAGTTGTAGCTCGGATAGTTTCTCTGCGCCCTAGACACCTGTAGTAAATGCCAGTACATCTGTACCTGGAACTTTCCCAATCCTGCTTGGGATGGGGAGAATTACTTCCTGGATGGGAGAAATCTGGCTTGGGATGGGGAGAATTACTTCCTGGCTGGGAGAAATCCTGGAACACCCACTGCAACAGGGAAGGGATAATTACTTCCTGGTTGGGAGAATAAAAAGCACTGGGTACATTACTTCCTAGCTGGGAAAGTGCCGGATAGTCCAAAAGGAAGCGCTAATAGAAGGTTGTGGAATGAGAGGCTCCTGTGTGTCCATAGACCTTGTGAGTGGAGGGTGAAACTAGCCTGTGGGGTGCTATAACTGAGAGCATTAGGGCACTAGGGCGTGTCAAAGGTCAGGCCATTTGTGGGCATGATGATGCACTATGGTGACTAGTCAGACAGACTTCCTACATCAAGATAGGGAAGAGTTGGTTTGTTACTTCTGTCTACTTAGGTTTCTACCACCCATCACTCTCATGACATCTTCCATCAGGTTTCTACCACCCATCACTCTCATGACATCTTCCATCAGGTTTCTACCACCCATCACTCTCATGACATCTTCCATCAGGTTTCTACCACCCATCACTCTCATGACATCTTCCATCAGGTTTCTACCACCCATCACTCTCATGACATCTTCCATCAGGTTTCTACCACCCATTACTCTCATGACATCTTCCATCAGGTTTCTACCACCCATCACTCTCATGACATCTTCCATCAGGTTTCTACCACCCATTACTCTCATGACATCTTCCATCAGGTTTCTACCACCCATCACTCTCATGACATCTTCCATCAGGTTTCTACCACCCATCACTCTCATGACATCTTCCATCAGGTTTCTACCACCCATTACTCTCATGACATCTTCCATCAGGTTTCTACCACCCATTACTCTCATGACATCTTCCATCAGGTTTCTACCACCCATCACTCTCATGACATTTTCCATCAGGTTTCTACCACCCATCACTCTCATGACATCTTCCATCAGGTTTCTACCACCCATCACTCTCATGACATTTTCCATCAGGTTTCTACCACCCATCACTCTCATGACATCTTCCATCAGGTTTCTACCACCCATTACTCTCATGACATCTTCCATCAGGTTTCTACCACCCATCACTCTCATGACATCTTCCATCAGGTTTCTACCACCCATTACTCTCATGACATCTTCCATCAGGTTTCTACCACCCATTACTCTCATGACATCTTCCATCAGGTTTCTACCACCCATCACTCTCATGACATCTTCCATCAGGTTTCTACCACCCATCACTCTCATGACATCTTCCATCAGGTTTCTACCACCCATTACTCTCATGACATCTTCCATCAGGTTTCTACCACCCATCACTCTCATGACATCTTCCATCAGGTTTCTACCACCCATTACTCTCATGACATCTTCCATCAGGTTTCTACCACCCATTACTCTCATGACATCTTCCATCAGGTTTCTACCACCCATCACTCTCATGACATCTTCCATCAGGTTTCTACCACCCATCACTCTCATGACATCTTCCATCAGGTTTCTACCACCCATTACTCTCATGACATCTTCCATCAGGTTTCTACCACCCATCACTCTCATGACATCTTCCATCAGGTTTCTACCACCCATCACTCTCATGACATCTTCCATCAGGTTTCTACCACCCATTACTCTCATGACATCTTCCATCAGGTTTCTACCACCCATCACTCTCATGACATCTTCCATCAGGTTTCTACCACCCATTACTCTCATGACATCTTCCATCAGGTTTCTACCACCCATTACTCTCATGACATCTTCCATCAGGTTTCTACCACCCATCACTCTCATGACATCTTCCATCAGGTTTCTACCACCCATCACTCTCATGACATCTTCCATCAGGTTTCTACCACCCATTACTCTCATGACATCTTCCATCAGGTTTCTACCACCCATCACTCTCATGACATCTTCCATCAGGTTTCTACCACCCATTACTCTCATGACATCTTCCATCAGGTTTCTACCACCCATCACTCTCATGACATCTTCCATCAGGTTTCTACCACCCATCACTCTCATGACATCTTCCATCAGGTTTCTACCACCCATTACTCTCATGACATCTTCCATCAGGTTTCTACCACCCATTACTCTCATGACATCTTCCATCAGGTTTCTACCACCCATCACTCTCATGACATTTTCCATCAGGTTTCTACCACCCATCACTCTCATGACATCTTCCATCAGGTTTCTACCACCCATCACTCTCATGACATTTTCCATCAGGTTTCTACCACCCATCACTCTCATGACATCTTCCATCAGGTTTCTACCACCCATCACTCTCATGACATTTTCCATCAGGTTTCTACCACCCATTACTCTCATGACATCTTCCATCAGGTTTCTACCACCCATTACTCTCATGACATCTTCCATCAGGTTTCTACCACCCATCACTCTCATGACATCTTCCATCAGGTTTCTACCACCCATTACTCTCATGACATCTTCCATCAGGTTTCTACCACCCATTACTCTCATGACATCTTCCATCAGGTTTCTACCACCCATCACTCTCATGACATCTTCCATCAGGTTTCTACCACCCATTACTCTCATGACATCTTCCATCAGGTTTCTACCACCCATCACTCTCATGACATCTTCCATCAGGTTTCTACCACCCATCACTCTCATGACATCTTCCATCAGGTTTCTACCACCCATTACTCTCATGACATCTTCCATCAGGTTTCTACCACCCATTACTCTCATGACATCTTCCATCAGGTTTCTACCACCCATCACTCTCATGACATCTTCCATCAGGTTTCTACCACCCATCACTCTCATGACATCTTCCATCAGGTTTCTACCACCCATTACTCTCATGACATCTTCCATCAGGTTTCTACCACCCATCACTCTCATGACATCTTCCATCAGGTTTCTACCACCCATCACTCTCATGACATTTTCCATCAGGTTTCTACCACCCATCACTCTCATGACATCTTCCATCAGGTTTCTACCACCCATCACTCTCATGACATTTTCCATCAGGTTTCTACCACCCATCACTCTCATGACATCTTCCATCAGGTTTCTACCACCCATCACTCTCATGACATCTTCCATCAGGTTTCTACCACCCATTACTCTCATGACATCTTCCATCAGGTTTCTACCACCCATTACTCTCATGACATCTTCCATCAGGTTTCTACCACCCATCACTCTCATGACATCTTCCATCAGGTTTCTACCACCCATTACTCTCATGACATCTTCCATCAGGTTTCTACCACCCATCACTCTCATGACATCTTCCATCAGGTTTCTACCACCCATTACTCTCATGACATCTTCCATCAGGTTTCTACCACCCATCACTCTCATGACATCTTCCATCAGGTTTCTACCACCCATTACTCTCATGACATCTTCCATCAGGTTTCTACCACCCATTACTCTCATGACATCTTCCATCAGGTTTCTACCACCCATCACTCTCATGACATCTTCCATCAGGTTTCTACCACCCATCACTCTCATGACATCTTCCATCAGGTTTCTACCACCCATTACTCTCATGACATCTTCCATCAGGTTTCTACCACCCATCACTCTCATGACATCTTCCATCAGGTTTCTACCACCCATCACTCTCATGACATCTTCCATCAGGTTTCTACCACCCATTACTCTCATGACATCTTCCATCAGGTTTCTACCACCCATCACTCTCATGACATCTTCCATCAGGTTTCTACCACCCATTACTCTCATGACATCTTCCATCAGGTTTCTACCACCCATTACTCTCATGACATCTTCCATCAGGTTTCTACCACCCATCACTCTCATGACATCTTCCATCAGGTTTCTACCACCCATCACTCTCATGACATCTTCCATCAGGTTTCTACCACCCATCACTCTCATGACATCTTCCATCAGGTTTCTACCACCCATCACTCTCATGACATCTTCCATCAGGTTTCTACCACCCATTACTCTCATGACATCTTCCATCAGGTTTCTACCACCCATCACTCTCATGGCATCTTCCATCAGGTTTCTACCACCCATCACTCTCATGACATCTTCCATCAGGTTTCTACCACCCATCACTCTCATGACATCTTCCATCAGGTTTCTACCACCCATCACTCTCATGACATCTTCCATCAGGTTTCTACCACCCATCACTCTCATGACATCTTCCATCAGGTTTCTACCACCCATCACTCTCATGACATCTTCCATCAGGTTTCTACCACCCATCACTCTCATGACATCTTCCATCAGGTTTCTACCACCCATCACTCTCATGACATCTTCCATCAGGTTTCTACCACCCATCACTCTCATGACATCTTCAATCACAATTTTTCCATTGCCATAACTCAAGGCCGGGCATTCTGCGCATGTGGCTGTAATGTTTTATGTTTCCAGGAATAGAATGCCACATAACTCGGTATGTAAAAGGTACATTCTTATATAGCGCATTATCCAGTCCTCAGGACAGCTCAAAGCGCTCTACACTTTACTCCTTGGCAGACTTATTCAATCAAACACCTTTTGACTTCTCTGGGGAGTATTCATCCACACTGCAATTAGTGTGCGAAGACTATTTGTACACAACTATCCACCACTGTCTGTAGCCAGGTACTCATTCATACAGCTGAGTGAACTGAAGCAATGTAGATTGTAGAGTAAACAAACTTGCCCAAGGTTCGACACCACCACACAGGTTTTAAACCCGGGTTCTCTCAGTTGAGAGTCCGAAGCTCTTACCACTGTGCTACTGCGCTCCACAAATATTATTATTTTGCAGCAAAGGTATCATATATTCCAGAGATAATGGTAGTTGTTTTTGATGGACATCTTATGATGGATGTTGTCATTCAGGCCCTTAGCCAAAAATAATTTTTTACCAGTCTTGAATGAATCAAAAGTGTGCCTTTTAGCAGGCACGAACAGCTTGCGTGGAAACCTTTCAAGTCAATCACAGCCATTATTGGCCAACAGAATTACCTCACAAGAAAAAAGTTTCTTGTGAGGTAATTATATGCCATATTATAATAACCAAGAAATATGATCTTTGATCCACTCAAGGATTATTGGCCAGATTATTTTTTATCAATGACAAACCTGCATCATTTGAACAATTTGTTTAATTAATACTGATCCATTTAATGCCAATGACAGTCATTGATGCCGACCTTTAGACTTGAAACTATTAGTTAATCTAGTGGCTAGCTGGCCCACTCCATATTCCACCAGTCTTGGAGATGGGCAGAGGGGTCTCTGGCTAAGTCCCTGTTGTCATTTCTTCACATACTTTGAAGTAAATCACGTCCTTGATTCACTTCCTATTTTAGTTCATTCTTATTCCAGGCACCAATTGTTTGATAGACTTTGTTTATTGGGAATCGTATTTGTTTCAGCTGTTTGGGCAGATCTTTGTACAAGTTGAGGGAAGTAGTAAAATACTGTTATGATGTCGGATTCCAAGAAACATTGCATTATCAGTTTAAAGGTTCATAAACTGTTATTTCTCCATCGTAAATTATATTATATTAATGATACTAATTATTATCTTAATTTCCCAAATGTATTTCAATGAATTCTTTTCCAATGCAATGCTAACTTTTTAATGTTTGACTACTATCTGAGCAATTTAATTTATATAAAAAATTTTTACTACAAAAAGCAGTCAGGCTCTGTACCGTTAAACCCTAACATGCTTGTTTAGTGTGGATAGGAAGCTGGGACACGATTCAAGGTCGAATATGGCAAGATTCAAGGTCATGAGTGGGCTGGTTATTTTCATAATTTCCCAGCATAGAGAGAGAGAGGCATGACAGAAGCCCAGGATAAGGTCCACTGAGGACTTTGGAGTCTCAGATGACATCTGTTCTGGCCATCAGCATACACTGGTTAATGGGACTCTTCCACACCCTCCCTCTTATAGGGTTGTCTAGGGATTCACAGAATGGGGAAGCCAGGAATCTGATCCCTGGGATATGTACAGGGAGAAGTAGGTCATCCTCAGTGGACTGACTGGGTACATTTGGGAATGGTCACATGACTGGTGGGATGTGTCTATGTTACACAAGAGATGGCAGAGATAGACCAGGAGTTATGTTCTGATTTACCACTGTTGGACTGGATTTAGTACAGGGTCTTAAGAATGGGTGCATATTCCTTAGTCACATACAAGAACATAAAAATATTATAGCTATTTTGCATCGGCCTTATTAAAAATTATATAAATTTGTGTTGCATCAGTTTAGAGCATAAGAGACAATTGGTCGATCGGAAAAAAAACAGGAAGCATTGATTTTCGGATCATTGCATTTTTCAAATCATATGTTTATATTGTTAGTGTAATACACATGGAAAGAATTATTGACATTTTGATTGATTGATTAATTGACTTATATATTCAATATAAAAATGTAAGCATGTGCATTGTACATACATAAAATATAAATACAGAGTAGATTATATATATAAGGATGACACAAGAAAGTGCAAGCACTTGTTTTCATTGTGGTCCTTGAAATCCCTTATGGGTAGTGAGATCGCTAGAAGTATGAGGAAGCTGGTAACAGAGTCACTGTGTATTCAAGAAACCCACCTTTGAGTTTGCTGTTGAGCCAAGAGGGAAGCCAATACCAGTACACTAAGGGTTTATAGTAGTTTAACTTTATACAGCGACTTCAGAAAAAACATTTGTGGTGCTTTGAGAATGTCACACACAATTTGGCAACAACAGATTAAGAGTAAACATAACTATTTTTTAACAATTGGTCTTCCTAAATGATAGTGAAGCTAACTTAGGTAATTACCATAAAGAACAAGTTCGTGAGATTCTGGATGTTTTCAAACTTCCAGTTCTTAAGTCTCTGGATGTTTCCATACGTTTGGCCCAAATTCAACCAGTTTTTGCTAGGACAGTTATCTTGTGTCTCATTGGTCTGCAACACTGCACGTTTTCTATGATTTTACCGAGTGACATACGTCTGCTGAGTGACATAATTCTGTGTCAGATCCTCGTATGTGTGCATGGTCCACAGGGTTTTCTTCCATGCTAGCTTAGACGGAAACAGTGTCACTAACTTTATAGATTTTGTGACATCAGCACCTACACAAAATGCCTGTTAATGTACTATAAAAACTATTTTTGAATAAAAAAACTATTGATCTTAATAATGATTAATGGTGCATTTATTTCATATGTTGTCGCGTGTGCTTAGAGTGTTTGAATAATGGTTCTGTTAACCTTTTGTTAGACATACCCAGGGGTAGGTTGTCCTAAAAGTAGATAGATTTAACTTCAACATGTAGACAAGCGTGATACTTTAGAGAGATAAATATAGGTTCAGGATTTCTATTAATGGCACAGGGATGCTATTAATGTTACAATTATTAATGGCACATGAATACTATTAATGTTACAATTATTAATGGCACATGAATACTATTAATGTTACAATTATTAATGGCACATGAATACTATTAATGTTACAATTATTAATGGCACATGAATACTATTAATGTTACAATTATTAATGGCACATGAATACTATTAATGTTACAATTATTAATGGCACATGAATACTATTAATGTTACAATTATTAATGGCACATGAATACTATTAATGTTACAATTATTAATGGCACATGAATACTATTAATGTTACAATTACATGGTTCACTTGTAACAAAACAAAAATGTGATGAAAAGACTGAGCTGGTGGTCTATTTGTGTACATTACTACACGTACTGCATTATAATCTCACTAGTCTCATTGAATAATTGTATGCTCATTTCACAAGTGCAACTCTCAAACAGTAGAAATCTTGCAATTTAAGGTCACGATTAAGAGTAAAACATGGTTTTGAAATGTAGGTGATCACAAGCCTTTTCTAGCAAAATAACGGAGTTGTTAAGAGGATATAGATAAAGATGCGTTCACACTTACACTTTAAAACGGTTTAGTTAAAACGCTTTAACTAATCCAGTCAAAAAACACACTTCAGCAGGTGGTTTAGTTAAACCGTTTTAGCTAAAACGGTTCAAGTTGCAAGTGTGAACGCAAGCGTATTAGCTAAAACGTTTTAAGCACGTCACAGTCATGCACATTCGATCTCGTGCCTTGTCGCTTCCTGTCTATAACGTAAACATAAACAACATTTTGGCGCAATCATGTCTTCGACTTCGATCGACGCAAAATCTAAAGAACCGCAAATGTGACGCGACAATTGAGACGATGGGGAAGTTCGGCTGTTACTGGAGTTGTGGGGAGGCGATCGGGTGCAGTCCGATTTAGAAGGAAATATAATGATATATCGGTGCATTGCCAATCGTCTGAACCGCGATCTGAGCGAGGGCGCCGAGGCGGGGTCAGGGGGACATCGTTAACAATGACAACTGCATGGCGGTAACGGTATCGCCGGCCATTTTTTATGTGAGCTTGCGCATATGCACATAACAACTTCCTCCTTAAAACGGTTTAGCTATTGCCTGTGTGAACGCTCACAATTTTCAAACATGAACCGGTTTCACTAAAACGGTTTAGCTAAACCTTTTTATTATGTAGGTGTGAATGCAGCTATAGTCTCCATCTGGATGCAATAGCCACACCCCAAACCATTGAAACAATGCATTCTTTTGCAAGATGTCGCTGCTGGTAGGGTTGTTGGCTTGCATACTCTGCTACATAGTGTGATACAGTTTTCTGCACAGAACTGGTGCATTTAGCATTGGAGCCTGATGGGATACATCAGTGAAAAGGAGTTAACCATGGTATATTGAGTAATTTCTGAAGAAAAACTCATCCTCGCAAGCCAGGGCTGTTTGCCATGTAAAACTAGCCCTGGCAGATCTATGTGAAGTGTGGAAGTTAACTGAGTCAGAACAGTGCAAATACCCGCCCCAAATTGAAGATGGATAAACGACTTCTGGGAATCCCAATATATAATGACCCATTCGCCCATTAGCACGAGCAGCTGAGTGGTATTGTGTATTCAAATAGTTGCTTCTAATTCCTAAACATTGCATGTAACACAGTTGGTTAAAATTAGTTTTATTATGACCACCTGACCTGCCGCCAACCACTGATCTAGTGAGCGATTTCATAGGCAGCTTATATTCAGAGTTTTGCAAAGCGATCAGCCGGGTACTGGTGGCTGGCACTTTCGTGCGAGGATGGAAAACCCAAACTTGTTCAAATATATTTCTGTACAATAAGAGTTAATAATAGTAGCATTTTTGTCAGTGCCTGTGGGATTTTTTTCATTTTAATGAATTGTAAGCATTTCACATAAAACAACTTCTCTACCAATCTATTTGCTGTACCAGTTAATAATTTTCCCATAAATTTATATGGAGATGCAGTGGCTAGAGCTTCAAACTCTCAACCGAGACAACCCGGGTTCGAATCCTGTGCGGCTGTGTCGAACCTTGGGCAAGTTTATGCACTATATGTTGCTCTTGCTCTGCAGCGTGACTAGATGCATCCCAGTGAAGTCAAGATGGTGTTCGATTTAACTGGTCTGCCAGGGAATAAAGTGTAAAGCGCTTTGAGCAGTCCTGATGACTGGATACTGCGCTATATAAGAATGTACCTTTACTTTACTTTTATCCTTCCAACGCTAGGAAATCTTTCCAACACTAGGAGATCCTTCTAACACGAGGAGATCCTTCCAACACTAGGAGATCATTCCAACACTAGGAGATCCTTCCAACACTAGGAGATCCGTCCAAGTCCAACATTAGAAGATCCTTACAGTACTAACTTGTGCATATGCTGCCGTCCAAGTACATGAAACATAAATCTGTGTGCAATACATATATATATGTCATAGTCTACAGATAGACCCATTTTGCTGCTCGTAAACTGTGTTTTTGGTGCAATAAATCCACAAAATTCAAGGAGCTTTGAAGCACGAGGTGTGGAGTGAAAGCTACCAGCACGTTTACAGATCAACATTCCAATTCCCATCTAAAGACAAATACTACCTGTTGGGCAGATCAAGCGTGTTGCCCTTGGCAGCCAAAAGATCAAACAGGTGGACATACCAGTTTAATTAATTAATCCACAGTTTATTTAAGTTGTGTGGAACTAACAAGTCTTGCTTGAGCTCCATCTTACCCAATTATGTGTGTAATTGACAGGTATTGTGTAGGAGCAGGCTTAATTAACTTGGAGTGCAATTAACCCCAACTGGTGTGAGACTGTGGACCACCTGTACATGTTGGCTAGACTTCTCAAGGTAATTAGCTGGAAACTCATTTGGGTGTACCAGTTGTAGTAATAGTAAGGTAATTATCCCTCATGTCTAATAGAAACTACTCTAGGACAGAACATACTCTTTATTTTCCCATTGGTTGGCCATGTTTTATCAGATAATAAGAAAACTGAACTTGAACAAATCCTGACACTTCACAGCCACCGCCAGCATGTCATTGAGATGCTCAACAAGTTTGATCAAAATCACATACCTCCAGCTCTTTAAGACACATGCTTGCACAGTGCCCATCAATATGTACCAAGACATCCATCTAATACTACACCCAAATGTTATCAAAGTATGGATTAGAAAAATGGCTAACAGTCTTCAAAAAATGCATAATTTCACTGCCAATACATGCTACAACAAAACATGCTAATACATGCTACCACTAAATCTGCCAATACATGCTAATAGTTATGCTTTTTTGCTTGATCATTTGCATTCTGTTTACATCAAAAAAAATTCTTCTAAATTCATAAATTACAATTTTCCATGTCCTACATTCTTTCCCTGAACAGGGTTGAGTGAAACCAAATACCAAACACTGGTGGTTTAGTGTTATTCACCAGGTGTCAGCACTGATTTGATGAGTCCTGTATTCATTCATCAGTTAGCTTCAGCAATTGCTTAGTTTGCAGAACTATATATATAGATGGCTGGTGTCATTCGTCCATACACAATCCTCTTGTATGTAATATTACACATAGTTTCTCAGAAATAATTTCCCTTAAATGACAATTCCAAGTGTCATGGCAGTGCAATGTAGGATGTAAATTTAATTGTTTAATTAAAAGAAAACGTATTGAAAATTACTTTCATTTACTGACCCAACAGAAACCTTTCAGCAAAAAGTTATTTTGGGATCATCATTAGTTTTGGTTGAGAACAGTCTGTGAATCAACTAAGTAATTGATATATATGGGTATGCAATGTGGCGATGGATGGTATGATGAGATCATATTGCCCTTGATGAGATCATATCACTTTGTAGTATATATACTACATAATTGAGGTATTCTGTGCACAAGAGCATGCCTATGAGTCATACTGTCATACTGTATGTGTGCGCGTGCTTGTGTGTGTCTGTGTGTGCGGCACGTGTGTGTGCATGTGCGGGCGGGCGGGCATGCGTGCATGTATGCGCTGTATACCCAGTACTACCTACAGCCACATTACTGTCAGTGTGCATTACTGTTTGTTCCACGTGATAGGTGGCCCCACTGTAGCCATTTATTTTCCCAACGATACATGGCAA
Organism: Escarpia spicata; assembly: GCA_963995525.1. Lineage (NCBI taxonomy): Eukaryota > Metazoa > Annelida > Polychaeta > Sabellida > Siboglinidae > Escarpia > Escarpia spicata. Next base: position 51,064,918 of record OZ023215.1, read on the forward strand.
ATAATAAGACTGTATCATCTAAGGGGACTGTACAAACTGATGTTACCACCCCTAAGACATCACGTAACAAAGAAGGCTGTGTGTACACTAGTAAGACTGTATCATCTAAGGGGACTGTACAAACTGATGTTACCACCCCTAAGATATCACGTGACAAAGAAGGCTGTGTGTACACTAGTAAGACTGTATCCTCTAAGGGGACTGTACAAACTGATGTTACCACCCCTAAGACATCACGTGACAAAGAAGGCTGTGTGTACACTAGTAAGACTGTATCCTCTAAGGGGACTGTACAAACTGATGTTACCACCCCTAAGACATCACGTGACAAAGAAGGCTGTGTGTACACTAGTAAGACTGTATCATCTAAGGGGACTGTACAAACTGATGTTACCACCCCTAAGACATCACGTGACAAAGAAGGCTGTGTGTACACTAGTAAGACTGTATCCTCTAAGGGGACTGTACAAACTGATGTTACCACCCCTAAGATATCACGTGACAAAGAAGGCTGTGTGTACACTAGTAAGACTGTATCATCTAAGGGGACTGTACAAACTGATGTTACCACCCCTAAGACATCACGTGACAAAGAAGGCTGTGTGTACACTAGTAAGACTGTATCATCTAACGGGACTGTACACACTGATGTTATTACCCCTAAGACATCACGTGACAAAGAAGGCTGTGTGTACACTAGTAAGACTGTATCATCTAAGGGGACTGTACAAACTGATGTTACCACCCCTAAGATATCACGTGACAAAGAAGGCTGTGTGTACACTAGTAAGACTGTATCATCTAAGGGGACTGTACAAACTGATGTTACCACCCCTAAGACATCACGTGACAAAGAAGGCTGTGTGTACACTAGTAAGACTATCATCTAAGGGGACTGTACAAACTGATGTTACCACCCCTAAGATATCACGTGACAAAGAAGGCTGTGTGTACACTAGTAAGACTGTATCATCTAAGGGGACTGTACAAACTGATGTTACCACCCCTAAGACATCACGTGACAAAGAAGGCTGTGTGTACACTAGTAAGACTGTATCATCTAAGGGGACTGTACAAACTGATGTTACCACCCCTAAGACATCACGTGACAAAGAAGGCTGTGTGTACACTAGTAAGACTGTATCATCTAAGGGGACTGTACAAACTGATGTTACCACCCCTAAGACATCACGTGACAAAGAAGGCTGTGTGTACACTAGTAAGACTGTATCATCTAAGGGGACTGTACAAACTGATGTTACCACCCCTAAGATATCACGTGACAAAGAAGGCTGTGTGTACACTAGTAAGACTGTATCATCTAAGGGGACTGTACAAACTGATGTTACCACCCCTAAGACATCACGTGACAAAGAAGGCTGTGTGTACACTAGTAAGACTGTATCATCTAAGGGGACTGTACAAACTGATGTTACCACCCCTAAGATATCACGTGACAAAGAAGGCTGTGTGTACACTAGTAAGACTGTATCATCTAAGGGGACTGTACAAACTGATGTTACCACCCCTAAGACATCACGTGACAAAGAAGGCTGTGTGTACACTAGTAAGACTGTATCATCTAAGGGGACTGTACAAACTGATGTTACCACCCCTAAGACATCACGTGACAAAGAAGGCTGTGTGTACACTAGTAAGACTGTATCATCTAAGGGGACTATACACACTGATGTTACCACCCCTAAGACATCACGTGACAAAGAAGGCTGTGTGTACACTAGTAAGACTGTATCCTCTAAGGGGACTGTACAAACTGATGTTACCACCCCTAAGACATCACGTGACAAAGAAAGCTGTGTGTACACTAGTAAGACTGTATCCTCTAAGGGGACTGTACAAACTGATGTTACCACCCCTAAGACATCACGTGACAAAGAAGGCTGTGTGTACACTAGTAAGACTGTATCATCTAAGGGGACTGTACAAACTGATGTTACCACCCCTAAGATATCACGTGACAAAGAAGGCTGTGTGTACACTAGTAAGACTGTATCATCTAAGGGGACTGTACAAACTGATGTTACCACCCCTAAGATATCACGTGACAAAGAAGGCTGTGTGTACACTAGTAAGACTGTATCATCTAAGGGGACTGTACAAACTGATGTATCCACCCCTAAGACATCACGTGACAAAGAAGGCTGTGTGTACACTAGTAAGACTGTATCATCTAAGGGGACTGTACAAACTGATGTTACCACCCCTAAGATATCACGTGACAAAGAAGGCTGTGTGTACACTAGTAAGACTGTATCATCTAAGGGGACTGTACAAACTGATGTTACCACCCCTAAGACATCACGTGACAAAGAAGGCTGTGTGTACACTAGTAAGACTGTATCATCTAAGGGTACTGTACAAACTGATGTTACCACCCCTAAGACATCACGTGACAAAGAAGGCTGTGTGTACACTAGTAAGACTGTATCATCTAAGGGGACTGTACAAACTGATGTTACCACCCCTAAGACATCACGTGACAAAGAAGGCTGTGTGTACACTAGTAAGACTGTATCCTCTAAGGGGACTGTACAAACTGATGTTACCACCCCTAAGACATCACGTGACAAAGAAGGCTGTGTGTACACTAGTAAGACTGTATCATCTAAGGGGACTGTACAAACTGATGTTACCACCCCTAAGACATCACGTGACAAAGAAGGCTGTGTGTACACTAGTAAGACTGTATCATCTAAGGGGACTGTACAAACTGATGTTACCACCCCTAAGACATCACGTGACAAAGAAGGCTGTGTGTACACTAGTAAGACTGTATCATCTAAGGGGACTGTACAAACTGATGTTACCACCCCTAAGACATCACGTGACAAAGAAGGCTGTGTGTACACTAGTAAGACTGTATCATCTAAGGGGACTGTACAAACTGATGTTACCACCCCTAAGATATCACGTGACAAAGAAGGCTGTGTGTACACTAGTAAGACTGTATCATCTAAGGGGACTGTACAAACTGATGTTACCACCCCTAAGACATCACGTGACAAAGAAGGCTGTGTGTACACTAGTAAGACTGTATCATCTAACGGGACTGTACACACTGATGTTATTACCCCTAAGACATCACGTGACAAAGAAGGCTGTGTGTACACTAGTAAGACTGTATCCTCTAAGGGGACTGTACAAACTGATGTTACCACCCCTAAGACATCACGTGACAAAGAAGGCTGTGTGTACACTAGTAAGACTGTATCATCTAAGGGGACTGTACAAACTGATGTTACCACCCCTAAGACATCACGTGACAAAGAAGGCTGTGTGTACACTAGTAAGACTGTATCATCTAAGGGGACTATACAAACTGATGTTACCACCCCTAAGACATCACGTGACAAAGAAGGCTGTGTGTACACTAGTAAGACTGTATCATTTAAGGGGACTGTACAAACTGATGTTACCACCCCTAAGACATCACGTGACAAAGAAGGCTGTGTGTACACTAGTAAGACTGTATCATCTAAGGGGACTGTACAAACTGATGTTACCACCCCTAAGACATCACGTGACAAAGAAGGCTGTGTGTACACTAGTAAGACTGTATCATCTAAGGGGACTGTACAAACTGATGTGTCCACCCCTAAGATATCACGTGACAAAGTAGGCTGTGTGTACACTAATAAGACTGTATCATCTAAGGGGACTGTACAAACTGATGTGTCCACCCCTAAGACATCACTACTTGTGTGACAATGGTTGGTTGGTACAGCAGCTGCTTTCCCTGGGTTCTGATACATTTGACTAGTATACACACAATCTTCTTTGCCACTGAACACAGGGGGGGGGACGACTCTTCACATGGTTTGCTCTGTCCTCTCATCAATACTTCTCTTCGCATCATGGTCCTCTCTCCATAGGCCACAATAAAATATAGTTGTGTTTTCTATAACATTGGTTTTTAAAATAGGGTAGGTAGATAGGGACAACATTTTATTTTTTAAATATTTTATTGCGGAAAAAAATAGGGTAGGCAGACCTATAATATTTTATGTATTGTTTTTGTTCATCCATTTTAGCTAGCGCCATATATGATGCCATCGAACGGAATTTGTTAGAACTATGAAACCCAGACTATCACTTTGAGCCATCCTCGCAAGCCAGGGCTGTTTGCCATGCAAAACTAGCCCTGGCTGATCCCCCATGTGAAGTGCGGACGTTAGCTGAGTCAAACTAGTAATTGACTTCGCTAGTCGCGACTGCGTCACCCGTCAGAACAGCACAAATACCCGCCCCAATTTGAAGACGGATAAACGACTTCTGGGAATCCCAATATATAATGACCCGTTCGCCCATTAGCACGAATAATTGCTTCTACTTCCTAAACATTGCATGTAACACGAGCCACGGTTGGTTGAAATTAGCTTTATTATGACCACCTGACCTGCCAACATCTAGTGAGCGATTTCATAGACTGAGCTTAAATTCAGAGTTTTGCAAAGCGATCAGCCAGGGGGTACTGCTGGCTGGCACTGATGCAATCAGCAGCAGCGACCCCTGGCGCGCGAGGATGCTTTGAGCCAGCATAACCTAGGCTGTTGTTATTCCTTCTAGTTTTGTGTTCGAAACCAGAATCTGTACACTTATGCGGGTTCTAACGATGTCTCAAGTATATTTAATTAAAAACATGTCTTCAATGCGCTTAGCGGACAACTAAATAACAATCACGAAACGGTTTATATTAGCGCCTTCCACCTGTGTCCCTGTTTACGTCGGTTGACACGAGGTACGTAGCAGGGGCGCCATGACACTTTGCAACAATTTACGCAGAAATCCATATAATACTAAGGACGATCATAGAATTTCCGTTCCAAAAGGTCAATTCTTGTTACTTCTCAGGACTTGGAATGATTATCTGTATTGTTTATAATGTTGAATGATCGTTGTAATAATCTTTTGCCGAAATATAATGTAATGTTAATAGAAAAGCTTTTGGTCAGAGGCAAGGGTCGGCATCATAAAAAATATGTTTCTGTTCTTAAAAAAATGGTCGCACGGAAATACTAGGGACGGTCGGGTTACCAGAAACACAGGTATTATTTTATTTGGTCTTATGTCCTATGGGTGGTCAGCTGTTCATTCCTGCCATTTTGAGAGATCTCTCAACCCAGTCTCTTCATCTTAATTTCAGTTTTTCTTTTCACTTTCTACCACCAAAATTGGTTGTGGAAAGGCTTTCTGAAAGTTGTCAAAATAACGTTAAATATTTTTATTAAAGTTAAAACTCAGTTTCCTGTAACACTTTTAGGTACCATCACTGGCAAGCTTTGCTTTCGAATGAAAAATAATGTTCCACATATTCAATCACCTGGCTAGCCTTTACATGAAGACATTTCTCATTATCATAATTAAGAGATTGAAGCAGTTGTCACGGTTGAATGCATCAGCAGCCATGCATGCCTGGACACTCATCATATATGTGGGTGGTAGTGGCTTGACACTCTTGGTTTACCTGTGTTGTTTTTCTATAAGCAACATTCCTGGGGCGATAATGGAAACAATAACCACTGTAGAGGGGTATACCGCATGCCCCATGAACACAATGATGTCATTTGCATATGAACCAGCGTACAAGTGTGGAGACATCATCTGTGGCGTTGAAGCAGTCTCTAGATGATCTCTGACCTTTTGTAGTCACGAGGAACCAGGTTTCCTTGTGTGTTGTGAATTCTAGAGTTTGTTGCTATAATATAATACAGTATAACTTTTTAAGTAGGACTGTAATTTTATTTTTATTATTTTATTCCATGTAGAAACTTGTAGTTATTATTTTAACTATTTAATTAATATTCATATATTTATAGTTGTACTGATATTTATTGTTTAATTATTTTAATCCATGTTTACATTTTAGCTGTATTAATTTATACAGTACATGATCTTTTTCTGTTCCTTTTAGGCATTTTGTTTTAGGTAGATCTATAAAGCACTAGTTGATTATGATGCAATGGAAATAATGTAGTTTATTTGTTATTAATTTAATGTAAATACAAGTTAACTAAAGTTCATGGAAAACTTAGTGATTACATTATTTAAGCAAAGTTGTGCTATGTTTTGAGACTGCTATTTTTGTCTTTTCTTCCAAACTTCAACTTGCTCCAGTGAAAACAAATGTGTTTGTTTGTTCAATAACTTCATCAAAAATAAATAAAACATTTGTACTATTGAGCAGACATGTCGTAATATGTATACTAAGTAGATTTGATTTTTCAAGAAAATGAATCGAGGAAAGATTCAGGCAACAAACTGAATTGAGAAGGAGTTTAAATGTAGAATTAAATACAATATCATTGGTTACACTCTGGCCGCTACCTGGTAGACATTGTCACCCCTAGAGTAGTACATAATTGTCAACCCTGGAGTGTATGTAATTGGCCTGAGTGTAGACAACTTGTGCCTATGGAGGTGTGTGCAGGTAGTTGATACCCTGGGCCACACCTGGATGTGTTGGGCATACAACAGTATCTTATCTGTGCTGATTACCATGTCCCTGCAGCATGTACTGCTGTTTGGGACTATAGCCTCAGCACACTGCCTTGTGTACACTCAAGCGACGACTGGTAAATTTAGGGTTTTGTGAGTGTATAGACGCGGGTGGATGCACACGGCACATCGGACTCAGCTGCCTTACCTAGTCCCTTATTACCTGCACCAACGGTACAGGAATGCCTATTATTCAGTGACGCGTATTCACCATGGATAATGCACGATTGTGCGTCAGTGAAATTGATCCGCAATAACAGCCACCGCCACCACCACCGCCACCACCACTGTCATCGCCACCATTCACTCACTACGCTACCGTTGGCGGTGATCAACATGCTGTCAACTTGCTGCAGTGCTTCAAGCTGGCAGTAGCAGTGCAGTGCAGTGCAGTAAAGGCATTACATACGTACACAAGGATAGACACACGTATTTGAGACAGTGTAGACAGGACACGCTGTCACAACGTGTCTGGATTTACACCTGGATGTCACCTGCCCGGGCAGGTAACTCGTGTTTGAGTCGCAACGCAGTCGCATTCACAGACGTCTTCTCGGAAGCAGTTTTCTTGGATTACTACCTCCGATGACGCGTGTTGTGAATAGAGCGGGGTGGATTACCATGGATGAGCCATACCTGGCTTGGATGGCGGCTGTCTAAGAAACATGTCCAGGTAGGTCAGGTAAGCGCAGTTGGTTTGTTTACCTCTGTCACACCTGGCTGTTGGTGTACTCAGCTAGAGACAGTGCTGGTTAGAGGTGCTGGTGTCCAGGACTGTGTGCTGTACACTGTTGATAGGACTGTACTTGTGTTGCCAGTGTCAATAGTTATATTGTGGATGAGCTGACATCAGTTTCTTATCATGGTCGGTTTTATGGTAAAAAACTGAGCTTGTTTATATATATCTCGAACCAGAAGAAGGGACCATCATAATTATACATGCTCCTGCCCTTGACCATAGAGTTTAATTCTGATGAATTAAACCGTGTTGTCAATGTTGAAATTGGGTTACATTGTGGGTTAACATAAATGAGTATCTTTCAGAGTTTACTTGTTGAAACCTGTCCATTTGCATACATGTATATATATATATATATATATATATATATATACAGTCGTATATATATATATACAACTTGAAAGGGTCGTACTCATAGAACTTGACAAGTGTTCTGCCTTTAGCTGATTGTAAGCCAGAGTGAACAAGAAGCTCCATACTCACCCCCTCCCCTGTGTGGGATGGTTTATGTGCCCTGGTCACATGACAGAAGGGAGAGAGAACCCTCTATTAGTGATGTACGTACATATATCGCCTCCTAGACATGGATCTTTGGGCTGACCCAGAAGTCTTAGTGCATTTTAACAGCCTTGTGAGTACATAACAGGATACAAAGGTACAACAAAAAAAAGGATATTTGTCACCCCTTGGAGTGGACTCAAGGCTGTGTAGAGAGAACGTACACACACAGTTTGGTATTTCAACCAAGAGACATATTTCTAATTTTCTGGAGAAGTTTAGAACATAGTAGATAAGTCACTCATTTCTACACATTTCTTCTGAGTATGACTGGATGTTGTGTAGTTGTGTTGTCATGTGTCGTGTTGTGATGTAATATTGTGATGTCAGGTTGTGGTGTGTGGTTGTGACGTCGGGTTGTGACGTTGGGTTGTGACGTCGGGTGGTGATGTCGGTTTGTGACGTCGGGTCGTGACGTCGAGTTGTGACGTCGGGTTGTGATGTTGAATTGTGATGTCAGGTGATGTTGGGTTATGATTTCATGTTGTGATGTCGGATTGTGATGTCGGATTGTGATGTCGGGTTGTGATGTCATGTTGTGATGTCAGGTTGTGATGTTGAATTGTGATGTCAGGTTGTGATGTCGAGTTGTGATGTCAGGTTGTGATGTCGAGTTGTGATGTCGATTTGTTATGTCGAGTTGTGATGTCTTGGTTTGGACTGAGTCTGTGCTTTTAGACTTCTAACAAGTGTTGCTGTTTAGTGTTTATCAGCGTTTCTCTGTGACCTGTGATGTATTCATTACAATTTGTGATGTCACAAGTTCCACTTTATTGTAGTCAATTGCACAGAGAGTCACATGGACAAAATGAACTGTACTTGACACATTCGATTGTTAATAATTTGTACAAATGTGTTAATGTTTCCATCTAATCCGTTTCATAACTTCTTCTGATGCACCGAATAACCCGGCAGCAAGATAATTGTGCATTATTACCCCAGAGCCAAGCTTAGGGCGGGGTAGGAATTCGGTCAGACTAAAAACTGGAGGCAGACTGTGAGGGACTGTCATGGAGAACTTTGAAGTGCGGCCATTGTGGCATGTCTTCCGTCTACTTGCAGAAATCTGAGAAGCATGGTACAAGCATTTTCTCAGGCGTCTCTCCACTAGTTTATGCACAGAGTATTGAGTCTCATAGGGCAGACACCCCCCCTCGCCCACCCCAGAGGAATCTGTCTTAGATCAGGTGGTTATTTTATTTGTTGTTATGACAACCAACATATTTCCGGCTTCCAGTTCAGGTGTGTGGATAATTGCATGATATTATTTGTGTGGAAATGTTTGCATTCTGTTGGCAGATATGGTCGGATATCATAGTTATTTTAGACTTGACAGGATGGTCATAGTGGTATATTATTAATGTTAAGTTCTGAAGAAAATTCAAACTTTTGATGGTGATATTTTCCCAAAGTGAATATTGCTTGTAAAACTGACAGGTAATGAAGCACATTTTGGAAATTATATTTTAATAAGCTACATAGTTGCAATTTTAATGAAAATTACAGAGCAAGTATGAACAAGACATTGGCCATTACTGTGGAGCAGTTTAATTGATGCACATGATTTAGTTTCTGTGCAATGACAGAAAACCTGATTATAATTGCTGTTGGCCAAATAAATACTGAGTTATCTACGGGGCTGTTTAGTTCCCTGTCTGGCCCTTATCTGAAGTGTCTATCATATCTCTCGTTGTTATACATCACAGATAAGAATCATCTCTCCTGATCAGGAGGAGATTTTGTCATTCTGAGAGAAGACATTTGTTGGGATATGTTTGGTATCTATAGGTGATAATAGCTACATTGATAGATGGTATGCTTTTGAATACCATTGGTATGTCAGTATAGGCAAATTATCCAAATAAGGCCCGGCCTGACGTGTTGTCAGTTTTTAACAGTAGATACTTGAAAAAATCAAGGAATGAGTAATGCCTTTAGAAAAAGGCCATCGTTGTAATCGTTAAGACAATGGTTTCCTAAATAAAATGTGTACACATAAAATTAAGTTGTCATTTTTGTAAGAATGATTAATATGCTATCCTGAATCAAGCCTGTTGGCATAATTTACATAATATTATATTAGAAAAACTTTGTTTATAGTTATCATTAGAGCAACATCCTAATTTGTGTTACTTTCAAGTTTGTAATCAGAGATGGAGTTTATAATTTTTTTGGACCACATACAAATATGTTTACATTTTAAACATACCAGGTTCAATTCAATTATTATATAAGTTGTATCTCAACATCAAATACAAACATGTTTCTGGGAAGTAAAATATAAAATAGGCAAAATTTGCTTATTTAAATATAGATGTGTGTATTTAATGCTAAACATGGTATATATGTATATATTATTACATGTCTTGTTCTGTATCACGCCCTATATCATGCCCCGATGTATCTGATACAGGTACGAGGGGCATGATAAAGGGCGTGATACAGAACAAGACATGTAATAATATATTTATCACATATCTACAACAAAAAGCTTCTTAAAATTTATTAATTCATTTAATGCGAATAATAACAGTTCAAACAATACGAGATCATATTAAAAATATTGTATGATACATTTTGGCAACAGAAGTTCTTTTAATGAAAAACAACGTCCTTATTTCGATCCAGTAACAAACTGTATGGTAACGACTCCATTAAAAGTACAGTTCTGTATAACAGGAAAGCGAGGGATGAAATTTGTGGGAGAAGTCGAAAGATCCATGAATGGGTCATTGGCAACACTGCTCTGTATCTGACCTCATGTCAGGAGCATGTTGCCATGACAACATGATATGTCTGTTTCTCATTGGCTTAGACACTGCTGGGGAGCCTGCTTATTGGCTCCCTGAGCAGGGCGATACGGATCAAGACTTTTAATTAGTGTTTTTGTATCGCCCTGTAAATCGGTTTGTATTGCCCCAGAAATCTGGGAAATGACCAATTCTCAAATGATACCTATATAAAATCAATATTTTATCTACCCTGAGAAAGCTTGTATCACACATGTGCTCAGTTGCATGTATGGGGCAGCTTTTGTTATAGATGTGTGATAAATATATATATATATATTTAAAGCACATTTCATGTGCTTTAATGGAGTCCATTTTTTCTAAGATTTTTCTCAGATAATGATGTATGACTTCTATCTGATTAATTTGGATGTTTTGCCTTTTTTAATGTGGTTTTGTGGTGGAAAAGCTCACCATACGTGCATTGCAAATACAGCGCCTCCTGGTGGATATTATTATAAAATCATGTTACGTATGAATGATATCTCTTCCAACATCTTAACTGCATAAATGTGTTTTAATGGACTGAATTTGTTTTCAAATAATGTGACTTTTATCTGATTAATTAGATTTTTTGCCTTGGACATAATAGTTCAGTGCATGTTAGATAACAATCAGATTATGTTATACAAAAAGATTTTGTCGTTAAAACGCAATTTAATAAAACATAATAATTGGAAAACTGCTGTCAAAGCGTTCTTTTTGAATGTGTTTGCAAATACAGCATCTTCTGATGAAAATCATTCTATTTATTAAAATCATGTTATAATTATATAATTATGAACGATATCTGTTCCAACATCTTAATTGCCTATATATATATGTGTTTTAGTGGACTGTATTTGCTCTCAAATAATGTGACTTTTATTCGATTAATTTAAATGTGTTGCCTTTGTCAAGCTAGGTTATGGACAGATTATGTTATGTGAAAACATGTTGTCATTAAAACACAGTTTAAACAATTGTAATAAGAAAGCTGCTCTCAGTGTGTTGTGCTGTTATGTTGGTACACCCTCCTCAAGTATTTATGTATTTATGCCGTTTTTATTGGCTAGCCAGTCTGTGTAAATGTGTACATTAAAACTAAAATTGCTTCTGTGCCATCCAGGACCCGTTCACTGGCACTCCTGGGCTGATGTCACAGGTGATTGACAGCCGCTAGTCATAATATTAAGCCCCCCAGGTGCTATTTGCAGGACATCTGCATTGCCTAGGCAGTCCCACAAATAATGATATTATGTAAGTGTCATATTCGTATGGCTAATTGTCAGTTTCATGCAGGAAAAGTATTACACATTTAATGTGGTTTATGAGCAACGATTGTAATACTAATATTTATATATATATATATATAATAATGTAGTTTGCACTCATATATTATAATAATAATAATGTTTATATATATAATAATATATTATTATTAATGCTTTTAGTCAATTCTGTTGTACCTAGTATAAAATGCATTAAAAAAATCCCTGGACAAACTTTTACAAACTGTGGTTGAAACAAACATTGTTTTCTTTCCGGTGAAAGTACACTGATGTGTAAATGTCAACAAAATATATAAACAAAACAGCTTCTAACCCCCCAATCCTTCCGATGAAACAAATTTTCTGTGATATTATTCTGTGTTTCGAGTCTATCTCATAAAGGGTAAATAACGTTGTCATCCAGAGTAATTTAAATTCATGCAGCACCTGTACATGTATACCCACAAATACAAAAAACGTAGCATTATGTAGTTATAAAAAATGTGTTGACAGAGATATTTATCACGTTTGCAATATTGCATAAGATGTCTGGCGATACGTACCACACACGTGATATGATCTGTATCTGGCAGTGAAAAGCTGGAGGTTATATTGAGGAAAGAGTGCATTTGTGCCTGGTAATTCTACTGTTGACACAGACATAAGATCTAATACTGGAAACATCTTCATGACGCTGCAAGAAATGTGTCCGCATTGTCTGGCAAAGTGTAGAGTACTTGTGTAGGTGAACCAGGACAGGATCCAGTATATAGATTAGAGTTGAAGAGCTGTGTTGATATGTGAAGTGAGGGCTGACAGTCTGCCAGGTCATTGGAGGGTTGTTTGTTTGTAAGTGGTTAGTACCATGTAGAGCAGTGATCACTTTCACCCTCCCAAGGGTGACTTGACCTAGTGTAGTTTGCAGCAATGAACTGAGTGCATAGATAAACAGGGTTATAAGTGTCCCATCCTGTATAGTGTGTAGCTACACCACCCATTGCTTCCCAGCAGATGTCATTGCTGGTGAGTCTGTGAAACAATGTGGGGTATTTATGAGTTGTCAATGCCACAGTAAAGGTAAGGTTGGCAACTTGTTGTTCATCTTTCCCTTTCTGCGCTGTGGGATTCAGACCGTTTAAATTGAATAAATCAGCCCTGTTTACCTTACCAGTGTGTGGCCAGGCAGTGTTTTGGTGTTCTATGAATTCAACCAAGAATCATGGTTTAAACGTGTACTCAAGACTATGAAACTGAATGTTCAGTCACAGTCAGAAGGGTACTGACGTACTTAGGATAATTAAAGAGTTTTTTGGGTGCACGTTGTCCTAGGTTGTGTGATAGAAAGATGAGAGGAGGGATGGCATGGTCTTAAGACCAAGTAAGAGCAACCAGGTATTTATGGTCTTGTGTATTAGAAGAGGTATTTATGGTAGTGTGCACAAGAATAGGTATTTATTGTGGCGAGTATTAGAAGTATTTATGGTGGTGTGCAATACTGTGCATGAGAACAAGTATTTATGGTAGTCTATGTCAGTTTGTTGATGTATAGGTGTTTTAAGGTGGTCTGCATGCGAAGATGTTCATTGGAAGTGGTATTTATGTTGCTGTTCTTGAGAAGAAGAAAATATTGTGGTATGTATATAATAAGATATTTGTGTATGAGAAGAAGTATTTATGGTGGTGTGTTACAATGGTGTGTACGAGAAGTGATCTTTACAGTGGTGTGTATGAGAAGTGATCTTTACAGTGGTGTGTATGAGAAGTTAGCTTTACAGTGGTGTGTATGAGAAGTGATCTTCACAGTGGTGTGTATGAGAAGTGATCCTTACAGTGGTGTGTATGATAAGTGATCTTTATAGTGGTGTGTATGAGAAGTGATCCTTATAGTGGTGTGTATGAGAAATGATCCTTATAGTGGTGTGTATGAGAAATGATCCTTACAGTGGTGTGTATGAGAAGTGATCCTTACAGTGGTGTGTATGAGAAGTGATCTTTACAGTGGTGTGTATGAGAAGTTATCCTTATAGTGGTGTCTATGAGAAGTGATCCTTACAGTGGTGTGTATGAGAAGTGATCTTTACAGTGGTGTGTATGAGAAGTGATCTTTACAGTGGTGTGTATCATAAGTGATCTTTACAGTGGTGTGTATGAGAAGTGACCTATTTGTGCCTTCCTTGGTACAGTCCAGTGCAGCGGGCCAACTTGGTGATGTATTTGTTGTACATCAACAGTGGCACATCGGCCCAGAAACAACAAGTGATACGTCTGACCCAGTTTCTCACTTTGTAGGCTTCTGCACATTTTAGGGTTTAATAAATGATCATTGACAACCCCTTGTGGCAGTTGTGTGCTCCTACACAGGGTGTCTACAATGGTTGAAATAATTGTTTTGCCATTTTTTAAGCACTGACATGGTTTACTTGAGAAATTGCACACTCTCTATGTAAGTTACTGATTTGATCAAGAATTATTTTCCACCTGAGATCTGAAAAACACTAAATGACCGACCTAATTTGTTGATGTACATCTAATTACATCCTTGCACAAGAAGTCCATTCAAGTAATAATTATAGGATCAAATGCAATTTAATTTTGATAAAAAAAATTGCCAAAAGGGATGTACCATCTCTAAATCACAGGTACTTGATTTGGATTTGTAGACATGAATCCAGATGTAAATTAGTTTTTGTTACTTAAACATACAACCCCACACACCATTCCTGTTTATGGATTGTGTCAAGAGTTCACAAAGTAGAAACAATGTATGTGTTTAGCATTGGTTTTAACCCCTAACACATGTCGCACTTCCAATTTGTACGAAATATTGATCCAAAATTGCTATTAAAGTCAATTTGCATTAAGATGTTTTGCTCTCTGTAACAATTTACATCCCTGTGATATGTAAAGTAAACATAAATCCTTATATAGCGCAGTATCTAGTTCTTGGGACTGCCCAAAGCGCTTTACACCCTAGCAGACCTATTCAATCGAACGCCATCTCAACTCCTCTGGGAAGCATTCAGCCATGCTGCAATTAATGCACGAAGACTACTTGTACACAAATATCCATACGTGGTGATAACCAATCCCCCCTACATAGTGCTTACATATTGGAGGGCTTTGTGGATCTATGCAACGTCCCCTTAAACAGATGGCAAGTTTATCATTAGTGTTGGGTGCCAACTACATTCATACGGACCAAATACAATGTTATCCACTGACCACAGCAGACCCGGTCCTGCCAGTGGTCATCATGGTGGTCATTACAGTGGTCCTCATTATGGTTCTTATTGTGGTCATCATGGTGGTCCTTATTGAGGTTCTTATTGTGGTCCTCATGGTGGTCCTTACTGTGGTCCTCATGGTGGTCCTCATTATGGTCGTTATGGTGGTCCTTATTATGGTTGTTATTGTGGTCCTCATGGTGGTCATTATGGTGGTCATTATTATGGTCGTTATTATGGTCCTCAATGTGGTCCTCATTAAGGTTGTTATGGTGGTCCTCATGGTGGTCCTCATGGTCTGCCCACAGTCCTGGTGGTCTGCCCAGTGCCAGCAGGTGGTAGATTTACCTATCACTGTCTGCCCCATTATCTCTTGAAACATGCACAAATGATGAGAAATAATTTCAGGGCATGACTCATTGTCATCTCATGGCAGTAGTCAGGTGGGTGGTGGGGGTTGTGGGGTATTTGATTGATGCACTGTCCTGTACTGGTTGTAGGGCATATCTGCAGCATATAAACATGTATACTGGTACATGTGTGTGTGTGTGTCTACTATATTTAGTTCTTTAGGCCAAAGGTCCAACGGACTTATGCCATCACACCACGTCCGCAGTCCGCCATTAGCTGCTGTGTCTCAGAAACCGTTCAGCAACTTTTTCTCTAATTTTGCATAGACATATCTTAGGACTCTACCACTATACACGAGAAATCTGTATTTGATTGAATCGTTCTAGGGCTTCCAAGGGCCACAAAACTGGTAAATTTGTATATTTTGCTTATTTTTTTAAAAACTGTGCAGTAACTTTTTCTCTAATTTTGCATAGACATTTCATATGGTAGTGCCACTACACACAAGAAATGTCTATTTGATTGAATCATTCTAAGGGCACCTCAGGGCCCCCAAAATGCTAAATTGTTGTACTATTTCCCTACTGCAACTGGCAGAACCTGGACAGCTGTAGTGTATTGGGCCTGGGTCACTGCTAAAGACTTACACTAGCGTTAGTGTAACATTGTGTTAAATACTGCTTCAGAAATTACCAGACAAACATTTTCCATGTGAAACATATCACAAGATTTATACGTATGCTGTGTGCAATTCAGCAGGAAAACCAAATGTAGATAGGTTGTTTAGTTGTTGTATTATAGTCTGGTTTTTGAACTGTTCACAGTCGTCCTCCTGGTTTGTGTCATAAGAGAACGGCATCTAGTTAAAGGGTATATTGAGATCGTATTTAGAGGGATGTTGATATATTTCTGAAAACTGTGTCAACCAATCAGTGTGTAATTGCTGCATGGAGGACCTGTGAGATGTGTTTAATAGATTAATGATATCATATAGGAAATTGAACTCTAATTCTGGTCCGTAATTATCATCACTTAGCACAGGACAAAGTGCAGTGTGGCCACTGTTGGCACTGAATTTAAGTCAGTGTGTGGTCAGTGAACCACTGGTGGGAGTGGTCACTCATGGACACAGTTTATTGTTTTATTGTTGGTCAGTCTTGGTGTGGTCAGGGCTGGGCTGTTGTTTATTGCCCAGTGTGGGAAGAGTGAGTGTTTGGTGGGCTTCAGGCATTGTAGGCACTGGGGTGAGACATTCTGATGTAATATACCTTTTATACAGTTACATGTATAATGATATAATTAGCTAAGCACCAGATCTCTAGTGTAGCACTATACATTAATAACATGCATACTACAAGCCAACTTTGAATGCCATACACTCAATATTTCCAGGCTATCCATGTGCATATGCAAAACCTTCACAGTCATGTTGTGTTATCATTTTGTTTACACATAAAGACATAATCTGGTATAACTTGATAAGTTTTTGTAGCAGCACATTTGTACTTCCAGTGTATCCTTGCAACATAACATACATACTGTGTGCTAAATTTGAATGTCATGCATGTAATATTTCCATGCAATCCATTTGCAGATAATCTTCAACAGCCGTTTTCTTCATTTTCACTTTTTGACCCCTACCATGTTCAATGCTCCATAACTTTGCCAATTTTTGTAGCAGTCATAATTTTTGAAACAATGTAAAGCACACTATCTAACCTTTACAAGACTAAGAAAACCATGTTAAAATTTTTCTGACTTATCACTCATTTGGTCAGCCGGGGTCACATATAGTCCAAAGGACTCTTGGCCCACTTTTATATATATTAAGCATATCAGTGAGGTCTTTGCACTTGCTCCCTGGCCAATATTGTATTATTTTTAAGATCTACCAGGCAATTTAGGGGCGGTGGGATAATTAGTCATTACAACATCTGAGTTTGATTTTATATATATATACCAGGTATATGTTTATGTTAACAAAACATGTACATACAAACTGTGTACATAAAAAACTACACATGACAAGTTCATTTTTACTCATTTTTTATTTAATTTTTGTGAAAACATTTGTTTCTTGTATGGATTTAGAAGTTATCATAGCAGCATAAAATGTTTGTGTTATAAGAAAGAATTATACTTGAAAACAGGCAGGGATATGGATATATTTTTGTTGAGGAAAATGTTACCTTCAGTTAATCCCTGATCTTAACCCTTAAATTGTTTACCTGCATAACTTTTAAAAATATATAGCCACTACGTCCTGTTCTCCACCGAAAATTAATTTGGTAGTTTGCCGGGTGATTCTGTCAAAACTAGACAATGCAATTTGCGTGTTGTGGTCTGTGGAACCCGGTGATGAGTCAGTGTTGATGTGTCGCAACCGACAGCCTCCGAGACTGTAACATCTCTGTTTGTCTCCAGCAACAAAGACAACAGGTTCCAGCACGTTCAGACTTAGGCCGTGGGATTTTTGTTTTCTCATGTGGCATTCCGGTGCATCGAATAACCACTGTCACAATGGTGTGGTTATCAGTGATTGTCGTAGTCTTTGATCGATAACGCGAGTGGACATAATGTAGATGACAATCGCGGTGTTCTTGCCCTGTAATTAGGCGAGGCTGGCCTGGTTGAGCTGATGACACCTGGTGGCAGTGTCACACATCAAGTGTCAATGGCTGGCGGCGACGTCTTCTTTCTGCAAGGTCACTTTGTTTCAGGACTGTCTATGGCACTTGTTTCAAGGCAGCAGTGACAGAACGAGGGAGAGGTGCAATAATATTAATAAATTTGACATTTATGAAGGGTAAAAGTAGGTAAGACCTGCTCGAAGGCGCTAGCAATGTTATAGTAAATTTTAAATAGGTTTCGGCAGGTTTAAAAGAGGCTTTAAATTAGTTTAAAATTAGCTCACAATTTGTTTATAATCAGTTTAAAGTAATTAAGTAAGTTAAAAATAAGTTTGAAATAATTGTAAAATAATTTTAATACAGTCAAAATATGGTTACCTCAGTAATATATTTTTGCTATTATTAGTATTAGAAATTAATCTTGCTAATAAGGCACCTTGCTATTCGGGTCACTTTACCCAGTCCCAAAGGTGACCTTAATAGAGAGGTTTCACTTTATATTTCATTGTCATTAGTTTTTTTTTTTTTCACGGTGTGCTAGTGTGTTTAAAAAGGCTATCAGTTGAAAAAGAATAATTCAGCTAAAAAAGCGATTCTACTTAATTTTGTGTACGTGTTTCAAATAGACAATATAAATAGCATTCAGTTGAAAAGCAGCCGATTTCTAAAGGTGTTTTCAGTTGCGTGTTCTAGTTCGTTTATGATCTCGATGTATGTCATTATGCAAACATGCGTCATATATTCATAAATTTGTCATCCTTAAGTGTAGGAAACTCGTCATAGGTGTACGCATCATGGGCCTTAAAACAACCTACCCATTGGGTCATGGTGAATAACATAACAATTCTACAACATTCTTCCAGCAAGCATCACGTAATGGTTCTCGTGAAAGAATAGCACATATCTTGCGACTCTTCACAGACAATGCCAGGAGAATATTTGTGGTGATGTTACGTGAAAGGTGGAATAAGTGTGGTTTATATTTGTATGCGTGCCACATACCTGGGATTCAACAGGTAAATAGAGCACTTGTGAGGCTCGGTGCGACAGAAGAAAGGAATGAATTGAAATTAATAATACTTACAAGAATGTTTGAGTTGTCGGCCATTGAAAAAGTTGCTGTTGTCAGCGAATTGATAGCTCACAAGTTGGTTCCTGAACACGCAGGTAATTTGCCTGCATCAGGTAAATTGCCTGCATCAGATAATTTACCTGCGTCAGGTAAGTTGACTGGTGGTGTTTAACAGCATTACGCAGCCGTTTTACTTTGAATTTTACTTTGAACTCTATAAAAGTAAACATTGTCAGGTCACTAAAATGTGATTGCATCCTATTGCAGGCCATAAACCAAGGGGCCAGGGCTTCAACAGGTGAATCATGGGTCATTGAGAGTGGGGGTAGTCGAGCAGTAAAGAGCTGGACTCTTCATCGAGGGGATGATGGTTCAATTCTACCTGTTGCCGTTTCAGCTTGTGCAATTTTGTTCATCTCATGAATTGCCTGCGATCTTCGAAAGAGGCACTAAATGCTGTTGGTTACTTCTATCTGGTGTCTATGCCAGGAGAAGTAAAAGATCCCACACAGGAGGTAAATGTGTAACCTGTCGCGGACTCACAGAGTGGTGGTTTCTATCTAACCCACTGGATCTTGGTCGGAGTTGCTTCTCAGTGAGACGCCGAGCAGGCAGTCTATATGACAGTGCTTTCATCACTGTCTCCCTACAGGGGTGTATAGATGTATATAGATGGTCATTCACAGCTAACAAACGTGATTACAAATGACTGGTCAATCAGCGCTATCAAAAGTGTATAAAATTTACACATTGGGGTTTGGGGTTCTTAACAGATGATTAATAATATATGATGCATACAGACCTCTCAACTACAGACTAGAAATAGAAATTACATAAGCAGTCGACTGCAGGTTCTCGTGGCATTTACACTAATTTTGACCACTAATTCAGTCTATATTAAGCATGGTGCAGTTCAACTCCACCTGCTGCCATTTAGAAACTTTGCCAGTGTTGTTCACCCATGTTGTCTTTGTCTTTAGAAGAGATTAAAAATGGTAGTTGTTGGTCATTTTAATGAAGTAAAATATCCCATATAGAGAAATGGTAAAACCAGCATGGACTCACTCAGCCAATGGCCTCCATCTACAAAACCCAGCATTAGCTGCTGCCAAAAAACTTGTTTTGATGATGGAGTAAGCGTCCATTTGTTCTGATGATGGAGTAGGTATCCATTTGTTCTGATGATGGAGTAGGCGTCCATTTGTTCTGATGATGGAGTAGGCGGCCATTGTTTTGATGATGGAGTAAGCGTCCGTTCGTTTTGATGATGGAGTAAGTGTCCGTTTGTTCTGATGATGGAGTAAGCGTCCGTTTGTTTTGATGATGGAGTAAGCATCCATTTGTTCTGATGATGGAGTAAGCGTCCATTGTTTTGATGATGGAGTAAACGTCCGTTTGTTTTGATGATGGAGTAAGCGTCTGTTTGTTCTGATGATGGAGTAAGCATCCATTTGTTTTGATGATGGAGTAAGCGTCCATTCTGATGATGGAGTAAGCGTCCGTTTGTTCTGATGATGGAGTAAGCATCCGTTTGTTCTGATGATGGAGTAAGCGTCCATTTGTTCTGATGATGGAGTAAGCGTCCGTTTGCCATCTTTGATTTTTGCTTGAGATCACAAATTTACTAATCTCTTGTTCTCATCTGAGTACACAATAATAGATGGCGATAGACTAATATGGATCTATTTATCCATCGGCAGTGGAAGGTTGATGTCTTGTTCTGCTTATTTCTGACTTTGCAAACATTGCATCCCCAGCAACTAGGTTAGTGACTGTGTTACGAACGCACATTTCATTAAGTGGTGCTGCGGTGCTGTTCTGCCTAGTATGTAGTGGTGCATGAACGTTTTCAGCGGCGCCGTCTCATTTGTTTGTGAAGATTTATTATGGTGTGATGAAAGCTAGCACGAAGAGTTGCGAAATGAAATTCTGTTGTTCTTTGGACCAGTAGTTGAGGTATTGTCTGCGGCAACCATGAGTCACTGTCTCTACAGTGGCAGGGTGTTTACAACAAGTACTGCTGAACAAATAAAACGTTTTAGTTTCATACACACAGTAGGAGGGTGCAACAGAGGCGCTTTGGTTGCTCATGGTGCGGGTCAAGTGTGGCTGGCTGGTGGGAAGGTAAGGTTGCCTGGGAAGTAAACAAGGCAGACATGCAGGGTTCGGTGGGGATAGGTTGCCGGTCAAGCTGTCTGTTCGTCCGTGAAACAAAGGGGAGTTTTTGTTTTTTGTTTTGAATGTATTTTTAGTTCAGATCTTTCTTGTTTATCCGCATGAATGGATCAGAATTGCGATTATGAATGAATGAACGTTTATTCAACAACAACAACAACATAATACATGCACAGTATGGTTTGCTGCTGCTGAAAGGGCATAGCTGAAGTCATAGACTTATGTGTTGCTATGCCCTACTGTTGTTATGATTTAGGCAGTTAGAAACCGTCGGTAAATAAACCGACTGTGTCTGTTCATAGGTTTTTTTGAATCTCTTAATATTAGAATACAAATCCTGTTGAATTTCTTCTGCCTGCATTTTGTATGAATTTATACAGAATTGCACATAAAAGATACTGATTTTAACTGAATAAAATAGTTTGTATTCACTGACAAGAACTCTTCAAAGAGGGACAGGGAAGTGACCAGACAGTCTTGATTCCAGTTACTGGCCTTACCCTCCAGTGGTAATTACTCTCTTTCACAGGGGTGGAGAGGTTCTTCAGGGAAGTTACCCTACTCCTACTTGCACCCATGACAGTGTAACCTAAAGAGGGCAGAGTATGTTATTGGTGACATCCGAGGCAAAAACAGTTTCTGGTGGAGACAAACACAAGTCAGGGTCCTCCTTGTTTCTTTTTTGGAGTCAGGCCGCAGTTCCACCTCCGTGTCCCAATGAAGTGTCTAAGAAAGTGCAAGTTTGTGATTTTATTTGGCAACAAGTGACTGTTGTTGCGTCATTAACTGCATACACACTTACACTTTAAAACAGTTTAGTTAAAAAGAAAACAGACGTGTGAACGCAATTTAGCGCTAAAACGTTTTAACTAAAACGGTTTAGCTAATCCATTTCAGTAGGTGGTTTAGTTAAACTGTTTTAGCTAAAACAGTTCAAGTTGCAAGTGTGAACGCAAGCGGATTAGCTAAAATGTTTTAAGCACGTCACAGTCATGCGCATTCGATCTTGCGCCTCGTCGTTTCCTGTCTATAACGTAAACATAAACAACATTTTGGCGCAATCATGTATTCGACTTCGATCGTCGCAAAATTTGAAGAAACGCAACAATTGGGACGATGGGGAAGTTCGGCTGTTACTGGAGTTGTGGGGAGACGATCGGGGGTAGTCCGATTTAGAAGGAAATATAATTATATTGGTGCATTGCCAATCGTCTGAACCGCGACCTGAGCGAGGGCGCCGAGGCGGGGTCAGGGGGACATCGTTAACAATTTTGTTATGCTAGCTTGCGCATGTGCGCATACCAACTTCCTCCTTAAAATGGTTTAGCTATTGCATGTGTGAATGCTCACAATTTTCAAACATGAACCGATTTAACTAAAACGGTTTAGCTAAACCATTTTAATTCTGTAGGTGTGAATGCAGCTATAGTTACCACAATGAAGACGTCATGACACCTGATATGACGTCTTAGAAGGGTGTGGAACCAACAGAGAGATTGTGCAACAATCTGACTACTATACAAAGACAACTCTTTTCACCGTTAAGTACCGGTAGTAGTTCGACCTTAAGCTAATTCCTGCTGACTACTTAATTTCTGCTGTCACCAATGTGTCCATTTCGTGCAGCTGATAATAAGATAATAAATTCCCAGTAGCGATCGCCTCCCAGTAAATAGAACATAATACCACAATACCAGTGAGTGCGTCGAGACAACTACTCTTGGAGTGTGATTGTGTGTGAGCTACTGTTAATAGACACTTGGAACATGTCCACTATGGCATGGATTTAGTCATAATCCTGGTGGTGCTGTAAATAGGTCACGACAATGCAGTTTTATAGATAGAGAGTATTGAACTCGCTGCTGGACGGGTTAAGCATATTTGTATAAAGGATATCACAAAGCCCACCAGGCAGCTTACTAGATGATTCGTGCTTTACTTTGTTGAAACTAAATATAATTATCAGCTTAAGTTTCTCTAGCGTCGGCTACTAGTCAAAATAAAGTCAAAAGTTTCTATTTCTTCACATTGCCTCATTGGCTGCTTACACGGGACTGATCATTATTTGCTTTTATTAATTGTTAACATTTTAGTACTGTACGCAAAATAACAATTCAGATGTTACGATAATGTCACAAGTTGTTGCTTGTCATGACATAGAACGTTGAATTATTGTCAATTCTTACAATTTTATTTTTGTAAAAATCATCATGGGAGATGCTAAAAAGAAGAATTCATCTTTAAATACATGTAACATATTCTATGATCCTCAGTTTGGTGAACCGTCATTTTAGTAACTCTTCTTCATCTCGGCAACCCCGTTCATTTACCTCGTTCCATGACCACCACCACATGTTATACCATGTTTAACTAATTATCTCTTAATAAAAACTTCACGTTTTTTACTGTTTCGTTCCGAAACAAAATTTTGGGAAGTATGTTTCTAGTAAAAACTGAATCTTGCAGAAACGTGCCCCTGGTACAGCTTATGAGGAAGACAGAACTCAAAAGACAGACCACCCAGGATCCCAGCATCATTTTCCCAAACCAGCCTCTTTACTTTTATGCTGATAGAATACCCCTCATAACTTTCCATTGCTGAGAGTGTAGATTTATTGGTTAAACTGTTAGACTGCTGTTAAAGTTAAAGTTCAATTTGTTCCTTGAATGTATTCATGATCCAGTTTCTTGGTTATTAATAGTAGACATTTATCTCTCAAGAAATTTTAGGATGCTATTGAAATATCCAGATCAAAAAACAGTTTGTTCAGAGGTAAATATGTCTTAATATTTTTGTCGGAAAGTTATGTTGTGCAGTAATAAAATACATTTCCCGGCAGTAGCGTAGTTGTTACAGCATTATCTCTACATAATCCATGTTTGATTCCTCTTGCTAGTTGACACAGCATTATCCCTCTACATAATCCAGGTTTGATTCCTCTTGCTAGTTGACACAGCATTATCTCTCTACATAATCCAGGTTTGATTCCTCTTGCTAGTTGACACAGCATTATCTCTCTACATAACCCAGGTTTGATTCCTCTTGCTAGTTGACACAGCATTATCTCTCTGCATAATCCAGGTTTGATTCCTCTTGCTAGTTGACACAGCATTATCTCTCTGCATAATCCAGGTTTGATTCCTCTTGCTAGTTGACACAGCATTATCTCTCTACATAATCCAGGTTTGATTCCTCTTGCTAGTTGACACAGCATTATCTCTCTGCATAATCCAGGTTTGATTCTTCTTGCTAGTTGACACAGCATTATCTCTCTACATAATCCAGGTTTGATTCCTCTTGCTAGTTGACACAGCATTATCTCTCTACATAACCCAGGTTTGATTCCTCTTGCTAGTTGACACAGCTTTATCTCTCTGCATAATCCAGGTTTGATTCCTCTTGCTAGTTGACACAGCATTATCTCTCTGCATAATCCAGGTTTGATTCCTCTTGCTAGTTGACACAGCATTATCTCTCTGCATAATCCAGGTTTGATTCCTCTTGCGAGTTGACACAGCATTATCTCTTTGCATAATCCAGGTTTGATTCCTCTTGCTAGTTGACACAGCATTATCTCTCTGCATAACCCAGGTTTGATTCCTCTTGCTAGTTGACACAGCATTATCTCTCTGCATAATCCAGGTTTGATTCCTGTTGCTAGTTGACACAGCATTATCTCTCTGCATAATCCAGGTTTGATTCCTCTTGCTAGTTGACACAGCATTATCCCTCTACATAATCCAGGTTTGATTCCTCTTGCTAGTTGACACAGCATTATCTCTTTGCATAATCCAGGTTTGATTCCTCTTGCTAGTTGACACAGCATTATCCTTCTACATAATCCAGGTTTGATTCCTCTTGCTAGTTGACACAGCATTATCTCTCTGCATAATCCAGGTTTGATTCCTGTTGCTAGTTGACACAGCATTATCTCTCTGCATAATCCAGGTTTGATTCCTCTTGCTAGTTGACACAGCATTATCCCTCTACATAATCCAGGTTTGATTCCTCTTGCTAGTTGACACAGCATTATCTCTTTGCATAATCCAGGTTTGATTCCTCTTTGCTAGTTGACACAGCATTATCTCTCTGCATAATCCAGGTTTGATTCCTCTTTGCTAGTTGACACAGCATTATCCCTCTACATAATCCAGGTTTGATTCCTCTTTGCTAGTTGACACAGCATTATCTCTCTGCATAATCCAGGTTTGATTCCTGTTGCTAGTTGACACAGCATTATCCCTCTACATAATCCAGGTTTGATTCCTCTTGCTAGTTGACACAGCATTATCTCTTTGCATAATCCAGGTTTGATTCCTCTTGCTAGTTGACACAGCATTATCCCTCTACATAATCCAGGTTTGATTCCTCTTGCTAGTTGACACAACATTATCTCTCTGCATAATCCAGGTTTGATTCCTGTTGCTAGTTGACACAGCATTATCTCTCTGCATAATCCAGGTTTGATTCCTCTTGCTAGTTGACACAGCATTATCCCTCTACATAATCCAGGTTTGATTCCTCTTGCTAGTTGACACAGCATTATCTCTTTGCATAATCCAGGTTTGATTCCTCTTTGCTAGTTGACACAGCATTATCTCTCTACATAATCCAGGTTTGATTCCTCTTTGCTAGTTGACACAGCATTATCTCTCTACATAATCCAGGTTTGATTCCTCTTTGCTAGTTGACACAGCATTATCTCTCTGCATAATCCAGGTTTGATTCCTCTTTGCTAGTTGACACAGCATTATCTCTCTGCATAATCCAGGTTTGATTCCTCTTGCTAGTTGACACAGCATTATCCCTCTACATAATCCAGGTTTGATTCCTCTTTGCTAGTTGACACAGCATTATCCCTCTACATAATCCAGGTTTGATTCCTCTTTGCTAGTTGACACAGCATTATCCCTCTACATAATCCAGGTTTGATTCCTCTTTGCTAGTTGACACAGCATTATCCCTCTACATAATCCAGGTTTGATTCCTCTTTGCTAGTTGACACAGCATTATCCCTCTACATAATCCAGGTTTGATTCCTCTTTGCTAGTTGACACAGCATTATCTCTCTACATAATCCAGGTTTGATTCCTCTTTGCTAGTTGACACAGCATTATCTCTCTACATAATCCAGGTTTGATTCCTCTTTGCTAGTTGACACAGCATTATCTCTCTACATAATCCAGGTTTGATTCCTCTTTGCTAGTTGACACAGCATTATCTCTCTGCATAATCCAGGTTTGATTCTTCTTTGCTAGTTGACACAGCATTATCTCTCTACATAATCCAGGTTTGATTCCTCTTGCTAGTTGACACAGCATTATCCCTCTACATAATCCAGGTTTGATTCCTCTTTGCTAGTTGACACAGCATTATCTCTCTACATAATCCAGGTTTGATTCCTCTTGCTAGTTGACACAGCATTATCCCTCTACATAATCCAGGTTTGATTCCTCTTGCTAGTTGACACAGCATTATCTCTCTGCATAATCCAGGTTTGATTCCTCTTGCTAGTTGACACAGCATTATCTCTTTAGAGAATCCAAGTTTGATTCCTCTTGCTAGTTGACACAGCATTATCCCTCTACATAATCCAGGTTTGATTCCTCTTGCTAGTTGACACAGCATTATCTCTCTGCATAATCCAGGTTTGATTCCTCTTGCTAGTTGACACAGCATTATCTCTTTAGAGAATCCAAGTTTGATTCCTCTTGCTAGTTGACACAGCATTATCCCTCTACATAATCCAGGTTTGATTCCTCTTGCTAGTTGACACAGCATTATCTCTTTAGAGAATCCAAGTTTGATTCCTCTTGCTAGTGCTTCAAACCTTGCACAAGTTCGTTCACTCCACATTGCTCCAGTTCACTCAGCTGTATGAATGAGTACTTGGCTATAGACAGTGGTGGATATTTGAGTATGATCAGTCTTGATGCAGTAACTGCAGCATGGCTGAATGATTCCCAGAAAAGTCACGGTGCTGGTCGATCGAATGAATGAGTGTACAGTGCTTTAAGCTGTCCTAAGGGCACAAGTACACAATACCTCATACTATAAGAACTTACTTTTGTAAAACAGATAGCAGACCAACAATCAGACATCATATAACAACAGTGGTTCATCAAGACACAAACATATGCCCACCCTTTAGAGGTTAAGCTTAACACTATTTGTCAAGCAGTATGCCTTCAAAATATCGTTTATAGTGTAACAAACAAAATAAATAATTATAAATAAATGTTTATGAATGAGGGATGGACATTATATGTTTAAAATTCAATTATATGACCTCAGTTAATAAAATAAATGTATACACCAGGTAATATAGTAATAATCAATCATTTGTAATAATGAAAAGTAAAATAATATATAATAAAATATAATAATTAAATAATAAAAATTAATAAAATCACTTCTTTGGCACCAATATCCTCGGAAATTCGGAGCTCACTGGCGCAACAAAACCAAAAAACCTACTCGTGACTGTATTCAATGTAACAGTTGTGTGCAGAATGAATTAGCATCTATCATTTGCCCTGTACCACTCGTCTCACCACTGTGTCTGTCTTCCCACAGAAATGGCGTCGGCGCTTCTTCGTGCTGTATGAGCCGTCTGCGGCTGACAGTCTCCCCGGCACGAGGGCAGCACTAGACTACTTCCGTGATGAAACGGTGTCGAAGCGCCTCGGCTACATCGACCTGACCCATTGCGAGGAGGTCCTGTCCTCCCTCGATTCCTCTCTCTACCAGCACCTGTTTGCCCTGCGCACCAAGCACAAGGGCCACGACCGCGTCTACTACCTTGCGGTGGACTCCGAGGACATCATGAACAAATGGGTCAACTCTCTGTGCTGTGTGCTCGGACTCAAGGAGAATGACGATGGTACGGTCTCATCTACTTGTAGTTGTTCTAGTTGTTGTTCTTCTCTTGTTTCCTTGTCTGTCAGAGGTGAGGTTGGCCTCAATTCTCATCATTCATTTATTTTCCCTCACTGATCTCGCACTGCTGTCTCCACCAACCGTCTCCACTCCCCTCTATCTTTCACAGCTGTCTTCACCAACTGTCTCCACTCTCTATCTTTCACAGCTGTCTTCACCAACTGTCTCCATTCTCTATCTTTCACTGCTGTCTCCACCAACTGTCTCCACTCCCCTCTGTCTTTCACAGCTGTCTTCACCAACTGTCTCCACTCTCCTCTATCTTTCACTGCTGTCTCCACCAACTGTCTCCACTCCCCTCTATCTTTCACTGCTGTCTCCACCAACTGTCTCCACTCCCCTCTGTCTTTCACTGCTGTCTCCACCAACTGTCTCCACTCCCCTGTATCTTTCACTGCTCTCTTCACCAACTGTCTCCACTCTCTATCTTTCATTGCTGTCTCCACCAACTGTCTCCACCCCCCTCTGTCTTTCACTGCTGTCTCCACCAACTGTCTCCACTCTCTATCTTTCATTGCTGTCTCCACCAACTGTCTCCACTCCCCTCTATCTTTCACTGCTGTCTCCACTCCCCTCTATCTTTCACTGCTGTCTCTACCAACTGTCTCCACTCCCCTCTATCTTTCACTGATGTCTCCACCAACTGTCTCCACTCTCTATCTTTCACTGCTGTCTCCACCAACTGTCTCCACTCTCTATCTTTCACTGCTGTCTCCACTCCCCTCTATCTTTCACTGCTGTCTTCACCAACTGTCTCCACTCTCTATCTTTCATTGCTGTCTCCACCAACTGTCTCCACTCCCCTCTGTCTTTCACTGCTGTCTCCACCAACTGTCTCCACTCCCCTCTATCTTTCACTGCTGTCTCCACCAACTGTCTCCACTCCCCTCTATCTTTCACTGCTGTCTCCACCAATTGTCCACTCCCCTCTATCTTTCACTGCTGTCTTCACCAACTGTCTCCGCTCTCTATCTTTCATTGCTGTCTCCACCAACTGTCTCCACTCCCCTCTGTCTTTCACTGCTGTCTCCACCAACTGTCTCCACTCCCCTCTATCTTTCACTGCTGTCTCCACCAATTGTCCACTCCCCTCTATCTTTAACTGCTGTCTTCACCAACTGTCTCCGCTCTCTATCTTTCATTGCTGTCTCCACCAACTGTCTCCACTCCCCTCTGTCTTTCACTGCTGTCTCCACCAACTGTCTCCACTCTCTATCTTTCATTGCTGTCTCCACCAACTGTCTCCACTCCCCTCAGTCTTTCACTGCTGTCTCCACCAACTGTCTCCACTCCCCTCTATCTTTCACTGCTGTCTCCACTCCCCTCTATCTTTCACTGCTGTCTCCACCAACTGTCTCCACTCTCTATCTTTCACTGCTGTCTCTACCAACTGTCTCCACTCTCTATCTTTTACTGCTGTCTCTACCAACTGTCTCCACTCCCTTTTATCTTTCACTGCTGTCTCCACTCCCCTCTATCTTTCACTGCTGTCTCCACCAACTGTCTCCACTCTCTATCTTTCACTGCTGTCTCCACTCCCCTCTATCTTTCACAGCTGTCTTCACCAACTGTCTCCACTCTCTATCTTTCATTGCTGTCTCCACCAACTGTCTCCACTCCCCTCTGTCTTTCACTGCTGTCTCCACCAACTGTCTCCACTCCCCTCTATCTTTCACTGCTGTCTCCACCAATTGTCTCCGCTCTCTATCTTTCACTGCTGTCTCCACCAACTGTCTCCACTCTCCTCTATCTTTCACTGCTGTCTCCACCAACTGTCTCCACTCTATCTTTCACTGCTGTCTCCACCAACTGTCTCCACTCCCCTCTATCTTTCACTGCTGTCTCCACCAACTGTCTCCACCCTCTATCTTGCACTGCTGTCTCCACCAACTGTCTCCACTCCCCTCTATCTTTCACTGCCAACTCCACCAACTGTCTCCACTCCCTTCTATCTGTCACTGCTGTGTCCACCAACTGTCTCCACTCTCCTCTATCTTTCACTGCTGTCTCCACCAACTGTCTCCACTCTCTATCTTTCACTGCTGTCTCCAACAACTATGTCCACTCCCCTCTATCTTTCACTGCTGTCTCCACCAACTGTCTCCACTCCCCCCTATCTTTCACTGCTGTCTCCACCAACTGTCTCCACTCTATCTTTCATTGCTGTCTCCACCAACTGTCTCCACTCCCCTCTGTCTTTCACTGCTGT
Source organism: Escarpia spicata (assembly GCA_963995525.1). Lineage (NCBI taxonomy): Eukaryota > Metazoa > Annelida > Polychaeta > Sabellida > Siboglinidae > Escarpia > Escarpia spicata. The sequence continues at coordinate 51,095,371 of OZ023215.1, forward strand.
CTCCACCAACTGTCTCCACTCCCCTCTATCTTTCACTGCTGTCTCCACCAATTGTCTCCGCTCTCTATCTTTCACTGCTGTCTCCACCAACTGTCTCCACTCTCTATCTTTCACTGCTGTCTCCACCAACTGTCTCCACTCTCCTCTATCTTTCACTGCTGTCTCCACCAACTGTCTCCACTCTATCTTTCACTGCTGTCTCCACCAACTGTCTCCACTCCCCTCTATCTTTCACTGCTGTCTCCACCAACTGTCTCCACCCTCTATCTTGCACTGCTGTCTCCACCAACTGTCTCCACTCCCCTCTATCTTTCACTGCCAACTCCACCAACTGTCTCCACTCCCTTCTATCTGTCACTGCTGTGTCCACCAACTGTCTCCACTCTCCTCTATCTTTCACTGCTGTCTCCACCAACTGTCTCCACTCTCTATCTTTCACTGCTGTCTCCAACAACTATGTCCACTCCCCTCTATCTTTCACTGCTGTCTCCACCAACTGTCTCCACTCCCCCCTATCTTTCACTGCTGTCTCCACCAACTGTCTCCACTCTCTATCGTTCACTGCTGTCTCCACCAACTGTCTTCACTCTCTATCTTGCACTGCTGTCTCCACCAACTGTCTCCACTCTATCTTTCACTGCTGTCTCCACCAACTGTCTCCACTCCCCTCTGTCTTTCTTTGCTGTCTCCACCAACTTTCTCCACTCCCCTCTATTTTTCACTGCTGTCTCCACCAACTGTCTCCACTCCCCTCTATCTTTCACTGCTGTCTCCACCAACTGTCTCCACTCCCCTCTGTCTTTCACTGCTGTCTCCACCAACTGTCTCCACTCCCCTGTATCTTTCACTGCTGTCTTCACCAACTGTCTCCACTCTCTATCTTTCATTGCTGTCTCCACCAACTGTCTCCACCCCCCTCTGTCTTTCACTCCTGTCTCCACCAACTGTCTCCACTCTCTATCTTTCATTGCTGTCTCCACCAACAGTCTCCACTCCCCTCTATCTTTCACTGCTGTCTCCACTCCCCTCTATCTTTCACTGCTGTCTCTACCAACTGTCTCCACTCCCCTCTATCTTTCACTGCTGTCTCCACCAACTGTCTCCACTCTCTATCTTTCACTGCTGTCTCCACCAACTGTCTCCACTCTCTATCTTTCACTGCTGTCTCCACTCCCCTCTATCTTTCACTGCTGTTTTCACCAACTGTCTCCACTCTCTATCTTTCATTGCTGTCTCCACCAACTGTCTCCACTCCCCTCTGTCTTTCACTGCTGTCTCCACCAACTGTCTCCACTCCCCTCAGTCTTTCACTGCTGTCTCCACCAACTGTCTCCACTCCCCTCTATCTTTCACTGCTGTCTCCACTCCCCTCTATCTTTCACTGCTGTCTCCACCAACTGTCTCCACTCTCTATCTTTCACTGCTGTCTCTACCAACTGTCTCCACTCTCTATCTTTTACTGCTGTCTCTACCAACTGTCTCCACTCCCCTTTATCTTTCACTGCTGTCTCCACTCCCCTCTATCTTTCACTGCTGTCTCCACCAACTGTCTCCACTCTCTATCTTTCACTGCTGTCTCCACTCCCCTCTATCTTTCACAGCTGTCTTCACCAACTGTCTCCACTCTCTATCTTTCATTGCTGTCTCCACCAACTGTCTCCATTCCCCTCTGTCTTTCACTGCTGTCTCCACCAACTGTCTCCACTCCCCTCTATCTTTCACTGCTGTCTCCACCAATTGTCTCCGCTCTCTATCTTTCACTGCTGTCTCCACCAACTGTCTCCACTCTCTATCTTTCACTGCTGTCTCCACCAACTGTCTCCACTCTCCTCTATCTTTCACTGCTGTCTCCACCAACTGTCTCCACTCTATCTTTCACTGCTGTCTCCACCAACTGTCTCCACTCCCCTCTATCTTTCACTGCTGTCTCCACCAACTGTCTCCACCCTCTATCTTGCACTGCTGTCTCCACCAACTGTCTCCACTCCCCTCTATCTTTCACTGCCAACTCCACCAACTGTCTCCACTCCCTTCTATCTGTCACTGCTGTGTCCACCAACTGTCTCCACTCTCCTCTATCTTTCACTGCTGTCTCCACCAACTGTCTCCACTCTCTATCTTTCACTGCTGTCTCCAACAACTATGTCCACTCCCCTCTATCTTTCACTGCTGTCTCCACCAACTGTCTCCACTCCCCCCTATCTTTCACTGCTGTCTCCACCAACTGTCTCCACTCTCTATCGTTCACTGCTGTCTCCACCAACTGTCTTCACTCTCTATCTTGCACTGCTGTCTCCACCAACTGTCTCCACTCTATCTTTCACTGCTGTCTCCACCAACTGTCTCCACTCCCCTCTGTCTTTCTTTGCTGTCTCCACCAACTGTCTCCACTCCCCTCTATTTTTCACTGCTGTCTCCACCAACTGTCTCCACTCCCCTCTATCTTTCACTGCTGTCTCCACCAACTGTCTCCACTCCCCTCTGTCTTTCACTGCTGTCTCCACCAACTGTCTCCACTCCCCTGTATCTTTCACTGCTGTCTTCACCAACTGTCTCCACTCTCTATCTTTCATTGCTGTCTCCACCAACTGTCTCCACCCCCCTCTGTCTTTCACTGCTGTCTCCACCAACTGTCTCCACTCTCTATCTTTCATTGCTGTCTCCACCAACTGTCTCCACTCCCCTCTATCTTTCACTGCTGTCTCCACTCCCCTCTATCTTTCACTGCTGTCTCTACCAACTGTCTCCACTCCCCTCTATCTTTCACTGCTGTCTCCACCAACTGTCTCCACTCTCTATCTTTCACTGCTGTCTCCACCAACTGTCTCCACTCTCTATCTTTCACTGCTGTCTCCACTCCCCTCTATCTTTCACTGCTGTTTTCACCAACTGTCTCCACTCTCTATCTTTCATTGCTGTCTCCACCAACTGTCTCCACTCCCCTCTGTCTTTCACTGCTGTCTCCACCAACTGTCTCCACACCCCTCTATCTTTCACTGCTGTCTCCACCAACTGTCTCCACTCCCCTCTATCTTTCACTGCTGTCTCCACCAATTGTCCACTCCCCTCTATCTTTCACTGCTGTCTTCACCAACTGTCTCCGCTCTCTATCTTTCATTGCTGTCTCCACCAACTGTCTCCACTCCCCTCTGTCTTTCACTGCTGTCTCCACCAACTGTCTCCACTCCCCTCTATCTTTCACTGCTGTCTCCACCAATTGTCCACTCCCCTCTATCTTTCACTGCTGTCTTCACCAACTGTCTCCGCTCTCTATCTTTCATTGCTGTCTCCACCAACTGTCTCCACTCCCCTCTGTCTTTCACTGCTGTCTCCACCAACTGTCTCCACTCTCTATCTTTCATTGCTGTCTCCACCAACTGTCTCCACTCCCCTCAGTCTTTCACTGCTGTCTCCACCAACTGTCTCCACTCCCCTCTATCTTTCACTGCTGTCTCCACTCCCCTCTATCTTTCACTGCTGTCTCCACCAACTGTCTCCACTCTCTATCTTTCACTGCTGTCTCTACCAACTGTCTCCACTCTCTATCTTTTACTGCTGTCTCTACCAACTGTCTCCACTCCCCTTTATCTTTCACTGCTGTCTCCACTCCCCTCTATCTTTCACTGCTGTCTCCACCAACTGTCTCCACTCTCTATCTTTCACTGCTGTCTCCACTCCCCTCTATCTTTCACAGCTGTCTTCACCAACTGTCTCCACTCTCTATCTTTCATTGCTGTCTCCACCAACTGTCTCCACTCCCCTCTGTCTTTCACTGCTGTCTCCACCAACTGTCTCCACTCTCTATCTTTCATTGCTGTCTCCACCAACTGTCTCCACTCCCATCAGTCTTTCACTGCTGTCTCCACCAACTGTCTCCACTCCCCTCTATCTTTCACTGCTGTCTCCACTCCCCTCTATCTTTCACTGCTGTCTCCACCAACTGTCTCCACTCTCTATCTTTCACTGCTGTCTCTACCAACTGTCTCCACTCTCTATCTTTTACTGCTGTCTCTACCAACTGTCTCCACTCCCCTTTATCTTTCACTGCTGTCTCCACTCCCCTCTATCTTTCACTGCTGTCTCCACCAACTGTCTCCACTCTCTATCTTTCACTGCTGTCTCCACTCCCCTCTATCTTTCACAGCTGTCTTCACCAACTGTCTCCACTCTCTATCTTTCATTGCTGTCTCCACCAACTGTCTCCACTCCCCTCTGTCTTTCACTGCTGTCTCCACCAACTGTCTCCACTCCCCTCTATCTTTCACTGCTGTCTCCACCAACTGTCTCCACTCTCTATATTTCACTGCTGTCTCTACCAACTGTCTCCACTCTCTATCTTTTACTGCTGTCTCTACCAACTGTCTCCATTTCCCTCTATCTTTCACTGCTGTCTCCACCAATTGTCTCCGCTCTCTATCTTTCACTGCTGTCTCCACCAACTGTCTCCACTCTCTATCTTTCACTGCTGTCTCCACCAACTGTCTCCACTCTCCTCTATCTTTCACTGCTGTCTCCACCAACTGTCTCCACTCTATCTTTCACTGCTGTCTCCACCAACTGTCTCCACTCCCCTCTATCTTTCACTGCTGTCTCCACCAACTGTCTCCACCCTCTATCTTGCACTGCTGTCTCCACCAACTGTCTCCACTCCCCTCTATCTTTCACTGCCAACTCCACCAACTGTCTCCACTCCCTTCTATCTGTCACTGCTGTGTCCACCAACTGTCTCCACTCTCCTCTATCTTTCACTGCTGTCTCCACCAACTGTCTCCACTCTCTATCTTTCACTGCTGTCTCCAACAACTATCTCCACTCCCCTCTATCTTTCACTGCTGTCTCCACCAACTGTCTCCACTCCCCCCTATCTTTCACTGCTGTCTCCACCAACTGTCTCCACTCTCTATCGTTCACTGCTGTCTCCACCAACTGTCTTCACTCTCTATCTTGCACTGCTGTCTCCACCAACTGTCTCCACTCTATCTTTCACTGCTGTCTCCACCAACTGTCTCCACTCCCCTCTGTCTTTCTTTGCTGTCTCCACCAACTGTCTCCACTCCCCTCTATTTTTCACTGCTGTCTCCACCAACTGTCTCCACTCCCCTCTATCTTTCACTGCTGTCTCCACCAACTGTCTCCACCCTCTATCTTGCACTGCTGTCTCCACCAACTGTCTCCACTCCCCTCTATCTTTCACTGCCAACTCCACCAACTGTCTCCACTCCCTTCTATCTGTCACTGCTGTGTCCACCAACTATCTCCATTCCCCTCTATCTTTTACTGCTGTCTCCACCAACAGTCTCCACTCCCTTCTATCTGTCACTGCTGTCTCCACCAACTGTCTCCACTCTCTATCGTTCACTGCTGTCTCCACCAACTGTCTTCACTCTCTATCTTGCACTGCTGTCTCCACCAACTGTCTCCACTCTATCTTTCACTGCTGTCTCCACCAACTGTCTCCACTCCCCTCTATCTTTCACTGCTGTCTCCACCAACTGTCTCCACCCTCTATCTTTCACTGCTGTCTCCACCAACTGTCTCCACTCCCCTCTATCTTTCACTGCCAACTCCACCAACTGTCTCCACTCCCTTCTATCTTTCACTGCTGTCTCCACCAACTATCTCCATTCCCCTCTATCTTTCACTGCTGTCTCCATCAACTGTCTCCACTCCCTTCTATCTTTCACTGCTGTCTCCACCAACTGTCTCCACTCCCCTCTATCTTTCACTGCTGTCTCCACCAACTGTCTCCACTCCCCTCTATCTTTCACTGCTGTCTCCACCAACTGTCTCCACTCCCCTCTATCTTTCACTGCTGTCTCCACCAACTGTCTCCACTCCCCTCTATCTGTCACTGCTGTGTCCACCAACTGTCTCCACTCCCTTCTATCTTTCACTGCTGTCTCCACCAACTGTCTCCACTCCCCTCTATCTTTCACTGCTGTCTCCACCAACTGTCTCCACTCCCCTCTATCTTTCACTGCTGTCTCCACCAACTGTCTCCACTCCCCTCTATCTTTCACTGCTGTCTCCACCAACTGTCTCCACTCCCCTCTATCTTTCACTGCCAACTCCACCAACTGTCTCCACTCCCTTCTATCTTTCACTGCTGTCTCCACCAACTATCTCCATTCCCCTCTATCTTTCACTGCTGTCTCCATCAACTGTACCAACTGTATGTCTGTCTGTCTGTCTGTCTGTCTGTCTGTCTGTCTGTCTGTCTGTCTGTCTGTCTGTCTGTCTGTCTGTCTGTCTGTCTGTCTGTCTGTCTGTCTGTCTGTCTGTCCGTGAAACAGCGGGTAGTTTGGATGTGTTTTTGGTTTTGAATGTATTTTTAGTTCAGATATTTCTTGTTTTCCATATGAATGGATCAGAATTGCGGTTATGATTTAGGCACTTAGAAACCACCGGTAAATAAACCGACTGTGTCTGTTCATAGGTTTTTATAATCTCTTAATACTAGAATAAAATGTGTTGAATTTCTTCTGCCTGCAATTTTTATGAATTTATACAGAACTGCACATAAAAGATACTGATTTCAAGTGAACAAAATAGTTTGTATTCAATGACAAGAACTCTCCAGTGGTAATTACCCTCCTTCACAGGGGTAGAGAGGTTCTTCAGGGAAGTTACCCTACTCCTACTAACACCCATGGCAGTGTAACCTAAAGAGGGCAGAGTATGTTATTGGTGACATCCGAGGCAAAAAGAGTTCCTGGTGAAGACAAACACAACTCAGGGTCCTCCTTGTTTCTTTTTTGGAGTCAGGCCACAGTTCCACCTCCGTGTCACAATGAAGTGCCTAAGAATATGCAAGTTTGTGATTTTATTTGGCAACAAATGACTGTTGTTGCGTCATTGTTACCACAATGAAGATGTCATGACACCTGATATGACGTCTTAGAAGGGTGTAGAACCAACAGAGGGATTGTGCAACAGTCTGACTACTATACAAAGACAACTCTTTTCACCGATAAGTAGTAGTTCGACCTTAAACTAATTCCTGTTCGACCTTAAACTAAATCCTGCTGACCATTTAATTTCTTCTGTAACCAATGTATCCATTTCATGCAGCTCATAATAAGGTAATAATTTCCCAGTAGCGATCGCCTCCTAGTAAATCGAACATGGCTCCCTCTGGGGAATGTCTGTGTCTGTCTGTCTGTCTGTCAGTCCGTCCGTCCGTCCGTCCGTCCGTCCGTCCGTCCGTCTGTCTGTCTGTCTGTCCACCCCACCCCATCTCTCACTCTCCATCCCTCCCCCATCTCTCACTCTCCATCCCTCCCCCATCTCTCACTCTCCATCCCTCCCCATCTCCCACTCTCCACCACTCCCACATCTCTCACTCTCCACCCCTCCCCATCTCTCACTCTCTACCCCTCCCCATCTCTCACTCTCCACCCCTCCCCATCTCCCAATCTCCACTCTTCCCACATCTCACTCTCCACCCTCCCACATCTCTCACTTTCCACCCCTCCCCATCTCCCAATCTCCACCCTTCCCACATCTCTCTGTCCACCCTCCCACATCTCTTACTCTCCTTCCCTCCCCACCTCTCACTCTCTACCCCTCCCAATCTCTCACTCTCCAACCCTCCCCCATCTCTCACTCTCTACCCCTCCCACATTTCTCACTCCACCCTCCCCATCTCACTCTCCACCCCCCCTCTCACTCCACCCTCCTCCATCTCTCACTCTCTACCCCTTCCCATCTCTCATTCTCCACATCTCTCACTCTCCACCCCTCCCCATCTCTCACTCTCCACCCCTCCCCTTCTCTCACTCTCCACCCTCCCCCATCTCTCACTCTCAACTCCTCCCCATCTCTCACTCTCCACCCCTCCTCATCTCTCTCTCCACCCCTCCCACATCTCTCACTCTCCACCCCTACCACATCTCTCACTGTCCACCCCTCCTCATCTCTCACTCTCCACCCCTCCCCTATCTCTCACTCTCCACCCCTCCCCATCTCTCACTCTCCACCCCTCCCCTCATCTCTCACTCTCCACCCCTCCCACATCTCTCATTCACCACCCCTCCCTCATCTCTCACTCTCCATCCCTTCCACATCTCTCATTCACCACCCCTCCCCCACCTCTCACCACCCCTCCCCCAGCTCTCATTCACCACCCCTCCCCCACCTCTCATTCACCACCCTTCCCACATCTCTCGCTCTCCACTCCTCCCCTCATGTCTCACTCTCCACCCCTCCCTTCATCTCTCATTCACCACCCCTCCCACATCTCTCACTGTCCACCCCTCTCCCACCCCTCACTCATCACCCCTCTCACTCTCTACCACTCTCACATCTCTCACTCTCCACTCCTCCCTCATCTCTCATTCACCACCCCTCCCCCACCTCTCATTCTCCACCCCTCCCACATCTCTCACTCTCCACTCCTCCCCTCATATCTCACTCTCTCTCACTCTCCACCCCTCCCCTCATCTCTCATTCACCACCCCTCCCACATCTCTCACTCTCCACCCCTCCCTCACCCCTCATTCATCACCACTCTCACATCTCTCACTCTCCGCTCTTCTTCCGATCCCACCAAACCTCTCTTTATACAGTATGTATACTCGGGGAAGATATGTCCTTCCCATTAACACCTGCTGACGGATGATACAACAAGGAACTACACAATTGGTAAACAACAACTTGTTAACAGTGCGATATCACTGATATTCTTGTGTGGGAGAGATGTTTGACAGTGATGAGAAGGTGGCAGACCGCCATGTCAGAAACCAGGCCACCAAAGACAACCATTAGCACTCTCACTTAATGCACACAGGTGATTGATTGTACAACATTACAGCATAATTTGAAATGTGTTTTTCACTGTAATTTACCCAGCTGTGTAGTTGCGATGGACTACAAAGTGCACTGGTATTTTGACGATGATTTATTTGGCAGATATTGTTAAAAGTGACAATGAACAGTTTCATTAGGTAGCTTTTTTCTAGTAAACTGTCTGTAAATTGTAAACTGTGAGTTGAAAGAAACTAAAAACATACATATAAAAGTAATGTACATACATATATATATATATATATACACAATGTAACACGCTTATAACGAACTACTTTGTGGGTAGCTAACGAGTTCGTTATATTCGTGAATTCGTTATATGCATGTATGCGTTTACTCTCTAGGTGGCAGTGTTGTGTATGACAGTTTTTAAGCTATTCGCCAGGTGTCTATTAAATGCAAAGATGTTTTGTTGTGTAACATTTATTTAGATGACACATAAGACAGTTACAAATGTTACTATTAAGTGTAGTTATAACATAAGATCGCAGTCCACCGTCAGTGAAAAAATAACGAAATACAGTATGACATAAACACATGGCGAACACGTCGCGTCCAAGCACACTAAAACACGAACTGTGGCAGGATGGAGCCACGGTAACTAGTACTACTTCTTGTATAACACACACAGAATGATACCAGTTAATGAGCTTTGAAGAAGTCCTCCATTGTTGTATGTTTGCTGTTGGCTAGGGCACCAAACAACAGGAAATCCTCAAGCCAGTCCCAGTGCGCTGCAGTGTAGTCTGACTGCATAGCCCTGTTAATGGATGAACTGTCCTATCAGCAAACAATCACCTTTGTCTTTGATGATTTCCCTCATTGACCTAGCACACACAGAATTACACCAGTAAATCTGCTTTGAACAAGTCCTTCATTGATATTTGTTTGCTTGTTTGTTTGTTAGGGCCCCAAACAAAAGGAAATCCTGAAGTCAGTTGCAGCATGTCTGACTTTGTAGCCCTGTTACGAATGATTTCCCTCATTGATCTAATTACTTTGGCACTGGTGCTCCGCACGGCCATGGCATGGCTTCCAGGTCACGCCGGGAAGTATTTGTGAACAACCGGGCGATTTTCAATTGGATAGAAATTGGTTATACGGCGAAATTTGTTCGGGAAAAGGTGTTCATAATAACTGTGAATTTGTTATACCCGTGTTCATAAAAGATAGGGGACAAATCTGTATGTAAGAAATTGTTTTGTTATATCCGTCATTTCATTGTATCCGTGTTCGTTATAAACGTGTTGCACTGTATATATATATATATATATATACAGTGCAGTATATATATATATACATACAGTGCAACACGTTTATAACGAACACGTATATAATATATATATTTAAAAAGATTTAACAAGATTGCCATCCAGAAAATTAACTCTAGATGGCAGGTGGACAAGGAAGCCTTTTGTATATATATATATATATATATATATATGCATGTACATTACTTTTATATGTATATATATATAATCAAACAATTTTGACAGTTACATTAAACTAGAAAATGATATGAAACATGCATAAATAATTTTACTGAGTAAATAAATGTATCGTTTGTTTGTTGCAGATGAGAAGCCCCCCCTGTCACATGACCGCCCTCCGCCCACCCAGACCCTCCACGTCCCGGCCCAGCCCGGCCCCGCCCTCCCTGACCGACCCAGAACACCCCTGCCCACACCCGTGTCAGCTCTACGCAGCAGCCCATTGCCTGCACGGGGTGGCAGTCTTAGCAACCTGCCGTCAGCCCGATCGGGCAGCTATGGGCTGTCTTCGTCCATGCCAAGGACATCCAGCCCTCACTTAAACAACAGTCCACATCATGGCAGTGGGTCAGTGCGACAGACCGGTGCCTTAAAGAGCAGTCCGCTGTCTGCGTCGCCAGCGTCCAGCCATCAGGGGTCACGGGGCGAGGGGTATATTCCGCTCGACGAGTGCTACAGTGACGATCACGCGAAGTGCCGATCGCCACTCGATATCGTTCCACCAGCGCCGCTTGACCGCGACTCATTTCCGTCGGAACCTGCCCCGCTGCCACCCATCAAGTCCGGGCAACAGGGGGCGCCACCACGGAGTGTGGACGACGAGATGTACGACTACCCGAAGCGGTCGTACATCAACATTAACCAAGACAATGGGGAATACAGCTATCCGCCTCGCCGCGGGGAATCCTCTGATGACGGTGACGACGGGCTGTACAAAGTGCCCCCTGTCCACCGTCTAGAGTTCGTCTCGCAGACTTCCAGTATCTACAAAGTGCCGCCGTCCAGACACAACTTGTCACCAACGTCACCGAACAACGCAAACGGTTGGTACGACGTTCCACCCGTTCCACACTCAAAACCACGACTCAACTCAAGCGGAACCGCCGAGCGCCGGGTGAGTGACACAAACAACTTACACGAGATGCTCTCAACCAAAGTGTCAGTGGAGCCACGGACAAGTCGGTGGCCATCAGGTGACGACACCTATGACGTGCCGCCAACAGCGACGAAGTCAGTGTCAGAGAACAACCTTCTGGACTGCGTCCCCCCACCACCACGGTCAGTCAACCGTGGGAGGAAACAACCCACTCCCACGAACGAACACACAAACAGTCGATACATGAACCTCCCGTCAAACAGCAAGGTGCATCCTGGGTACGTTGCCCCGCCTCCCCCCGTCACGGACAGTGTGTATGACTTCCCGCGACACATACAGGATTCGGACATGCTTGAGATGACACCCCCACCTCCTCAGCCCTGCACAATGGTAAAACACCGCTACGTGAACGCACCCCCGGGGTACGTTGTAGACCCCGACGCAGAAGGCATGTACATGCCGATGGCTGTGCAAGGCACGGACGATGATCTCTATCTGCCGATGGACAGCCAGGTGGCGCCACCGAGGCCACCGAGGGGCGAGGATGATACCCTCTACTCGTATCCGTTGTCAAACCAACCAATCGGGCCTCACTCTGTACCCCCTAGTGGGGCGCGCGGGATGCCACCCATGATGCTCCCCAAGCAAGTCACAATATTAGGTAAGTGGGTATATTGGATGCAAAGGTGCTTACCAGTTTTATCCATTTGAATGTGTTCTGAATATACTAAAATCTGACATGTGCCCCCATTCTTTTGACATATGCCCCCATTACAGTTTACTAAAAAATCATCTACAACTATTGAATGTTTTGTAAAAAAAATCCAACACAACCCTAATTTTTTGGCAATCTCTCACCTCGATCTAACAATGACTTACGTACATGACCGTCTTCATGACTTTTGTGTCTTTCTTTATGAATCATCATGATGTACACATAATGAGTTGTGTTTGATGTGCCTCCGACCCCAACTTCCTGATGATAGAAGTATATTATTATTATACTATTAAAGGGACAGGCGCACTTCGTGGCCTTTTTGTTTTTATTGCAAAATCATGTTATACAGTATACATTATATCTATCATAGCATACTTACAGCCCAAAGATGTTTTAATGAATCATTTTGTTTTATGAAATGTTAATGATAAGTGCACATATCACTTTGTTTACATCGACTGCGAGTCGCTTTCGAAAGCCGTTGTAGGCGTGGCTAAAATCCGACTACTAATGTGACGGAAATGCGTGCTCACGTGGTACGTGATCACGTGAACGCAAGTTGCATAGTTGTTGACATTTGATCGTAATGGCGGGTAAGAAAATGTTGCGTCGTGCAATACTATGTTCAGCGGCGAAGAAAAAACAAAAAGAACGTGACAAATTCCGGTCTACTACACGGGTAATTTTGGAAGAGCAGAAGGTACGACGGGATCGCCTGAAGGCTGACGTAAATCCGAAATTTGACCATAAACTGGCGGAAGTTCTGCTTGACACGTAAGTTTTTCAACTTGAATTTGCATCACCAGTGACCAGGCATATTACATCATCGTCATGTTTTATTGTCAGTGAGTTCCAAGTGAACATGGTGTCATACAAATTGTATTTTTACTTTGAAGTATATTTGATGCCAATAGATTGGTTGCATTTATATAGAAAATCTCCCGTACGGGCATCATGTCGTTTACACTCACTGACGGAGGCTCGGCCTCGGGACGTTATCATCACTGACACTGTCCATACTCCTTGGCTTGATGCTAGCCTGGGCTAGGGCCAATGCTTAATCGTAAGCTAGGTAGAATGGTAACCCGGTAAAATATAGGAAGGGAATGGAATATGAAGTAGATTACGTAGCTCAAACATCGCCCATCTAATCGACAAAATTATTGTTTGGAACGGGTATAATTATCGTCATGTCCTAACTTCGTGCATCGCGTAATACCGTGTCATATTGGGAATTTGATGTCAATTTGTTCAATTCCATTATTTGTTTGTAGCCCTCTGTCATATGATGAAGACAGTGAGGAGGGCGATGATGATGATTCATGGCTACCATCACAATGCACGGAGGATGCTTCATATGAGCTTGACATCAATGTCACTGAAAGGTACACATTACTCTTAGTCAATGTAACATGGAAGGAAATGGGAAATTATAAGAAATTAAATTTAGCATGAGTGAAGTTGCACAATACTGGGCCAAATTGTGGTGTCTTGTAACTTACGCTATATTTACTCCATAACCAGCTTCTTTGAGGACAGTTCCTGTTGATAACATTTGGCCTGTATCTTAGGCCCATGAAGAAAGAAGAGACACAAAAACACATCCTGCCTGTTTATTGTTGTTTGAAAAAAATTGTGGTTGTGGTGGATAACGTAAGTTATAGTGACTGTAACTTATGTTATCCACCATTTCAGGTCCGAAGTCTAATTATATTCTTAACATTTTAAAAGTCTTGGTTGGCCATCATTGAATAATATAGATTCAAACACACAGGGAAGCAACATGAATCAGAAATTTATCACATGAAATTACTTATTGCAGCTTCCCGGTATACCGGGCACGGTCCTGGCAGCGATTGATTATCAGAGTCACAAAGATTTACCATTGAAAAGAAATCGAAAGGGACACTCTGTGTAAGTATGCAGGTACACATTAAGTATACATGTAACAACATGAACATGTACATATTTTTGTTATGCATTATAATAACGATTATTTCCATTCTATTATGGGGCTAATTATTGATTGGATTTATTTATGTTAGTGACGACTCTAACAATCAATGCCTAAGGTTTAGCAAGTAATGTATGAGAAGACAATTTTTTAGAAATGAAAGGTATTTATTACTTTGCAATACAAAGCATAATAATAATAGCACATGTACATTATGCACATATGTGTAATATTTAAAGTAACTTTTTATTTGCAATAATTCAGCTATTTACATAACATTTTTATATGCTGACGTATCGCACATGAAAAAGGTTACTTTAAATATTTACATGTTGAATAAAAAAAAAAAAAATTTTTGCAAATGCCAAACTGTAACAATGCAAGTTGATGACACGTCATTAAGTTTGTCTATTAATCTACAGCTACCTCAAAGTCTACAACAAACGGGGAAAGAAGTGGACTATTATCCTGAGCGAGAACTGGAACAGTATGTGTACATAGTGTCCCTTCAGGAGAAGATCATCCGAGCATGCACTGACGATCCACTACCAAAACGCAGGATGCGTGGACTTAAACCTGATGACCCGTGCAACATTGCACCAACACTAGCAGCAGTGCCTGCGCCACCAACAGCCGATCTAGTGGCAAGGCATCAAACCCGATTTGGAAAAAAGAAATATGCCTAAGATGGAAGTTGTCAATGAGTAACCTACATGTTAAGGAACATTTATTTTTTAATAACAAACTATTATCAATTAATTTATAAATTAACATGGTTACCTGATGATGTGTGGTTATATAAATTTTACACACTTTATTCTTGACAAGTGATGATTTCAACCTAACGTATGAACTTTGAACCCAGAGTACTGTCCACTTGCACTTGGAAATGTCTGCCTAATTTTCCACACCCAACAGCTCGGAATAACATGTCTGTTCCCTGTTCCCAGTTTGCCATGTCGCCAGAAAACAAACTGGTGATAGGCATAATGTCGCATGGCATCATTGTCTCCTCGTGCTGGCATGCTAAACACATCTGCACTGGTCCTTGTTCGATGCCTCTCAAGACATCAAACACAAGGCCTGGCTCTCGCAGCACCATCTTCAGTAGCAGCATCTTTGCCTGGCCCTCATCCAGATCGTTAATGTCAGCCTAGAAGGATTGCAAAAATATCACGTAACTAAATATTAACATTATGGTTATTTAATACACAAAATGATGGTGTGTATGTTAGATATTCAAACACAATACTGTACCTGTTTTTTTATTGTAATTCCTGGAAAGCTCAAATTCTGCAATGTAGCATGTTTTTTTATAACACCAGGCAAATTATGTGTGTGTATGTATGTGTGTGCACGTGTGTGCATGCATGCGTATGTGTGAATTACATTATATATGGATCATGTCTAAAGGAAATGTCTATTTTGCAGTGCGTTTGGAATAATACATTGTAAATTATTATTTCTGTGTTTGTGTATGTTTTTGATCAAAATTGGTTGATTATGTAATTTATTTTATAAAAAAAGCATAGTTCACAGTTTCAAACTTGGTACATCAGCATATTTTGTGATGCTATGTACCTGCACAGCATTAGGATAATAACATGAATGTAAAATCTTTATCTTAAATATTTGGTCACTTGTATTTATAATTGTTATTAAAAATGTGCTGTGTGATAAAAAATATCTACCTGCAGTTGCTCCTGTCTCTGATTGCGTAACCTCGCCATGCGAACGCATTCCGTCCTGTTCAGTGACAGTGATAACTGCCTTGATCTTCTGCCACGCCCTCTCCCCACACCCCTTCCTCTTGCTGCACCTTGTCGTCTAATTATCCCTTTTCCTCTCACTCCACGTCTTTCTCCCACTGCAGGTGTTTCCCCGGAACCATTCAAACTCTGGGCAAACAGATAATGTGATATGGTAAATAATTTGTGTATATATAACAATAACATTTATTATGTGTACTTAGTCACCATGCAATGATTGACAGTGCATGGCAATACTTTAGAAAATGTGCTTTTATTGTCGTAAACCTTGAAACATTACAGAAGAAAAGTAAATATATACTGTCTTATTTACTTTTATTTCATCACGGTTGTAAGCCAGTAAGGCCAGTAAAAATAAAGATGTCAAAGATCACCCCTACGACCTGCACAATTTCCAACACAACCCCCTCAACTAACGAGGCAAGAAATATCATAGTCACTGAAAAGCGCATCCCCAAACAAAATCAAACACTACGAGCGTGGGCTACAGCTAGTTGTTATATGCACTTATGATTCGCCAGTCGTAGGCCTATTCCACAAAGCTACCGATTTCAAGAAAATGAGTACGTCGCATACGCGCACACACTGATAATACGATATAATTTTAACCAATAGACAGTAGATACGAAACTAGTCATACTGGTATTAAATGTTAGTGTTAATTGTAGCACCATCGAGTTCATGTTGATAATTTGATCGGGCGGTATACTCGATAATGACGGACAAAATTAAAGTGCTAATAAATAATAGACTCGTTAACGGACACGCGTTTGCTTAATAACAGTCGTAGCAGTACTATGATCTCAAACACAGTTCATTTCACAAATATAGTGACAAACGGAATATTTATTACATTTCATTGTTCAACTTACATCGGTCGATGAATAATCATTCTGCGCCATGGAAGCCATGATGACAGCGTACTATTTACATCTGAAGCTCGGCCCACGTTGGGTCACGACCTTCCGCAGAATTTTCCAAACTCGCAATTCGGGGATTTGAGTGACAGCGCGTTGATTCTCGTAAACATATAACGGTTCAATCCAAAAGTTGATTTCTGCTTCATTAAAACATCTTTGGGCAGTAAGTATGCTATGATAGATATAATGTATACTGTATAACATGATTTTGCAATAAAAACAAAAAAGCCACGAAGTGCACCTGTCCCTTTAACACTACTGGCACTGCTGGCTGAGGTAGAAGTATATTATTATTATTATACTATTAATACTACTGGCACTGCTGGCTGAGGTAGAAGTATATTATTATTATACTATTAATACTACTGGCACTGCTGGCTGAGGTAGAAGTATATTATTATTATACTATTAATAGTACTGGCACTGCTGGCTGAGGTAGAAGTATATTATTATACTATTAATAGTACTGGCACTGCTGGCTGAGGTAGAAGTATATTATTATACTATTAATACTACTGGCACTGCTGGCTGAGGTAGAAGTATATTATTATACTATTAATACTACTGGCTCTGCTGGCTGAGGTAGAGCAGTAGGAAGGACAGGTTAGAAATTCAGATTCTCTCTAAAATTATTTCTGACTGGATCAGGTCAAAACTCGGCAAAACAGGTTAAAAAAGTAGTCAGTCGGTTTACCAATAATTTTTTCTAAGTGGCCCATTTTTTAACTCTACCAATTTTGGTCGAGCTTAATGGCGTTATTTTCTACGAGTCATTATAACATTTGCAATTATTGCAGACTAACGATCCCAACTTGAGTATTATCCTGTGTATTTGGCAGCTGCAATCACCGTGCTCATTTAGAGAAATCTCATTTACAGGTATTTGATCAGAGATAGAGTGTCAAGTATTGACAAATGAATAAAACACATTCCTGAACAGGTTATTCTGATGCATGATATTGAAAAATCTGGGAATTTTATTTCAGCAAAATGGCATTGTTTAAGGCTGGGAAGGGTTTGTGGTGAAAATGTTGGCGTTTCTGAATAGTTTTAATGAATTAAGGTTAGTAAATAATACCAAAAATAGATAAGCAAGCAAAAAATGAACAACTCGGAACACGTCCAAAACATGAAATTCTACAGTCGCTAGCACCCTCACGGCTCGTCCTGTCCCGACGATTTTGGTATCATTTGAAAGGATGCACTTTTGGTTATTCTAGCGTCATTTATATTTTCCGATAACCAATCATAGAACACCTATAAACGGACCTATAACCGTGCCGTTTTCAGTGTTCTGTACGCTTCCGAACGATGTTGTCGGCGGGTACTCAGCGCAGTAAACTTCCGATTGCGGCGCTGTTTTCCTCATTTGCATAGGTTCAGACAAGCGCACTTCACAATTTCTTGATTTCATATTATAAGCTCCACCCACTTTTAAACTGCAGCGAAACTGATGTGCTTTGATCGCAGCAAAGCCAATATATATCTACGTCGGCGTGACATCACAATAATGTACGCCAACCAATAGGTCAAAATTTGTTTTTGCTTTGGTTGGTTGATATATGTGAATGTGACGTCACACCTACTTCGCGTATGTCATTTTAGCAGCCGTTTGAAAGTGGGTGGAGTTTATATCATGACATCAGACAGTGGTGCCTCAATCGGTAGATTGGTGAACTGTGTCGACAAAACAACATCGTTCGCAGTGTCTAAGACACCGGAACCGGCACTGTTGTATGTCCGTTTATAGTTTATTTTAGGGATGACTATCAGGAAACATTTATATATATATATATTTGAATAGCAGAAATCGTAAGCTTTCAAACGATATCAAGATTGTTTGGATCGGACAAATCGTAATGGTACAAGCAATACCCCGGTAGTTCAAAAAAGCATTTTTGGGACATGTTTTCAGTTGTTAATTTTTTGCTCGCTTACCTATTTTTGATACTACTAATAAATGGAATGATGACGACTGAATGTGTTGGCAGAGCCTGGGCCAGACAGCTGGTCAGACAGGACAGAAAACAATGTCATCTCTCACACGCGCAGGACCAAGAGCTTCAAGAGGAACATTGAATGGTACGTGCTGCTACTAATTTTATGTAGAGACCTGTGCACCTGTCATTTGGATGGGTAAAGTTCATTTTGGATGGGTTGAAATTTGAGGGGGGAAAGCTCATTCATTTTTTACTGTCACTATTATTCATGTCCAATATGCTTATAAAATGTGTATCACATGTAATACACATCACATTTATGTATATATAACATTATATATATATTTGCACTGAATTGTATGTACCAGGACATTTTTGGCCTGGCACTGTTACTACCAGTAGAGTTGTGATTATCACATTTTGTTGATGATTGATTGATTCATGCTTCCAATTAATCAGTTACAATCTTGTGTGATCAGTGATCGGTTCGATTATATGAACAAATTTGGGAGACAGGTAACTTTGTATTCACTACATGGTGTTTCAGTCATCATTAGATTGGTTCAAAGCACCCTTATGCAATGTGATCAGAAAGCCAAAATGTTTTATGAGAAAATACTTTACCTAAAATACACCAATATACAATGCCAAATAATAACTGCTAACCCCTAACACTGGATGGATCCTATTTATTATACTGGTAAACATCAATGTTTTGAGATGTGCCTGATTTTGATTGTGCATTCCCATAATGCCTACACTTGTATCTGTCGTTTGTGTCCTTCAGTCCGTACAAGGACGAGGTGATTCTGCCAACGAAGAAGTCGGGCCAGGATTCTCAGTCGAGTTCTGACGATGAAACAGACAGTGTGAGCAGCCATGACAGATCACTCGACAACCTCGACACGAGAACGGCAGAACAAGTGAGTAACAGAACAACTGAATGACCAAAGGACGAATATTTTTAAGAGAATTTCAGTCAAAGGACGAATGGAACTGTTTTTAAAAATATTTTCCAAATATTACTTATATATCTTGTCCTATCCAATGCTATCTTGTAGTATATGTCTGAACATGTGTAGCCATCTACACAAACAGGATTTCAGAGATATATTTACCTATGTTGTTGACAAGAATGTCCTCTCAAAGTTTGCTTATTGGTAAGATATAAGCCCTACATAGTTGCAAAGACAATATTTGTAGTGGAAACCGTTCTGCGTTACACTATGCGATGCTAAGACCATCTCGGAAATGCAACTGCTTTGCCTGTTCCCTGAAATATTCATGATAATATTGTGATCCCTGAGAAACAACACAGAATGAAGACCACTTTGTAATTCGTATCCTTTTAATTACTGTAGTGTAATAACTGTGTTAAATAAACTTTTTAACACTATATTTTTGGACACCTCAGTAAATATAATTGTTTCTCTATGTAATAGGACATAAAATAATTTTTGTGTATCGTATGTTTTCGAACAGATGATAATTGAAGTATCTTGAAGTGTCAATGTCGTGCCACATCATTATTACTTAATTTCAATCCTCTAATCCTTTTGCTTAATATGGTTGATGATCTTAAAAGGAGGCAGTCTCTTCCCAGTTTTTAATTTATTAATAAAATAATGTTCTTAAGACTATAATAAGTATGTTGAAGGTATACTATTTTACTATTTAAATTGTCTTTAATAAGACTGTAACAAAGTTAGCAATTTGGAAGCTATGCCCCCGGAGTGTGTTCAAATGGTAAACAAAACACCCAGTTTCAAAACAAGCTTTATTCGCAATACGGCCGAGTCGGGCTAAGTTAACCGCAATAACCTTTGATGTTCAACGATGTCCCATTTTCCTACATTCAACACGACAGACTTCCTATTACAAATTACTACTCTGGCTAATTCTGGGTAGTGGAACAGACTGTCTCTGTTAACACTGACATTCTTATTTCTCAAGTGACATTTTAATGTGAAGTTGTTAAAATGTTCTATTTCTGTCCCCGTCAGGCTCTGGAGCAGCAGTTTGCGCAGATGAAAAGCCTCAACAGCACCCCGCCCCCGCCCACCAGTAAACGCCCCGGGGAGGTCCAGTACCTTGACCTTGACCTCAACAGCGAGACCATGGAGGCTGAGAAAAGTCCCATCTTCCCCAAGTCTCTCGGAGTGAGGTGTGTCACCCCGACTGACTACAAGGAGATCGACTTCATTAAAACAAAGGTTCTCAATAACATGAAGAAAGATCTGGAGAAGAAGAGGAAGAGCAGTGAGAAGTCTGTGGATGAGTGAGGCAGAATCAGAGATATAGAAACATGGAAAGATCACTGAGAATTCTGTGATGAGTGACGCAGAATCAAAGATTTAGAGAAATGGAAAGATCAATGGGAAGTCTATGATAAGTGAGACAGAATCAGAGATATAGAGACGTGGAAAGAACACCGAGACGTATATGATGAGTGAGATAAGTGGAAAGATCAAAGAGAACTATGTGATGGCTGAGGCAGAATCAGATTTACAGAAATGGAAAGAATGCTGAGAAGTACGTGATGAGTGAGCCAGAATCAGCGGTATAGAGAAGTGGAAAGAACACTGAGAATTCTTGCGTAAGAACAAATCTGACATTATGACAAAGTTAAGGCCAATTCAAAGTTTTTAGTTATGTCACAAAAGTAAAAAGAAAGACTAAGTGAGAAGACTATACAAACGTGAGAGAATCATAGATTGTGACAAAGAGAAAGACTAACAAGAAGTCTGAGGATGAGTGAAACAGAATCAGAGCTGTGGAGAAGAGAACACTCTGTGGGAGAACTCTAAGCAACTGAGCCGTGAATGTACAGTGTACATGAAGGGTGTTTAGAGAAGGCTGACGTTGGCATCCAGCAACCTCTGTATCAGTGAGATAAACTGTGAATTCAGAACAGTGCAAAATCTAAAGTCATGATGAAATCACAGATGTGATGAGAGATTAGTGGAAACCTACAATGTCTGAAATACCTCTTAGATACATGATTATTAGAGAAGAACTCTATTGAAGCCAAGTGTTTATAACAGTGAATCAAAAGATAGTGTGGAAATGTGGAAAAAAGGTATGAAAACAAGAAATACATATTGACAAAGTAACATAACAAAAACTTGAGGTTATACCTGATATTGAAGTAATATTGAGGGAATTTTATTTGAGCAAAACAGGATTGTTAAACTCTGGAGGATTGAGATAATGAGAAAGTGATGAGAAATGTCAGTGTTTAAGAATGCTTTTAATGAATTAATGTTTTTATCTGGGCAAACACAGGCGAAATGATCTACTTATGCCAGAGCTTTGTGAATTAATTTGACGGTACAGAAATAGTCATTTTAAAATATGAATTGGACATAAGATGTAGTAGCCAGGAGTAGAAGTCTGTGCAGTGTTGAAACACTTGTGAAGAGTCAACAGCTTCAAGAGAACAGCACCGGTTGCTGTTGGTGTGTTGTCACTCTCGAGTTGACGTGTTGAGATTTGAGGGTGAAGACACTTGAGAGACAAGAACAATGTACAGCTGAGAGACAAATAATGTACAACCGATGTATATATTTATGACCTTGTGTATATAGTTTCACTTTACTCTGCCCTGTTGTCGTGTGGTGTAAATAGCGTGTGACGGACGGACAGAGACTTATGTGTATATACGTGTGCAGATATAGCATGTTCATTGCCTTCCTTGCCTGTCCAAAGGATGCCATCTTCTCTGCCGACATGCTTGCCTGTAGGCAGGTCTGTCTTCCTGTACAAGCACTTCCAGTCTTCCCTGTCAACGTTGCCTGCCTTTCCTGCCTAAATCCTTGCCGTAGGTCTGCCTGTCTTTCCTGCCTAAATCCTTGCCGTAGGTCTGCCTGTCTTTCCTGCCTAAATCCTTGCCGTAGGTCTGCCTGTCTTTCCTGCCTAAATCTTTGCCATATGTCTGCTTGTCTTCCCTGTCCAAACACTTGCCAATCTTCCTAGCCATAAAGCCTCCCTTCCCAAGTCTTCCACATTGTTTTTCCTGCCTGAATCCTTGCCCGTCTTTCCTGCCCAAAGACTTGCTCTGAGCCATGTCAGTCTTTGATGCGAAGGTTGCCTGTCTTCCATGTTCCCATGTCGTCCACATATAGCTATCATATCTCGCTTGCCTGTCTACTCTACCCAAAGCTCTTCCACATAAAATGCTTATGTTCCTGCCCAAAGGCTTGTGCCTTCCCTCATCTTCCAAATAATGACCTGTATTTCTTGTCCACATGCCCAGTGCTCCTATGGAGCGCAGTGGTGCAGTGGCTAGAGCTTCATAATCTCGACCGAGAGAACCCAGATTCAAATCCTGTGCTGCAGTGTCGAATCTTGGGAAAGTGTGGCTGGATGCTTCTCAGAGAAGTCGAGATGGGGTTCAATTGAACAGGTCTACTGGGGAGTAGTGTAAAGCACTTTGAGCAGTCCCGAAGACTGGATGATATAACAACTATATAAGAACTTACCTTTTGGTCAACATGACACCATGGCCATTGTCCAGATGAACCCTCTAGGTCATCACTTGGGAAGACACGCAGAGAACAGTCCATTGTAAGGAGTCGGACAAATGTAAATACACCACCATAGCTGGGAAGGGGTTGTTGGCATTTGCCTTCTGACATATCCGCATTTTAATGAATACAACGATACAACAGTTTTGAACACGTGGAACGACTAAGGATGTTCTGTTGAATGCACGAATTATGATGCCTCTTAATGTTTACGCAATGAAAGAGGTAACAAAATATTATTATTCTTACAATAGTTATAATACTATTTTTATTACAGGCTTTCTGAAAGTGTATGATCATTTCGATTCATTCAAATTCTTGCGTGCATGGAGAAATGTATGCATTTTATAGGTGGTTGCATGATTATACGGTACTTTTAGCCAAAGTTATGAGTAGCGTTTATACATGATTTATTTGCTAAATATCGTGACCTACAGTATGCAAGAGGCGACCCAGTTTCAAAATACACGTTTGAGGTTTTGCATGTTTTATTGCGTTAATGACGTCATTTGGGTAGTGATTATTTTGTGTTGATAATCATGTTGGATGCATTTACGCTGCATGTCCGATCTTTGTGAAATAGCAGAAGAATTATTACCGCTAGCACTGCCTGATAATGTCTATGGTTTGCCAGACTATCAAGTTAGCTAGATACCGGTCTGTGATATTAATTGTGAGAGAAGACCCAATAGGTGGGCGCTGCAATAGAATGATATTAGGCCTTCTGTGATGGACACAACTTTGCAACTGCCATTTCCCTTTGCCAGGTCATATTACACTAATGCTATTGGAGGTGGTCACAGCTCAGATGGTGACTGTTGTGACATCATCAAGCATGGCATGCATCCAGGAGGGTATACAGTCGTGTAGATGGTTGTCACTGTATACATTGAATGAAGTGTGGTTAGTATGACGAGTGTACGTTGCTACGTGAGTGTGGTTCTCAAACATTCAACTATTGAGCTGGTACTGCCTACACACGTTACCAATGTTGGGCTGTCATTTCACGCACTGTCTGTTATTGTTCAACTGACACTTCCTAGATGTTTACCTGTGTTGAGTTGGCACATCCTAGATGTTTACCTGTGTTGAGTTGGCACATCCTAGATGTTTACCTGTGTTGAGTTGGCACATCCTAGATGTGTTAAACTGACACTTCATATTCTGTCAATCATTGTTGAGCTGATACTTCTAGGTGTTTACTAATGTTGAGCTGATGCGTCGTGAACTGTCTACGATTGTTGAAATTACATTTTGTATGGTTATTGAAATGACACTTCAGTTTATATTTCATATCATTATTTGACTGGCACTTTTTCCACTTTCCACCAATGACGAGGCACTTCTGCAGTTCTACCAGTGTTAAAATAGTAACTTATCCTTTTGCATTGGCACCTCCAACTCTTTGCCATGATGACAGTGATACAGCACTAATGAACTCTTGAATAAACTGATTGTTTAGAGTGCCGTTATTAGACTGTTTTCACAAGAGTTTTAAGATGGTTGTCATGCATGTGTTGCTCGCCTTGTGTTAATGCAGAAATACCTGGCTGCTACTTCACAGAAATTGAAGCAGTTTGAGAGAGTGGCCAGTGCATCATATCTGAGGTTACCTACCTGGTATTCCTTCTCTGTACTGAGCATTTTTCATTTAGAATGTTATTATTATAAATATAAAGAATGGCCTTAAAAATTATATTTATGATCTGTTATGGTTCTTGCCATCTTATATTTCTGCTTTTTGGAGAAGCTTACAAAATGTTCAGAAACTAGAAAGGACAAATTGCATGTGCTGCCACTGTGTGGAAACTATCCTAACCACTGTTGCGTACAAAATTGTCATGTCAGAAATTGATATCCGTGAACACTATCGATCTCGAAATATGCAATATAAGCTGCAAAACCGTTTTGGGTGTAAAATGTTGTATTTGGTGTGTTTATGAGCCTTGACACACACGTTGTAGAATATAAAACAAAGTTTTGTGACATGACGTGGTGAAGTGGTTTTAATGTAGTTTTGCTCAACATTTCATTCGATATTGACCTCGTTCAATGTAAATCTGTTCCGAGTCAAACGATCAAAATTTCCTGAGAAAGTATAGTTTTATTTAAAATGTCAAGTGTTCCACATAGCAACAGAGGTTTGCGATAGGAATGACATTTTACAGGCCCCAAGGGATGTTGTTATTAAAACTGTTTTATGCAATTGTAATGATATTGTCTATAACAGATGTATATGATATGTTAATAAAATACATAGATTTTTGACTGAACTGTCGGTGTTGTCTATGGGATATATGTAAATATGTAAAACTGCATTGTGGGTACAACACACTATTGCTTAACCAATCCAAAATAATATTGGGAGGTCAGGCGATTTAACATCGTGCATATAATGATGATTAAATTTTAACAACACACGATATACCAGGTAGATTTGTGTGAAAAGAACAAAGTGTACATCCTATTATGTTGTGCTGTTGTTTATACAACATCAAAGGAAATGCAAAACAGGGTAGTCTAGGGGGTACCAAAAACCTTCAACTGCACCCCCCTTGAGGGTCTCCAAAAACGTAAAATCGCACCTCCTCGAGACTCACCGGAAGCACATTCCAAAGTTCTTAGAGGACACGTGCCCCCCAGAAGCATCTATGCAAACCGTATGCATTTCTATCAAAGAACGAAGTATATACATAGTATAGGGCCTAGATATACAAACATATATTTTATATATCCCAGTTTCTTAGAAATAATGCGACAGTTAACTCAAAATCATCCTGTTTTTACTTTGTTGGCAAACAGTATGGGAATGTTGGGCATCTTACGCACGGTTCATCAAGATGTGAGTCACATGTGACTATGAAGCTGAGTATATGATATACAACAATTATCCCTGCTCGATAGATAATAATCGTCCCCTATAATTCTATGTTCAGGTGTCTTTTCTACGCACTTATTGGAAGCGTTTTTGAGGCATAGGGCACGTATAAGTGGCGCCATCTACCGATCAAAATATAAACTACCATTGCAAAAACGACTAGATGCATTCATTCTTCGACTTTATCATCTAGCCGGTATTTCCTGTATTTGTTCTGTATTTTTATTATCTAGCCGGTATTTATACATTCCCGGGTGGTCCACAATCGTGCTGGTAGACCTTTTCAAGCTTGGCAGCAACGCATCTTGCGAATGATAGGCCTACACAAGTATTTAGAAAGGTTCGATAGAGATAAACAAAACCATTGTTAAATCAATAGACCATAGCCTAGCTATTGCTGTTTTGGCGTGGCAACTCTTCCCGATTCAATACTGTTACAGAAACGTTGACCACAGCACGGCAAGGAAGACATATATTAAACAGCCGCACATCAGGACATGTGCAACGCGAATATAATAACTCTGTCCAAAAACAAAGCTCATTTACAATAATTACCGCAGCATGTCCTGTTGAATATCGTGGAAACGGTTTTTGCAGGCCAGACTACAGTTTCTTGCTGAATGCAGTTCTTCTTCTTCCAAATATTGAACAGGGCCCTTTCCGGGCGTTAAAAGTCCAACGAAGCTTATGCGCTTGGGGGGGGCGGCGTGTGCGCTCTTAAAAGTAGTTGAGTTATTAAAATGTTAAAAAGGTACGTGTTATATAGAGTACTGAAAAGTTTTTAAATTGTGTACGATGTACTTGGATGTCTCAGCAAGAAGCTATCTGGTGGCAGATGTTGAGGCCACTAAGGCCAGCCTTTAAAGCCTCTGGGCAGGTGGTGGCTGATAGACTTGTGGGGAGCCTATTCCACTTTCTGAGTGTTGCTGGAAAAAAGGAGTGGTAAAGGGCTGGGTGATCTGCCCTCGCTTAACGAAAACGCAGGTCTCTTCGAGTTCTGGGGTCATTCCTCTGAAGGTATTGGTCTATGATGCTGTCAACACGCCCGGTGTTGATTTTGTGAAGGAGTCTGAGGCGGTTGTTCTTCCTTCTCGCTTCAAGGCTTTCCCAATGCAGCACCTTCAGCAGGTTTTTGACACACCCTGGTGTTCTGTCTTTGTATTCGCCACAAGAGAATTTGGCTGCTCGTCGCTGCACTGCCTCTAGTTGGTTGATGTCTTTCTGGAGATGGGGGTCCCAACCAGCAGAGGCGTGTTCCACAATTGGCCTTACCATGGTGGTGTAGGAAATGGCATTGACTTTGGCTGAGCAGTCGTTGATGATTCGTCGCAGGAAGCCGAGAACTATGTTTGCTTTTCCAGTTACCAGTTATCACGATCGAGTCTCGTACTTTGACGGAAAACACAAAAACGTAAAAAATACCCCCCCCCCTCCTCATGCCCCCCTCTCCCCCCTCAAGCCAACCCCGAGACAGCCACAAAGAAGATGTGACGTGAAGATATCGGCGGCGAAAATTGTTGTCAGTGGTGTTGAAGCTCCGTTACCACCACCCCTCCCCACAATATGAATTTCGTTCTCTAGTATCAATCTAGCAGCTGGGAGACAGCCGCCGCCAATCGTGCTCACTGGAGGTCTCTAAGACTGGCACGAAAAGAGGAGAAGATAAACGAACAACACAACTGGCTGATAGGAGGGACCACCAAAGGCAGAGATCTGCACATCCTTGGTCACGCCAGGCCATATACAACTTCAAAACTAATTGACAATTACGGCGCAAAGAGAAGGATGCGCATTACGGCATTGTTCGGTAGATGGCGGCACTGTGCATGTCATATACAGCGGGGCGTGTCTTGGCCTCTTATCTTCTTGCAACGGTCGAAAAGAAACAAACAAATCAATCATTCTGCGAATATTAACTCACGACTATTTTGTATTATGCCGTGATCATTGGACAGTTGCTGGATTAATTGAAACATAGCTTCGATTGCAAAATGCGAAGGGAAACGTTAAACATTATTGGTGCAATAAGTTTAAGAAAATTGACTAATTCCACTGCTTCCAAGGAAATATTTATAAATAACATTTATTCACACATTATGTTACACGATGTACATTCTGCATTTGCTTGGTAGAAATGATAATGTATATGTAATTTGACCACTAAAGGGTGGTCACATGAAGTGGAAGGAGGGTCCTAAAATAGCGGGAGATGGGACCAGGGGACCATGTTTTGGCGTACCTAGGATCTCGTAGAAAGGGGGTCAAGATTAAACACACTTGTTTTCCAAACACATATGTAGTAGTTTATATCGGGGAAATTAAAGACAAAACATCCACAGGAAATAAGCCTCTCCTAAGTACGTCATTCGGTAGGAGGTGGATTTTCAAAAAATTTATGAGGTGGACAAATTGTTTGAAGGATGTCGGCCAAGTTTCACGAAAACAGGTTATTGTCAAAATACGTGGAAGATGGGATGTTGAGACCACATCACAGTCCCTCAATAATTAAAGAATGACTGATGAAGAATTGCTCGAGTCCTGTTCGCCCGAGGACGACTCACATGTGATAGTTTTGGCCGGACTTTGTGTCTGACTCGACGGTGCTGTCGTCATGTCTGCGTTCTCCATTCCACTGGGAGTCTCTTCGTTTCGTCGGTAGCTAAAATCCGTTAACGCAGTTTCCGAGTCAACGTCTGCACGGTGCCACTGTACTGTAGGCTCCATTACGTTGTCGTGTTTATTGATATGCACGGGCATAGGTTCGTGGAAGGAATCAGCAAATACGTGCCGAAACTCCGGAGTCAATCCACATTGGCAGTTCGAGTATCCTGTATGGGGGCAATAGCAGCTCACAGGGGTAGAGTGTAACACGTTTCCTAGTGGGATAGTAAAGCATGTCTCTGCAAGGCGTCTTGGCGTCCCCAAGCTGTACGCGTTTTCGTAAGACGCCAGCATCTGTGACGTCATAATTGTTTCGTCGCTGTGGCAACACCCGCTGTCGAGACTTGGTACATCTCGCGAGGTTTCGCTGGCAGCGTCCGTGTCCGCAAAGCGAACCTGTAACATATACGCGTAATAGCTTTTTCAAAACGTTATTACATTAAATACGTTATTTAATCACATAAAATAATAGCGGTAGACACGAAATGCTTTTTTTATGACATACTCGTGAAACACCTAAGTTGGTGCAAAACTGGTGTAACACTGTAACTTTACCATTCGTAAGCGCATGTAACATACGTTCACTGACCTTGGACGGATGTCGCAGTATTCCGGGTCTTGGTAACCTAGGCACTTCCGCCATGACACCGGATACAGCCTGACAACGACCCGTGTCGACGACGTGTCCGTCCACACTGTACGCCGACAGGATGGTGTCGTCACGATCACAACTGTACTGAACACGCCCTCTGGTGGTACATTTCTGTCGCCAGACCAACCGGCCTCTAACGATCACCTTAGCAGCGACAAACACACCGAGACACACGACAAGGAAGCAAACGACACCGACCACGATCGCCGTGACGCCGGCGGCGCCCGCAGCCGACGTGTGACCGACACCCGCTGCCGATCGTTCACCGGAAGTGCGTAATTTTATGACAACGACTGCAGTTGATGTCATCGCCGGCGTCCCCTGGTCGGTGACACTTACTCGCAGCCACGAAACGTCACGATGCATGCGCGCGGCTGTGGTTATTACCCCGCTGAAGCGGTCGATGTGGAACAGCCCGCTGCTCTCTGTCACGGCGAATGTTAGGTTGGCGTTGACGCCGATGTCGTCGTCTCGCGCAAGAACTCGGCAGACTGTCGCCCCGACTGGTGTGTCGGCGGCCAGGTAGACGGCGTTGTTGGGGCGGGCGGGGTAACTGATCACTGGCGCGTTATCGTTCACGTCGAGTACAGACACCTGTATGGTGGCCGTGGTGCTCTGCAAGAGACAGGACGATACGTTGAATGGACAATGGAGACATATAGTGTTGATGCTCATTTTGGTGTTGCCTTTTTGTTGATGTTGCTGCTGCTGTCGACGACGATAATAATGATGATGGTAACGATGGAGATGGTGATGGTGGTGGTGGTGGTAGTGGTGATGGTGGTGATGGTGGTGGTGGTGGTGATGTAGATGACAGTGACAAAGAAGATGAAGAAGAAGATTATGACGACGGTGGGAATGACCAAGATAACAATGATGAAGTTAGCTTTGTCTAAACACACATAATACACGAATTGCAATTGCATTGTAAAAACTGTATAATTATGACGGCGCTACCTTCAGAAACAAAGTTAAGTCTAAGATGACAATATAAATCACAATTTTGTAGAATCAGATTGGAGGTGGAGGGGTCATAAACAAATGAGGCGAATGGGATGTCTCGTCTAAACACCAAGAAGGCCAAACACAAGATGTGCGCGTCTCCGCTAATCTGACATAACGAACGGTAAAGTGTCCGAACATGTCATATCTTTGTCCTAACAGAAACATGGTGTCCAACGCCTGCAACCCGATTGGTGAGAAGGAAAGAGACACAAAGCATCGAGAAAGCGGCATGTATAAAGTTGATAGTCACTGCGAACGACAACACACTGAGGACAGTGATCGTAATATTATATTTCAGTAATTGGAGGGTGGTCGAAAGCAGAACTGTAATTTTATTCATTTCAGACTTTAGTAACAATCGGTCGGGAAAATCAAAGTAATATGTAATACGGCCAAACAACGGGTGTGTCCTGGCAAAATAACAAATGATTTGATTGTTTCATTCGGCCCCTTTCGGAGTATAAGAAACATTTGCATACATTTTCAAAAGTTAAGTGTAACAAATGCAATATATAGCAAGAACATAACCGCTATGTGTGTTAATTATTCAATACATAACACATTATTAAACATAACATAATTACATGCATTACATTTACGAAACTGGACACAACGACATTGTATATTTAACAAATGTATCTAGTTTACACAATTGTTTAGCATTTTTAACATTAAATAATTGGCTCAATTTAAGCACATTCGGTCTTACTCTGAAATAACGATGTAAATATTGTTGCGGAATAGTCACCAATGCAGACATATCAAAATATAGTGAAATTCATCACTTGTTTCCTGACTATTACAAAGAGAACATAATTTGGGAGTATGGCATGTTAAATAACGATCTTTAGCAACTGGTAAATTATGGACAGGCGTTCCGTGTCCCGTACCTTGAATCCCGTGTTGCAGGCGACAATCTCAACTACGTATTCAGCCTCCGTCTCCCGGTCCAACATCCGGGTGGTTGACAACTCGCCGCTCCCCGGATCGACGCGGAAACTGGGACTGGCTGACGAGACGATGACATACTCGATGACGTTGAACGGCGCGGAGTCGGCGCACGACGCGATGACGCGGCCGACTGACGAGTTCACGGGGGCGTTCTCGGGGACGTTGAACATGTAGGGCAATCCGGCGAACACCGGTCTCTCGTCGTTACGGTTCAACACGTACACGTTGACGTCAACTTCGGCATAATTCGCCCGCAGAGCGCCGTCTGTCGCCCGCACTCGGAACTTGTACCGGCGCTTGCGTTCGAAGTCGAACACGACGTCGGCCCGGATCACCCCTGACCCGTGGTCCAGTGTGAAGCACCGTTCCGTTTCGTTGTCCGGCGCCAGGCCGTATTCAATGACACCGCCGACGCCTTCGTCCGGGTAGGTGGCGCGCACGCGCAGAAGAAAGGCGCCGATTCGATTGTTCTCGGCAATGCTCGCGAAGTAGGACGGTTTTGCGAATCGCGGCCGGTTCGCGTTCTCCTCGAGAACGCTCACGTTTAGACACGAGGTGGCGCTGCGCTGCGGCTCTCCCGAATCTCTGCAAGTAACGCATGCGTCATGTATTGTTTCATTAGTTGAATTCAGAGCAGCCGTTGTTACTAGTTTGTACTGATGTGGCTGTATTGGCTTCAAAACGAACGCACTGTTAGACTCATTCTCTAGTCCAACTGAACAGGAAACGGCGCTATTTTGTTTGCTGTCCGCGTCCGCAACGGAGACATGCGCAACGAAGGTACTAGGATCGGCGGACTTCGACACGGCGGCCAATCCGGACGCGGTTAAGACAGTGAAAGTGATCTCTGGATCATTGTCGTTGACGTCATTAACGTGGATCACGACGGCTGCCCGACCCAGCACAGCCCCACCACTGTTAACTGCTGTCGCCGTCAGACGATACGTCATTTCCGTTTCGTAATCCAGGGCTCGCTCGAGCGTGATGTCCCCGCTCGTTTCGTTGATGCGAAACGTGTCCCCGTAGGTGGCGTACGTCCTGTCTGAGAATCCGTATCTGATCCGGCCGAATTCTCCAAGATCTGGATCCGAGGCGGAAATTGTGAGGATCGGTGAAGACACGCATGCGTTTTCGGTCACATCCGCCGTGTACGTATTCTGGTTAAAGCGGGGGATATTGTCGTTTGTATCTTGTATGTTTATGTATATCCGGATCGTTCCGGACAGCGGAAAAGCCCCACCGTCAACGGCGACGACAATAAGGTTGTACGAGTCCTGCGTCTCCCGATCCAGTTGTTGCGTCACGACTAACTGCAGCGACGGCCCGAACGTTGTCTCCGTCACGACTACCCTAAACGGGGAACGATCCGGAACGATATAATAAGTTCGGATCCTATTCACGCCTGCGTCTGGGTCATCGGCGACGGGGATATCGAATCCGGAACCGGTTCGAGCCGTTTCGGGAATGTGCAACGTCACTTCCGGTTGCGGGAACGTCGGCGCGTTGTCGTTCACATCGGTTACGGCGATCCGGACGTGAATGACGTTGAAATACGTCGATGACGTCACGACGACGTCGACGGAAATGACGCAGTCGTCGTTGTCGACGCCGACACAGACAACCTCGCGGTCGACAGAAGCCGTCGACAACAATACTCCCGACGTCGCGTTCACCGTGACATAACCGCCACCGCCTCCGTGAATGACGCCGAATCGCAGCCGCCCGGTGTCGTCCGCGTCGAACGTCAACGTCAGGTTAGCGTCTGTCATTAGGTCACCGATGACAGTACTGGTCGGTTGGTTCTCTTCGATGACGTAATGTAGGATATTACCCGACTGTGACGAGGCGAGACACACGAAGGTTGCGAGCGCACACACGGCTATGTACAAGCGGTTCATGATTCTTGTCCAGAACTTCTGTAGGATGTGACGCTCAGTATGTTGGTATTCGATGAGAGACAATTGGTATAGTTTCACTGGAGTATCGTCTGATATGAGCGACGTTGCTAGCCGGTTCAGCATTAGGCAATCCACACAGCACACTTATTTATTTGGCTGTGCATTTCCTCAGCTTGTATTCTTCAACAACGCGAGATTACCGACAAATTCTCGTCCGCTCCTTGAAACGTAACCACACAATGTTAAAGTTACACCACTTGTTCACTGTTTATCGATAGATACCCTACGTCGACCTCGGGGAATCCCTTCAGTGTCACCGGGCATGTGTGGCATTGTGTGCCGTCCAGTTCGACGCCTAACGTCCACTGTCTGGCGGACCGTGTCCGCAGTCCGACAGTCAAGCGGCTGGCCGTGTCGTGGGCCCGATCGCTGGACACCCGAGTCAAGAAGCCGACAAGAACTGGTCACGCGATACGCCATTCCATCCCCGCTGACAGCGCCTTGTCTTCACCACACGTGTCGTTTGTCATATTAATTGTTGTGCCGGATTGCGCTGTCCGGCAGATGACGCGCCGTCTTTGTTGCTGATTAGCTGGAGCTGCCGACGGTGTGACAGCCTCCGGCGGCGGGATGCTGGCGGGAGGACGGCGGTCCCCGGGAAGTGCCGACAACACCTTCACGTGCGCCGACCTCACACGGGAAGCTAAACCCAAACATCAAAATATCATTACAAGGCAGTCTTTGCGTATGCTGTAATTCCTTTACATTTAATTATATGCATGTTATATTTAATTCATAATTGCATGCGAATAAAACGTAGATTCCTATAATAGGTTCATTGTTACGCAAAATGTGTGGTCTTCGTAGCCCGTTTAACTGTCGGATACATCTGCACAGCTGACAGATTGTCGAGTTTGCATTGCCAAATCTTTGTCCTTCCGTTTGCTCTAAAGTTAACTTTGGTTTGACAGCTGTCGTGTGCTGTTGAGATATACCATACATCAATGTTATTGTTCGAAACAATATTGAAACAATACACTCATTTGCGATTTTTTCTTCCAGATAGAACAAGCAACAAACCCGGATGGAGACAAACAAAATTGGTTCAATGTCGAGAAAGAGTAGCTGTTTTAAACGGCGTACCTACAGCACATTACCTCTGTCAACTTAACATAACTCTTTTGTTCCAAACGTCCGTTTTCTCCATTTGCCGTACCTTCTCTCACACACTGTTGAAGTGTCTTCAACAGTTCGTCGATACCAATATAATCCTAAACATTATTATGAAATATGTTCTACTTTAGATGTCCTTAGCCACCAGTAGGCCTACCCTTTGTCTTCATCAAATATCCCATGCCAACTGTCAATCGAACTCAGCCACAACAAAGTCTATGGATAAAACCGTACTTACTGTAAGTCAAACGGAATCGACTGCAGATGTAAACATCAAACGTGAAGGCGTGACGGCCAGTGACTTGCGACACAACCACCCATGTTCACTACCATCTTGTGACTGTCTGTAAATACTGATTTCTGACTCGAGTTGTCTCACAAGAAGAAAGAGTGCTGTTCGTTAGCTACTGCTACAGATGTGAGCTGTCGCTCGGCCGTTGTAGCTCACGGGAAGTTCTTATCTAAGGAGGATTTATGATTTGTTCGGCCGGCGGGTGTCTCCATCTGGCCGGGTGTTTGGACTGGGCTCGTAGGAGAAGCCGCGTCAACGACGAGCAACCGGGGGTGTCACACCTCATTAACATGATGTCGCAATGACGTATATATATATATATATATATATATATATAATATGTATATATAATATATATATATATAATATATATATACATAATAAATGTATACATTTTGAATTTAATTTAATTTAATCAACATAAGTACAAAGTGTAATTTAAAATAATGTGTAAACATGCACATTTGTAAGCTAATCCACCATAAACAGTGGAACATTGAAAAATATAGTTAAGCATTGAACAATAAGAAAATGTTGAAGGGAAATGCAAGTAGCCTTAAACGTATAAATAGCATTCCCCATACTATACAATTGAACTAGTACAATACACACACACACACACACACACACACACACACATATATATATATAACTTAAAATTAAGCTAGATTTAAATTACCTGAAGGTGTGGTAGTTGATACATAATAACACATAAAATCAAAACATGAATTCATTTTATCTTTGCAGGAGTAAAGATCTGTACATCTTTTTGAATTAATAAGTAGAAATGCACAATTTAATGTCATCACACAGGTAATTCCACATCGTAGGTCCCTATATACTGATACATTCCGCTTTTTTAGTAGTCTTATTAAGTCTTATTTTGAAATTGCAATTTACGGGTGTTATGATGATGACTGTCATTAAATCTCTGGAAGTACATTATGTTTGCTGGTAAAAGATTAGTATAAACCTTGTACATAAACACCATGCTATTGAAATCCACCATGTCCTGTACAGTTACAGTTTTCAATTGATAAGAAATTTGTAATTTCTTATCTAGCGTGCCAATAAAATAAATAGTTTAAAATAATGGAGACGACATAATAAAAGCGACACAACAATCAAGATCACGGTGGTAAATCACAGTAATTGTACGTTAAGATAGTTTTACATTCAATATTGTCCTAAAATAAGTCTTTGAAGAAACATATCTACACTCTTGCATAGATTAACTGCGTTGGCAGACGAATGAACATACTTTGTTTTGCTGTCATTTAGCTGTTATTTATTACTTTAATAATACTATAACTTATTATTTACCAATAATTATTGGTACGTATCTCATCTGACATAAATGCTATAGTGAAATATTTAATTTAATTGAATATCATAACTTAGAATATAGGAGTGACACCCCTTCTATTCGAGATCGTCCACGTGACGCACAACAATCAATCGGCGTCCGTCTTTAGTCCCGTTTGTCGTCTGCTTCACGCGCATCGACCAATCAGGACGCAGCGGGGGCAATTTGAACACGCGACCGACCGCGTGTCACTTGATGTTATCGCAGTGATGTAATCGGCATCTGCTAGGCAAAGTATAGCAGCTCAGCAGGTCGGAGAGAGGACGCCTTTATTGGCGGACGCGTGACCCCAATTAAGAATGAAATGACGCGAAGAAAAGCAATTAACGCGAACCAAGCGCATTAGCAGATACTCGTCATATCTGCGATAACGGGCTATATGTTGTAGCCTGAAGTAGGTGCGCGTAAGCCCTATTTATGACGTGTCAACGAAAGTGAATAGATGGACTTGTATACATTTATCACTGAACTCATGCTGCGTGGTACAGCTGTATATTCAAAAGTCTCAGCTTGACAATGAGCCATGAGAAAATATACAGACAGGCTGGTCCGTGCAATACGTACACGAGTTTAATTAAACCTATGGTACAATAATAGGGGGTGGGGATTTAGAATCTGGTCATTCAGAAAATAATGAGGCCTGACAAATAAACAGCATTTCAACTTTTATTTGTTTTGTCCAACGGTTGGTATTTGGGTCCGCAGGGCTGTAGTTAGCGGGGAGCAGAGGGGGCAGTTGCCCCCCCCCCGAAAAATACAAAAGTTGCCTTGTATATTTAAAAGTGTTTTTTTGGTTTAGCCTTTATTACTGATGTCGTTGCTGTTTTTGTGATTCCATGCCCATTTATTGGTCTAAGTGCCTTATTTTCAGAAACAGACCCGCAATATATCTCCCGGAATCCTGGATACGTGCCTGAACACGATCGATCCCGGGTTTGAGGCGTGGATAAGGAATGAAAGGTCCGGGTAGTTCTTTGAAGCACAGCAAAGTTGCCATTGAGAAATACCCCGTATTTTAACTGTTCTTTTCCCGATATCCACCCCTGTTTAAGATCGTAGATGCGTAGAGGCGAATTAATATTTTTTGCATCTAATCACTCTTAAAATTAAATAATTATAAATTTCACAGAATGCACAATAATGACGTTTATGTGGTTTGGATCTTCGTATTATAATGTCGTTGGCGAGTACATGCGCCCGGGACTGCAGGACCATCTCATCAGGGTGAGATGGAATATTGCGCCGTGTTTGGCGGCTGGTGGCTAACTCTACGGGTACTGAGATTCGTAAACCCAGAACGGCACAGGTTCAGCGTAATTGCGCCAATGCTGGATGCACGGATCAATCAACAGGTGAGTACTATCGCATCAATATATTTGACCAATTTATTGATCACGTCCTTGACGAGTTGGCTGAACGATTTTCGAGTGACCACCATGGACTCACTGCAGCTTAAGACATCCTGCCGTCCAACCTACACAATATAGATGGCACAGGACTATTAAACTGAGTACTACAGTAGGTATCTCAGTTCTGCTGTGGAAATCGCAAAAAAGTAGCGGAAGAGGTACTATGACCCTCAGGTTTCACGAATGTCATCTTCACGTGAACTGATTTCGGCATGTGGTCAAACATTTGCTGTCACCAAAGCAGTCACCAACAAGATCGTAAACATCTTCCTCACTACACCAGTCTGAAGCATTGCTTGCAAGTGGTGCTTTTCTGCCCTGTGACGTCTCAAATGGTGGAGTCGGTCAACAATGAGAGAAAGACGACTCAATGGCCATAAAAAAATCAAACTACCTTCCAACCCCCGGAGAGGTGTCTTTGTGTGAAGCCAACTGGCGAATCACTGCACGCGACGGCGAGAGGAAGTGATTTTATAAAACAAGTTCAGATGGATGTAACTGTTGGAGCGATTATTTCGTAACTGATGCATAGCTGTCGATTTTTTTTTTAATGTACTGTCATTTGATATTAATAATTTATGTTCATGCATTTATTTATTCTCACTCACCTTGCTGATGCATAGCTGTCATTTATATAAATGTACTGTCATTTGATACTAATAAGTTCTGTTCATTTATTTCATTCTCACTCATCTTGCGACCGACACTGAAACAATGCATGAGCTGTTGGCGAAATTCTCCAGAAATACGCTAGATTACAACAAGAGGGGGTACATTTTCAACATTACCCCTGCGTGAATTTCTATGCTTTACTCAAAGTTTACTGTAATTTTTACTGCTCCCCCCCTCCAGTTGTTTTACGCCAGCTACGGCCCTGTAGACCATACCTGCGTTGTAACGATATTAGATATTCGACCGCTAGAGAAATCATGTAACTGTAACATAACGCGGGAAAAGGGGCAGGGGGCAGGGGCAGGGGGCAGGGGCGGAGGGCAAGGGGCAGGGGGCAGACATATGGTTCTCCCCCATTAAATGTGAGCGTGAATGTTTGTTTTTGCGGCGAGCGTAAATGGCGGGTGGAAATGTAAATTTTATGAGACGATTAATGTGTGTTTTGTTGACTGTGAAAGGTGTGTGCAATTGGAGGGTAGAGCTATTGTTGTCTGTCCCCCCAATAATAGGCGGCGCGGTGGCGAAATTTATTTCCAAAGCACCCCACCCCCACCCCCCACCCCCCACCCCCCACATACTCTGTGCCCTATAAAAAGTCACTAAAGGAATGTGTGTCAAAGGACCATATATTGCATCCCATTAGCCACGCAGAAGGACTTCACACTATCCCAGGGTCCACTGTTACGTAAACGCATGGGGTAACAAATACACAGGAAACTAGTTTTACACCAAACATAAAATTATGAGACATAATTGTAGTCATTCAGAGGTGACAGATGCAGACAAAATACTGATGAATTAACGGGGTGATGATGATTTAACAATTATCAGCACATCAATTACGCCATATAAAATAATTAATTATTTCTCATCATAACTCTATTAAAAAGTGAACTAAAGGTGCGGCTTTTTATTTTTAGTATGCTGATTAAGGTAACTACCGACTGTCAAATAGGCTATTCTCAACAACCAACAACTTAAGATGTGTAGCGAGTGTATTTCTTACAAGCTGCAAACCCGGCAGACAAACTCATCTGGCTTAACACGAATCCTAATTTTCAGCTATTGAGCTGGAATGCGAATTTCGCTGAATAATTGTATTTAATTATTAATACAAAATAAAGTTTAGCTTCACATATTTTAAAATGCACGTGCTGGTGAAAAATCGTGTAATTGTGTGGCTGTATGGTTACCGAAATATTGTGGTTGCTAGTTGCATGTTTGTAGATCTCAGAAAGGTGAGCTTTATCGCTGATGAGGAGGCAAGAATGTGTGAAGGGCTTTTATTATCGATTATTATGTCCATTTTGTGTTCCGTATAGTTGTAAAATACAGTTTGTGTTTCCTTGTGTCAGTGTGAAACACATATAACCCCATATGAACTTGTGGCGCCCCCTGGAGTCTGAATTGGTAAAATGTTAACCCCCATTGTGAAAAGCTGGTTAAGGTTCTGCATAGTGATACACATTATCGTTTCAGACTACAGACAAGTCTGACCCTTTGTCTATACGAGTACGGGTATCGACGCTACACGTTAGGAACTGTATCCTACAATAGCCTGGGTCTAGATCGTTGTCTGTCGCTCGTCTTGTCGTCGTTCCGCGTGGCAGCACATGTCAGGTTGTTCGGTTCACCCGGCTGCTTTGGCGGTGTTGTTATCTCCAGCAAGCCATCCGTTGAGAAACAGTAAGCCGTTGTTTCGTCTGCGTTCTCGGGTCTCTCTGTGGACTCGTGTGGTCAGTGTGCTCCTATTTCGTCACGGACGAGCGCCCACGATGCGTCATGATAGTTCAGTTAACAGTTTCACTGGCGGTTACCACACGTGCAAAGTGTCAGTTTATCCAGCTGTGTAAATAAGCACCTGGCTATGAATACTGTTAGGATTATGTGAACAATACGATTTTGCCTAATAATTGTACCGTGGCTGTGTGCTTTCCAGAGAAGTTCAGACGGTGTTGGAAGGCATAGGAGAGGGTGACGAGTACAATGCTTTGAGCAGTGCTGAGTACCGCGCTAGGTAAGAATACACCTTCCAGCCTTTGATATATTGATGTACTGCTGTCACTGTGTAATGTGCAATGAACACTCATGCATGGTTGTGTTGTATTGATGTACTGCTGTCACAGTTTCAGGAAGTTGCAAACGACATACCCATAAGGGACGGTCGCATCAGTTCGCAAAGTTCCAAAACAGCATGCATTAGCTAGGGGTAGGGTGGTTTGGTCGTCACGGCGTACTGCGGAAATACGTAATCTGTTTGTAGACGGGCACCACATAGCGCGTGGAATATTTGTTTATGCAAATTGACTCTAGTAACCATTTTTGAATGGTAAAATTCGCAAATC
Source organism: Escarpia spicata (assembly GCA_963995525.1). Classification (NCBI taxonomy): domain Eukaryota; kingdom Metazoa; phylum Annelida; class Polychaeta; order Sabellida; family Siboglinidae; genus Escarpia; species Escarpia spicata. The sequence goes on from OZ023215.1 coordinate 51,135,672, forward strand.
CTACATCACGTATTGGTGTGTGTGTGCGTGCGTGTGTGCGTGCGTGTTTGTGTGTGTATGTGTGTGTATATTTATGTGTGTGTGTGTGTGTGTGTGTGTGTGTGTGTGTGTGTGTGTGTGCGTGCGTGCGTGCGTGCGTGCATATTTGAGTGTGTGTATGTGTGTGTGTGTGTGTGTGTGTGTGTGTGTGTGTGTGTGTGTGTGTGTGTGTGTGTGTGTGTGTGTGTGTGTGTGTGTGTGTGTGTGTGTGTGTGTGTGTGTGTGTGTGTATGTGTATGTGTGTATGTATGTATGTATGTATGTGTGTGTGTGTGTGTGTGTGCGTGCGTGCGTGCGTGCATATTTGAGTGTGTGTATGTGTGTGTGTATGTATGTGGGTGTGTGTATGTGTGTGTGTATGTATGTATGTGTGTGTGTGTGTGTGTGTGTGTGTGTGTGTGTGTGTGTGTGTGTGTGTGTGTGTGTGTGTGTGTGTGTGTGTGTGTGTGTGTGTGTGTGTGTGTGTGTGTGTGTGTGTGTGTGTGTGTGTGTGTGTGTGTGTGTGTGTGTGTGTTTGTGTGTATGTGTGTGTGTGTTTGTGTGTGTGTGTGTTTGTGTGTTTGTTTGTTTGTTTGTGTGTGTGTGTGTGTGTGTGTGTGTGTGTGTGTGTGTGTGTGTGTGTGTGTGTGTGTGTGTGTGTGTGTGTGTGTGTGTGTGTGTGTGTGTGTGTGTGTGTGTGTGTGTGTGTGTGTGTGTGTGTGTGTGTGTGTGTGTGTGTGTGTGTGTGTGTGTCTGTGTGTGTGTCTGTGTGTGTTTGCGTTTGTGTTTGTGTGTGTGTAAGTTTGTGTGTGTGTACGCGCGCACGCATGTGTGTTTGTGTGTGTGTGTCTGTGTGTTTGTGTGTTTGTATGTGTGTGTGCGTGCGTGCGTGCGTGCGTGCGTGCGTGCGTGCGTGTTTGTGTGTGTATGTGTGTGTGTGTGTGTGTGTGTGTGTGTGTGTGTGTGTGTGTGTGTGTGTGTGTGTGTGTGTGTGTGTGTGTGTGTGTGTGTGTGTGTGTTGTGTGTGTTTGTGTGTGTATGTGTGTGTGTTTGTGTGTGTGTGTTTGTGTGTGTGTATGTGCGTGCGTGTGTGTGTGTGTGCGCGCGCGTGTGTGTATGTGTTTACACGAACTTATGCTACCATCCATACGCTGTATAATAATATTGTTACGACGTTTGACAAGAATTCTTGTTCGGCAATATGCAACGTCTGTTCGACCTGTTACGTTGAATTGTTTATCATGTCCAATGCACGTTGATATTTTCATGAGTAAGCAAATCATAAAATAATAATGATAATAATATAGGTTTTTTTAATTTATCATTACACAGCATGTAAACAAAGGTGACTGAAACGTACATTTATCCAAAGTCAATTATCCGATGAATTGAATAAAAACAAACGTTGCTGATACTGTTCAAAGGAAAACTAGCGACTGAAGAAATACCTCATGCGTAACGAACCACCCAGCTCCGCCACCAACATTAGTTGACCACTGATTTCATTGGTGCTGCGATGGACCACCACTAGACCAACGTTATTCCCAACACGGTGCCGAGGAACGATCTTATGGTTTGCCAATACAACATATACGCGTCTGTTGTGTCTACCTGTTTAGCCGTGTTTACTGGTACACTTTCCAAATGTGTCGAAGGTCAACACACGAACCGCGAAACTCATCAAACTGAAAAACACACAATAATGGCTATTTCCATCTTCTTTAAATAGTCGAACCGTGGCTGCGTTGGAAGCTTCGTTCGTCTAGTTGTCGTTGCTATGTCACGTGGTACGTTTGTTGTTCATGACGCGTAGAAAGTCCCTCGACTCAAAGTATTGGCCATAGTCACGCGCGAATTCGTGTGTCATCAATCTTCTTCTCCGGCCGTTCGCCCAGACTGTAGGGGTCATGTTCTAGACAGACTTCCTGTTTGGTTGTGTATTTTTGAGAAATTATTTTTTTAAGCAGATTTCCATGTGTGATTGTAGAAGGTGTTGACTGTAAAATGGTGGATTTCCAGATGATCTGAATAAGCGGAAGGATATTTGGCAGCAGTTTGCCTGTGTGACCTGTTTGTGGAGTAATGCTTGCCGGAATTTGTAAATATTGACGGGTGTCACACATACAGCCATTTTATGAGAGCTGGAAGTATGCAATTTTTTAAATCTATCAGCATGTCAATGAGATAATGATAACAGCAGGTAAAAATTTAAAGACATTTTGTAGGTCACGTTTTCTTATAATCAGACAAAACGTTAACATGGTCGCCTATGGGAAAACCAACTCTGTATTGACCCCTGTAATTGTATGTAGATCTCTGTACGCCGCAGGTCTCCCAGACGGCCAAAGATTTTGTCTTTCACGGACTTGTCATTAGTGTTTCCTTTCTTAGGTCTAGTAAGTTTGAACGTTTTACTTACTCTAGCTATCGCATACCGTTCATATGCAATTGTCGCAACGCACACTGTCTGAATGAGCAAACATTGTCGCATTTGTGTAGACTTATTGAATAAAGATTAGATTGACCTTTCACGGATTGTGTTTTACGCGATGTGACTAACGGCTAAATAAAGATTATAATCTTGCTATGCCATTAAAATAGTCTGCGCCTGCCAGTAAAGCAACTGGAACACCATAAGCGTAAACGAGAGAATCCGGGTTCCAATTCGTTTCGTGCAATTTCAAAGTTTGGACGTTTTTGATCATTCCACGTTGCTTCAGTTCAATGAAATATAAAACTGACCTGAACATAGACAGTGCAGCCCACGGAAGTCGAGATGGTGTTCGATTTAACAGGTCTTTCAGTGACTGAACTGTAAAACACTTTGAGCATTCTTAAGGACGGAATACCGCGATATATAAGGCCATGCCTTTGACTGTTTTCTCGATGATGCCTGACAAATTGTAGGTTACCGGTGTAGAGAGATGGTGGAGGCAGGAGAAAGAGAGAGGGGGAGAGCGAGAGTCGGGGGAGGTAGAAAGGAGTGCGGGCGGGCGGGAGTGCGGGCGGGCGTACGGACGGACGGACGGACGGACGGAGGGGGTAGGAAGGTAGGGCGGAGGAGGGAAGGACGGAAGGAGGGAGGGAATTTCGAATTTCGTTTCCAATACGGTTAATAAGTAAACAACTACTCTCATGTTTCCGGTTTTAAGAGAGACGTAGACGTAGCTGACACACGTGTTACACAGTTGTACGGCGACGATTGAAGATGAAGAAGAGAAGTAGTTGTTAGGTCAGAATGACGAAGTGAAACATACATAGTCAAAGTCAATAAACACAAGCCAAGCATCGCTGAATAATCATTTGCATTTGTTCGCTCTGAGAAACTGTTTTGAAAAGTGCATGTCATTGCGAAACTGGGGTTGAGGGCGCCGCATCAGGCGAGTC